>RAHM01000116.1:0-208247 GCA_003713295.1 Parotia lawesii | reverse complement strand
GCATCCCAGCCCGCATCCCTGCCCGCCCGTGCGCTGCCCACGAGATGGCAGCAATATGTTTATGAATAATGCAGCAGAGGCTGCAGCCCATTTCGCATGCCGGAGCTGCTGCAAAGCGCCGCTCGCTCCTTCGGCTGCAAAACAAAATAATATCGCACCCCCCTCCCTCCCCAACTGCACAACCCTCTGTGAATTCGGCCAAAAAAACAATGGGAAAAATAAGCTTCTCCTCTGTCACGCTGCCCGGGTTGCTTTCTCGTGTGGGGTCGGCGTTTTCCAAAGCACAAGGTGCTTCCTCTTCTCACAGATTTGTCCAGGTCCTTGTGCTCAGCCRTGCTTCTGTCCCTGACAAAATTGTGTCACACGCACATTAAGCATTAACTGCTGCTATGTTTTATTTCTGCAGCACAGAAAATGCCTGTGGCTTGAAATAAATATTTTCTTTTCTGATGGACAAATAACATCTGCACTTGTGAAAGCTGCAGCGTGGCTGTCACAGGCTAAGTGATTCAGATAATTTCTTGAGGAGCACATGTGTATGAGCACACACAGACACTCGCATCTATCACAAGCACTCACGTATCAGCACTTGGATATGCCAAAAGAGGGGCTCTTAAAAAGCATGGTGAGCTATTATAATAATCACTTTTAGCAGACAGACCTCTGTGTACACATAATGTCACGTTGGGGGGATACAGACTGTGAGTTTTCCTAAATCAGCCTGGTTTCATGGAAAATTTAGGATTGCTTTTCAATTGGATTTTGGAGCTCTCCAGCATTTAGGGAGACCCCAGGCTGTGGCCTGCAGTGAGTACCACACAGAGGTGATGTGCAGTGCCACAGACAGCAGCACCACAGCACCCTGCCCAGGGCAGCTTCTGCTCCAGCCAGGCTTTCAAACCTTTCCAAGACCTCCATGAGTTGTTGAAGTTACACTTTTCAAGAGATTTTTTTTTTCCCTGAAATTTTTTTTAGGGCAGTAATTGGGAAAAAAATAAAAAAAAAGTACCTGCCTAGGTAAGATCATATTTAGCTACAAATCAACCAGTTATTTTGAGAATTTTGAATCTTTCTTCAAGAAGCCAAGTTAACAAAATATTGTTCGACAGGAGTGGACTTCACTATTCCTGAAAAGTAACAACTTTTTCACATCATTAAAAAAGGGGTAATAAGGATTTTAATTTTTTCTTTTAATAATCATAATAACAAAATATTAATGTTCTGATTCTCTAGGCACAAAATACACAAGGCCTTTCTGACATGACTCAGGGGATTGTGTTACCCCAAAGCAGACTCAGAAACTACAGCAAGTGAGAGAAATGGATTAACTTTGTGGCACCTCTACCTTAACTGCTTGGTTTGTCCATTTTACGAATAAAGTTGCTGTTCCTTGAAATCCTTGAACTTCCATTAGAAGTTAAATTGATAGAGAAGTTCCTTGAAATTCTACTACAGARGTTGAAGACTCAGTTTCCCAAACTTTTTAAATGCACACTGCTGTCAGTCGAGTGCCCTCCTGCTGATTCCTTGTCTATTTCCAAATTGATTATAGCTCGAATATTGAAATATCAAAATATTGAAATATTTTGGTATATATCATAGAAAAGTTTTTTTTCATTTCCTTTAAGGTGTCTTACACGCATGAAGTCCAAGGCTTTACAGTTTGTATGTTCCTGTCCAAAGTGTAAAGCTTTTCTTGTATCACAGGAGTAATGACAGCTCTCTCTCTTTCCATCTTTTTTTTGGGGGGGAAACTGGCTTTACTACCTGATATTCCTTAGAACAGGGATCACGTCAAGAATTTCCGTGTCCATGATTACCGAGCAATCTGAATTCCRGTTCATTTTCCAAATGCCCTCTTTGGGCTGACATAAGTAACATCAGATTGAAGAGCAAGAAGGTGAGAGAAGGTGAAAGTCTGACCATTTCTCACCCAACACCTCTGAAACAAGGGTAGAACTGCATATTCCAGAGTGCCTCAGTTACCAGGCTCTTGCTTAATCTCAATGAGATAAGGATCTTTTCCTTTCTGGGCTGATTTTTCTGCCTGTTGTGCTCTTTACTAACCAAGATCACCTCAACACCTCCTTGGGTCTCAAGAGCAGCTACTGTCAACACAGGTGAAGTGGTTACAGTTAAATCTGCCTTTTTTCATACGCAAAAAATAAATTAAATAATAAAAAATAAAATTACCAAGGTGTCCTCATCACCTTAAAGTATCATATTAAAGTCTTTAGAAGCCAAAGTGACTTCTCAATTGTATAAGGTTTAAAATGCATATTGTGTGCAATTTTCTACTTCCTGGAAAAATTTCCCTCACAATCAAGGCTGGTTTTCTTCTTACACTAGGTACTCTCACTCTTACTTTTCTGTTTTGATCACCGAAAAAGTACATTAAATCTTATGTGACTTTCAAAATGAAAGCAATTAAGAAAAAAGACAACTGAATACATGAAAAAAAAATGCATTCACGGGTTTTGTTGGATTTAGGTTACAAAAGACAATAGTAACTATATGGAGAAGTCAGAAGATTTTGGGCTTTCATTGACTAGGTTTTACCAAATATTTTGGCAGGAGCTTTGCCAGTAAGGTCATTAACAAGACAGTTAGAAGATAGAACTAGAAACACAATTGTGAGGCTGTTCCACATTGTTGTGTTCAAGATCTCCCACTTACAGCAATAAAAAGAGAGTACTTATGTAAAAACCACAGAATGGTTTGGACTGGAAGGAACCTTAACTGATCTCATTCCATGGGTAAGGACACCTTCCACTCCAAGCCCTGTCCAACTTGGCCTTAGACACTTCCAGGGATGGGGCAGCCACAGCTTCTCTGGGCACCCTGTGCCAGGGCCTCAGCACCCTCACAGGGAAGAATTCCTTTCCAACGTCCCACCTAACCCTGCCCTCTGGCAGTGAGAAACCATTTCCTTGTTCTGGCACTCCAGGTGCTCAAAGTGGGGTCTCACCTCCCTCGAACTGCTGGCAACACTTCTTTTGAAGATGATGATGAAGATCATTTCTTGGGCTTTTTAAAAAAAAATTAATTATAATTTTGTTATTTAAAGAACCTCTTGCTGACACCACCTAATGTGGTGGTGTGATGTGACTAAGACTTTTAATGAGGCAGTAACATATTCAGGTCTCTGGGATAGAAATTAAACCCCAGTCACAGCAGTGAGGTGCAGAAGTGGACAAAATCATGTTTTAAGATCACAGGAGATCCATCTAATGCATAGCAAATTCAAAGCCAGCAAAGGTTCCTGCACAACTCGTTGGAGCTGAAAGCAAGAGTCCCCTCAGGCTCAGGAAATGGGACTAATTCTGGGATAGGTTTTGGGTGGGAACATGCTCCAGCTGCTGATAAGGACCACCATAAGACTGCAAGGTGGCTTGTTTAGATTTCCCTCCTCTGTGCAGCRTTTTTATTTAAAAACACACAGAGAAACCCAAATACCAATTCCAACCCAAGCCCCTCCACATCGCGCTCTCAGCTTTTCCTCTAGAGAGATCGTGGAAACAAAAACGATCCCTCCCATGGCAAAAAGCTTGACTTAAACCATTCCTGGGAGGCATCCAGATACTGTCCTGATCCTACGGTATGTAGAACGAAATACCTTATCATTCAGATTATGCGCCTGGACAAAGCTGCAGAGCTTCAAGGACAAGGGAGTTACCCAGGATCAGTGCCATAAATGTTATTATATATGAAACAGCTGCAAGATAAATTCTTTCATATTGCACATAGGTGCAGTTGTACTTTCAGCTGTTTCGCTGTTGAAATACTGTAGGTCTTACGCAGCTTTCTCTGTTTGTAAAATACACTTACACTTCTTAGTGGTGTGTGATTGAATAACCCCTTACAGCTGCAGTGCATCGAAACAAAAACGGTATCACACCAGATCTGTGGCAAGAGCCCAGCCATAGAAATCCAGAAATTCCTCATATGAAACCTTCCTAAAAGTGAACTTGGTGAACAGGGTAAAATTATGACTGAAGAAACTAAAAAATGCCTATTAGTTAAATGAATGGTGCTATTAAGAGAAGAAAGCAGCTTCACCARTTCACAAATATGCTGCTCGCGAACTTTTTTGTACTTTTCACCTCTCTCCTGTTTTCCCTTTCCTTTTTGAATTATCTGAGAGAAATCTCCCAAAACCTTTTCAAGGAGACAGTGTACAMCCACAGGACTTTGTGCTAATGAACCCCCAGAATTAAAAATCCAGAGGTCAAGAGCACATCTTCCATGGAGTCTGGGCTGAATTTGAAATTAAATGGCTGTTTGACTTAGAGTAGAGGTTGAGTAAAGCAGGAGAAAGAATAAGATCCAGTTGTAAAGTTTACTAGAACTAGAAAATATGGAATATTGGAAAAAAATCTGCAAATTATCCTAGTTACTGGTGTTTCAACAGCCATATCAGTACTGACTGAAAAGCAGCCCATTAAGTTTTTTTTTTTTTTGATAACCCACATCAAAACACACCTACCCAATATCAAGCTAAGGCAAAAAAAGGCAAGAGGAGAACGACAGAGTGACACAGGCGCTGTTTCTGTTCCAGTTGCTGACTGACAACACTGCCATCCCTTAACATGGTTTTATTTAGTTATTACAACCATCTCTCTGTAAATGACACTTAGGATTATTTAAGATTATGTTGTAATCCTTTTAATCCTCAGTGCTTTAAATTTCAGGCTAAACACCAAAGAGCAAACTAGCACTTAGCAGAAATATTTAAAGCATGTGATTTGAACATAAATCTTCTTTTATTCAGCACTCCTTCGATGAAGACCTAGTGCATCACATCACTCAGCCAGCAAGAGCAAACAGCACCGTGTCTCACTGCAGACTGCTACCTTTCCCCACATCATGGTAAGCTGTTTCTAACCAGGTCTTTTCCTTGGTGCCAGCTACATCATCAATAAAATAAAGGAATGGAAATCAGGAGGTTATATTTTATGAGATGTGCATATTTTCAGTTACTATTAAGGAAAAGTTGAGGGAGAAAAACCCCCACATAATGTGTTCATCAAGAACAGAAATAGATTGCATGCACAAATTGGATAGTGTGAGACAGATCACACTTATCCTGTTAAAAAGGGAGTAGCTCAATTAAAATGAGAGGAGTAACAGTGCTGAAAACATCATGATCAAGAACAGAAACCCAAATCTTCCTGCCTGAGTATAATTTACTTGCAGTTTCCTCTTTTTTTCCTCCCTGCATCGATCATGTTTCCAATTAGTTTTTCTTTATAATACTCCTATGCTCCATCTCCTTGCTGCTATCCATTAACTGTCATCTGCTTAGATTTTAAATCCAAGATTTCCTTCTTTTTCTTCAACYCAAAATTTCAATAGTCATTTTCCATTTATGATCTATAATTCATGAACTCAAATTGAGCACCCTGGCTAAATCAAACTCAAAATTCTGCACCTACTCCTAATACAACACATTAGAACAAAGCAACCATTGCTCTGTTTGAATCAGAAAAAAAGGTTTTATTAGAAAGTAATGAAACAAAATGCCAACTATGTTTTGATGCCATGCTTTGAAGATATAATTATACTTATTTCTGATCATTTCAGAGTTAGGCAGCTAATGAATTCAATCAAATAGTAATGCAATGCATCTATATTTAGGTTGCAAAAAAAAAAAAAGGATTAAAGAAAGTTACCCATATTGTTTTCATTTGAACAAACCTATGATTAAGTAGACRCACATTATCAATTTTATTCCCTCCCACGAGGGATAAGTAGATCAGAAGAAGTGTTTCCTGAAATACTCAAGTTTCCAGGTACAAACTGACCTCTCCGCTTTCGAACTCGCCTTGGATTCCCTCCAGACTATCTCACAAATCTTCCCTCCCTCTCCAGTCCCCTTCCCACTCTATCTGCTCATGTAGCACCAGTCTCGTTCAGTCCCTTCCTTTCCCAAAATGTCACCACTACTGGTGCCAAAGCCTTCTCCTCTTTCGCTCTTACCATCTGGCACAATCTTCTTGTAGCTCTCTGTCTAAACAATGCTCCATCCCTTTTCAAAATGTGTCTTAACATATGTCCTTCCTCCCATGCTTTTAGTTCTTAATGTCTCTCCCACTCACTTATTGGCTTGATGAAGACACATTTTAATGGGTTCAAACAGTAGTGCATGAGTTTCCTTTCTCACATTATTCTGATTCAGTGGAGTTACACCTCACACGAACAGAAGTGAGAAGAAAATGCATCGCAGAGCCTTCGTGCCACCAGTTTGGTAAATCAATAACAGAGCTTCGTTTGTCTTTACGTTGGAAATGTATTAGCTGCAATGAATCACCGCTCCGAAACGCATTTCCAAACAGGAATTTTGCTTACTGCAAAATGAGAAATAAACCCTAGAAGCTCAGAAGACCTGTCAGTGTGCTCAGGGGGTTGCAGGAGTGAAAGCTAAGGTTATACTTAATCACATTCCAAGTGAAAAAACTGAAGATTGACAGCGAAACCAAAATATTTATTCTAAAAATACCTAGGAAATGACAAAGCCCCAAGTGTTGTCTCAAGACAACCTGAAAGATGTGGGGGGTATAGAAGCGTAAGTCTCCCTGTCTTGGAAAAGAGGAATATTTCTAAGTATTGCATGTGCTTTAGAAAGATGTCTAGAAAAATAAACCTTGAAAAAGCCTCTGTAACACCCAGTTGACCCAAAGAGGTTTCTTTTCAAGAAGCCACATACAGGCCCTTAGGGGTTTTTTATGTGTAGTGGTTTTTTTTCTTCAACCCCRGACCCAGACACAGTTGGTTCCTCCAGCATGTTTCATTGGTGATGAGGCCAAAGGACTCTCTGGTAACTAACAGGATCTCGACCCTGACATGTTCCCTTCTGAGTATCTCCCCCCTTTATTGCTTGCATTGTTAAACGTTTTAAATGTTAGAACTCTGGGAAACAGCTCGGCTCATAGAGAATAATATTTTGATGTGGCTTGATGCAACATTTAGTGAAACAGAAAAAAAACAACAAATCCTTTCTACTGATATTCATGGGAGCTGGATTATGTCCAAAACCTGAAGATGTTGCAATAAACTATTTTAACCCCTAGATCCTGGAATGTTAACCTTGCAATAATGCTTTTCCCCTCCTTTCATCTTCTTGGGCCTTGATCCTCCCTTTCAATTCAATGGGATTTGGATGAAGGAATTAAATAATATTATTTTCCATCAATGAAGAATAGTCCTGTGAGAAATACATGTCCTTCTCTGCTGGCCCTGACAGAGGCAAGCTTTTAAAATCCTCCCCTCCCCTCGCAGAAGTGAACCTGGGTCATCACCGTCTGAGGACCCTGAGCAGCAATAAAAATAAACAGAGTAACCGCACTGCGTTGGAGCCGTGCTTGTATAAGCAGTTTGAAGAAGTTGTGTTTATGGAAGTCCTCTAGGTCAAGATTCTAGGCCTGAACCCAAAGCAATTACCTACTAAGTTTTAAAAACAAATTGAATATAGAGCATTAATCAATAAATCAACAGGTTCTCAAGTGTTTAGGAGACTCAGTCATCAGAAATCCTTCTCTTAGAAAAATAGTAAACCGACGCTGGATAAAGTGTTACACTCCTGTACTGGTAAGAAAAATGCTGTATTAAATCAGGCTCTAGTTATTAAAACCAAGGAAATAAAACCTACCTCTTCACAGAGTTCAGACTTAAACGAGCAGTGGAATGCTTTGCCTCTTACCTGAAAGACATTCTTTCTGCTGGATTTCTCTGAGGTCCACTCAATGCGAGCACCACACAAATCCACACACTCAGGTTTATATCCCGGTTTCTGGAAAGGAAAAAGAAAAAAAATCAACGTGAGTATGGCCTGACTTTTCACAAATGGGGACAGTTATCAGATGAAACAAGAATAGATCAAGTTAAAGTGACAGGTTGCTGTAGCACAGCTGCTGATATTACTGAAAAGAGCTCATTATATACCCTGGTACTGTTAAATAACCACTCTTGGGGTGTCTTAGTTCAGAAATGAGGTTCTGAGATTAGAACATAATTTTAAAAACAATTAAATGCTTTAAAAAACAGTCTAGTGTAACGTATAGTAGATCAAAACACAAATGCAGACACATGGACGAGCTATTTTCAATGCTTACTTTGCCAAACCTCTTGAAGAGTCATTGAGTCTAAAGGAAAAATTTTGTGGGTTTTCCAAATGCAAATTTAAACTGATGCAACTGGAAAGGACAGAAATTAGACAAGAACACACATCGTATCTCTGAGACAAGCTATCTCCTTTCTCCAAACAAATTATCATTTCTTGCTCCTAAAAAAAGAAGAAAAGGCTTTGAGGGCATGTGTGACACCCAGAAAGAGCTCAACACGAGGGCTGATACTTCTCAGTGTCAGTCCACGCATCCTGGAGTGACACAGCTCTGCCTCCCCTGCTCCTCCATATGGACGCACGTAATTCAAAGAGCAGATTTGTTTGCCTGTATCATTTACGTTGCTGGGAGTTGGTGTAAAGCACAATAATCCTCATTTGCCATTGAAGCTCCTTCTCCAGGGACTCTGCCTGTGCAGCAGTTCTGGCAAAGCACATGTAGTTCAGAGGAGGCTTTGTAGATTGGGTTGCTGCACATCCCCCTCAACAGTGAAAATATTGCTGTTAACAGTACGAAGCACCACGAATTCACTTTTGGGGAAGAAGTGGACAGCTATCCACATAATTTAATTAATCAGCTTGATGCAACTGTTTTCTCTGCTGCTCTTAAGCCATAGTTAGCTTAAAAATATCATTAGTGATACAGAAAACAGACTTCATAGAGTTAAGAGTGGCCAGTCCAGCATCAGCCACAGATTCAGCTTTCCAAAGTCTGTTCACTGAATTTCTCTGATGTAGTTATTAAAGGCTAAAGTATGTGTGTTCTCCAGGATGCCTTTGAGATGGGAGGAAAAGGACCTATTTAGGTTAAAAGAAGCAAAGAGATCCTGGTCAAGTGATTTGCAGGCGTAGTCTCCGGAAGTTTTCAGTACTGGAGTTGTAATTATGTTCTCCATTTGCCAAACCATAAAACCACGATGGTTAAGCTCCACTAAACTGACAGTCCTGTGTGCCTTTGTTCCTTTTTTTTTATTATCATTATTAATATTTTTAATAGAAGAAATATACTCTTCAAAACAGAAGGATGTTCTTGTGGTTAAACCACTGGAAGAAAAGAGCTTGGATTTCTTTTTCCCCACCTCTGCCTCAAATTTCCTGCCTGGCCTCTGACAAGAGCTTAGTCTTTCCAATTTTTAATAACAGATCAAAACTGCAGCATTGAGACTTGATTTTACAAAGATGTTGTGAAATTTAGTCAGCTAATATTTGCATGGCAAAAATTACAAAGTTGGAAAAAATCCCAAGCACTGATATATTAATGCAAAAAAAAAAATTCAAATTGTGGAGGAAATGAATGAGTTTTCAATGTTCCAATACTTTGATAAATAGGGCTGTGGAGCCTAGATCCTCTCCAGGACTCCACGCAACGCCCATATCTGCACCACACAGGCAGCTCTGCAACCCATCAGAAACACACAACACGGGCTTCTAAAAGTGGGTAATCTTCCTTTCTTTGACAAAAAAAATTACCCACGAGGATAGTTTGAGTCTGAAAGTACTTTAACAAAGAAGGGCATCTTTATTCCACCAGCAGAAAGAGTTGAGAAATTTTGGAAACACATGATGAGATTAAAAGAAGAGATTAACATGTAGACAAAGAAACAGAAATAGTTTTTTGATAGAGAACATTACTGGGCTACAGAATATTTTCCTCAGGAAAACTGTCATGGAACACTGAAGGGAGGAAAAATAATGAAAAGCCTAGAGAGGCTTTGCAGGAAGATGGAATARTGAACTCTACAGAATTTTACCATTTCTAATTTCTATGATTGTACAAAAATATATGCAACAGCAGAAGCTGGACTATTCTGCCCACCCAGTGAACACCCAGTATAATTTTGCTGCTGTTGCAGTACTCTGGAGTTTGTTTACAGCTCTGATTTTGTAATAAGCRGAAGAAAAGTACAAGCATGTGCATCTCCCTCTCCAGAAAGGATGGGATGCTTGTGGTGTTGGAAAGATGAACACACTTCTGCTATGTGCAATAATTATTTGAGTCAGTCCCTTTCTCTCTGGGGGAAATAAATACGAATTGAGCAACCTGGTCTAGTGGAAGGTCTCCCTCCTCATTGCAGGGGAGTGGAACAAAGTGATCTTTAAGGTCCCTTCCAACCCAAACCATTCTATGATTCTWTGAAAACTTATCCTTTGGAGAATTTCAGTCCTGACCACAGCGTGTCTATGAACTCATGGGTATGGCATAGAATGTGAAGCTTCTCATGAAAATTCCGTGCTAAATCATTCAGCTCCATTGAGCCTGAACCTGCCCATCACCCTTCTGCTGCACACCCGGGGAGCACCCACTGAAGTCCATCAGAACTCCAAGAAATCTGCAGGGAAATTCATTCTGGCCTAAACATTTCCCTCGTCCACAGTTGGCTTTCCAGCTTATGCAACACCCAGAGACACTGGGAGAGAGTAAGTTAAGGTGACTGGGAAGCYTGAGCTCTCCACGTCCTTGCTTTGTGTTTTGCAGTCAGAGCAATTATGTTATATCAATGTTGTTGGAGGGGGTTATGCTGTAAATTGATACAAGTGTCTGCTAAGATGAAATCTTCCTAAACATGAATATGGATTTCAGCAGCGTTTTCACTCACTAAATTACTCTGCAGATGGGCTAATAACCTGAGGTTAAAATAACCTCTGTTGAATAAACTATCCGAGGGAATAAACTGACTATATTTTCTTGGTCAGAAAGACCAACTGATAATAGAATTTAATGCTGGTAAGGAAGAACGGAGCTGTGATTCATTTAGATCACAATGTCCTTAATTTAAAATAAAGAGTTAGTCGAATTCATAAGGATGGTGTAAAAAAAAAAGTGTAATAAAGCCAGGACCACAAATGATCAAGGCAGCAGCAAAAGCTAATGATTTAGCTACATGGGATGCAAACTTGCATTTTCAGTAGTATTTGTAAACAATCTCATTTTCTGAATCTCTCCTCTGTGTGCTTTGATTGCTGTGCTCTATTACTTCCAATAACTCCAGATTTCATCACCAACTTCACCAGAAAGCAAAGCGATGGATCCCAGTGCTCTCCATGCAAAGCAACAGCGAAGTTGCCACAGTGAGTCCTGCACCTACAGTCGTACACAGGAACAGMAAAACCTCCTTTTAGGTATTGCCAGTTCTTTGATTAAAACATTACTAAAAGATTTAGGCCAATATAATTTTAAATCACCTCTAAATGCTATCCTAGAGTCATGAAAAGAGGTATGATTAGAGGTGCTCTCATTTCCCTCTCTCATGTTGCCTTTGCTTTGTGAAATATCATTCCTCTTATAATGATGCTGTCTTAGTCTAAATTTTTGCTCCAAGTACAGTATTTAATAATTAATAATTAATGAATTAATATCTTTAGAATACAAAGGAACATTAATCTCTTTGTTAAGTCACATCATTTTCCTGCTAACAATAAAAATGCTTTGTTATAATTCATACTATCGTATATGAACATCGCTTCTCTTACATTATTTAATTAATGGTTGAGTTCCCCCTTTTCCAAAGTAAACTAAAACTGGAAAAATAAAATAAAATCAGTAAACAAATGGCTTCTAATGAATCTTTTTTTGTATTAGTCCCTTTCCACTATCAAAATTATATCTGGTTAAGTGGTTTACAAAGGGAGTAAGCATTGCATTTACTTTATCAGATGAGATAAGCATGCCAGTTTAGCTTTTTTTGATGTGCAAAATTTGAGTTTAGGAAATTGGGCTATAAGGTTTTGAACACTGACATCTCCTGTTGTTTTCAAGCTTTACTCAATTTGTTTATTTACTGTTGCATTTAAGTTTTATGCAACAGACAGAAAATGTAAGTTTAACACATTTTTCTCACCTAGTGAACATTGAGTTCACATCCCCAGTGTTCAAATCTAGAGTGGCACAAAATTAAAAAACACCACAATTTTATTTTTTTCCCCGATAATGAGGAAAATACAGGTTCAATATGTCTGTGTTCTTCCAAACACAGGAGGCAGATTTTACCTCACTGATTGTGAGCACTGGCGATCACTGAGGCTTCAGGGACAGGGACTGACCTCTCAGAAGGTCCCGTTTCATAACACACCACCATTTTTTTAGTTAAACAGTTCGAGATCTGGGCCAAAATCCCATTCTCCAGGCAGGTCTAGTTTAGTACCCAAATCCCCAAAGAGGATTTTAACCATGTGGAGGAGTCTCAGAGCAAAATCAAGCYCCCTGTGTGTTAAATTTCCACCAGATCATTTATCTCCTGTAATGTGGGTGAGGGCTTGCAAAGAGAGGAAAGAGGTAGCAGGGAGAAGCATAAGACACCTAGTAAATTATAAGACTAGTTCTAATAAGTTCACCTTAGACATTTTTCTTTTTCCTAATAACATATAATTCAACTTTAAGGAAAACAGATGATTCTGAAAAAAATAATAATTCAAGCTTTTCTGTGACTACAGAGAAGTTGTATTTTCCAGCTGGACTAGTGCAAATACAAGCAGAAAGTGCCAGATTGCACCCTTTACTTATTTTTATTGTTTCATCTATTAGTTCTGGGGTTCTTTTTCTACAAAGCTCACCTTCTTTCAAAAAATGTAAGGCATGAAAAGGTGCTCTTCAAGGCTGATTTTATGACAGGTGGCATTGATAGATCTCGGATTTATAGAAGAACAGTTTGCATCACCTGCCACAGGAAAAATAACTTATTGTTTGTGACTCCTGCCAAAGAGAGCACCTTTGCGGCCACCCATCACGCCGATGAGATTTGGCAGGTTCGATCAGGCCTTGAGAGCCTTTCACAACAGGGCTTTGTCAAACCTGTCCCTTCACTGCCCACAGTGTCACAGAGCCACCAAATTTCCCTTTTGTTGCCCACGCTGAGGCTCGGCAGTGCCCAGCACCGAAGGGACACGCGCCGCTACAGCTCCYRCGACAGAGCTGTCACATCTCCCGAGACRAAGATCGGTGGCCTTTCCTTGGGGCACAATAAAAAGGTACTGCAAATTTCACTTTGTAGTAACTACAGGCTACAGAAATTGCATTAGCTGCATTAGATGGAGTCATGGAAATATTCAGGAAGGTTAGCGGGATATGGTGGATGTCACATTTATACTGCGATAAAAAATCACTTTGCTAACTTATAATGTTTTCTGCTTTGGTAACACCCTATATTAAGGTGCCATTTATAAATAATTTATTATTATTTATTAATGTATAAGCCACTTTATAGGATGGTAGATAACAACTTAAATTCATGTATTAAAGATGCACATGCATGGTTTAATACAATTTACGCCTCACAATATCCTTTGCAACAGATTCTCATCGCATCATCTGTTCAGCATTTATTACTAATGCATTTTATAACACACTTTATAATACGTTATTTGAGGAAGTAGCTGCATTTAGTGATCATTTTCATAAATAAGAATAAAGCATTTATAAGTGGCACCTTAATTTAAAGTGTTACCTTCACATTACTGGGTAGTCACTCACCATTTGTCTCACTTTGCAATTGCTCTCGAAATGCACCTCTTAATAAAGGACATGCTGTGTCCTATTTCTTCTCACACACTACATCTGATTAAGAGTTTATCAAGGCATTTTTCCTTCAGCTGCTCTCAAACCTTTGAAGTTGCCAGCTCAGTCTAAATTTGTCTTCTGTAAACACCAAACTTTTTATATTGAAATGATAGTTGCCAGGAGGCTGAGGATATTGGATGGTTGATTGCCTACCAGGTTGGCCAGAGCCGGCTGCTTGGATTCTTTGTAGAACTCCATTTTCCGAGCAGTAAGAACAATCCAGGAGGTGGACCAGTTTTTCCTTATAAATAAGATTAAAAAAAAAAGAAAGAAAAAGGGAAAAATCTGTGAGGCATTCAAGTAGGAGGTAAAAGATGGTTCATTTTTAGGCTTGGCTTTTAATTATTAAAACATAATATATATTAATGCATATGTATGTCAGAAACAAAAATGGTCTAAAGCCAACATTGTCAACGAACTTCCATCAACATTGATGGAGTTGCACTGTCCTAATTATACCCAAAATGTAACCTTTCAAAGCTTGAAGGGCTTCCTTCTCCTCATTCATATTTTGAAGCCCATTTTTGTTTCTTTCTTGCCATGGTGTCAAATGAAAACCGTGGGATTATTCACACATGCTCAAAGTTCACATATAGAGGACTCTGAAATAGCTGGTGCCCTTCTGGTACCTAATACTTAAAATAAAGCTGAGAAGGAAAAATGTTGATCTGACTATACTCAGAGCTCAGTAACAGGTCTATTTTGAAAGGTCCCAAATGCCTTCTCCTTTCCCTAAATTAAAAGTTTACAGGAAAGAAAGGAAGATAAGAACAATATCTGAGCAAGGTTTAAGCAACCATTAAACATCAGGAGTTCATGGTACAGACCTAGAGAACTGACAAACTGCTGGGGCTAGGGAGAAGTAAAACTACACATGGATATGTGAAAGAATATCCCCTGATAACAGAAGAACACAACATTCAACTCAAGAAAATGCTATTATATATATTACCACTATATAATCATAAATCTGATCTGATAAAAAAATATTTTTAGATCAACAGCTCAAATTTGACTCTCCGATTTAAGGGTCAGAACATCTGATATTTACAGAAATACTCATAACCCCACTATTGATCTGCTTCATATGGTGAATACGAATTGTCTGTTGGTGAGCACGACTTCAGTTCTTTGTTATTTTTCTCTATTTTTTCTTTCTATTTAAAAGAGGTCTTGTAAGTGCACAAAGGTGTAAGTGGCCAAGCCTGCTATGTGCAGATTTAAACAAATTTTCCTACGAGTTGGATATGCTGGATGAATACAGATTACCAAAGAATTAAACAGTAACACATCTTGGAATACATCTTAAATCCAGTACCCAATTTATGCTAAATGACATCAGTTGTGGATAGAATGAGGCAGCCACGGCTTCTCTGGGCAACCTGTGCCAGGGCCCACCACCCTCACAGGGAAGAATTTCTTCCTAATATCTAATCTGACCCTGCCCTCCATCAATTTGAAGCCATTCCCCCTTTTCCTGTCATTCCAGGCCCTTGTCCAAAGTCCCTCTCCAGCTCTCTTGGAGCCCCTTTAGGCTCTGTCCCATTCACATGTTATACCTTAATTTCTTGCCGCCATCTGCTATTTTTGCTTTTAGAAGATAACCTTCTTTCTCCACTACCTGCAAGAAAGAAAAATTAAGGTCATAACCATATTATATATTCAGATGAATAAAACCACTTAATACATGCATAGGAGTCTTCATCCAGCTAGTGTAGTGTGGGGAATTTTACCACTAATTCTCAGCTTAATCAGCTATTTTTTCTGATGTATTCAGTTCTTTTAAATATTTGCAAACATTTAAAGTCAACTACTATACAAAATTAACCACAATAAAACCCGAATTAAGTTTTATTTTACTTTATTTTATTCTATTTATTTAGAAGAAATTTATTTTAATGCGGGCAAAGTTTCTAGCTACAAGCAAATGAGAATTTTAAATACATTGCAGGTAAATTACGTTAAAATACCATTTTATATATTGAGTTTCGTTGCTAGCTGTGAGGGACACACCACACTGAGGGCTCTGTATGGGGATGTGACACTGGATTGTAGGGTCCCAACACTGTGCTTGAGTTTTGGTGTATTAGAAGCAAGGCCTAGGCTTGTTTTTTATTTTTTTGCATTTCAGTTTGTGCTCCTCTCTGAACACTTTCCTTAAGCCAGAGCCCCTTGCAGATGCTTGGCTCTCTGATCTGCTGAAATACCCCATTGTACAGCTGGGATACAGCTGGGATAGGGGTTATTTTTGTCTATGTAAATTTATATTAAAAAGCTAAAAAACAAACAAAGCAAGATGACTGCTTTTCAGCCAAACCTTCCATCTCATCAGGTCTCATTAACTAAGGAGGTCTCAACTGTGTCAGTAATGGAAAAAAGAAACAAAATTGTGATTAAGAGTGAGTCTGGTTTCGCTTTCAAACACTACTGAGCCAGTGCCCAACTCGGATATTAGAAACTCCACATGGCCTTTGTAGTAAATTGCATCACAAGGAGATTTCATAACAATTTCAATAGAATTTTGCTGTCCGCAAAGCCATTAAATAGCAGTAAAACATGCTTTAACAGGCAATATAAGGATTTTTAAATCAAACATGTCTGTTATTTTGATTTTACAAAATAGCATTATTTTAACAGTGTAATACGTTTCACTATTTCCTCAGATTTTATCTGAGGTTGATACGCAACGTGTAATGAAATATATACTGTGTACTTATCTGTTTGTACCTATGGAAAGGCCTGTAGGCCTGTGGACAGTGATTTAGGTGACATTCTCAAATGGGTACATGAGGATCAGTGTGTGCTTCGTCTGTAATTTGTACTTATCTCATGTAAATTCCTGTCATGCATATCATTGCCATAGAAAACCCGGAGAGAAAGTGTGCAGGGATTATTGTGCAGAGCCATGTCACTATTTATCTAGTGATGGATGGGTGAACTAGCAGAGCTAAAATAAGGTTTAATCCCCGTCTCCACTTTTTTTTTTTCCCCTTACTTTACTGTTTTTTGATATTTTTCTTCCCCTTCTAATCCTTCATTTTTGTATCATAAAGCTTCTGGTGGTTGGCCAGGGCCAGAGATGCCAAATAACATATGAGAAAAGTTATTCTTTTTAATATTTCTATCCATCTGGAAAGAGAAACTGGGAGGAGCATTGGCTAACCATTCAAGCTGTTGATTGCTTCTCTGAATCAGACCCTAAATCTCTTGCTTTCAAAGTTTACCACCCACTTTCCCAAACTGCTATCTTAACCAATCCAGAACTAAAGGAAACTATTATTTTCCAACACCAGATCTGAATCACCTTTGTTGTCACATTTTGGGAAGTTAAGGACTGGATGKGCTTCCAGGTGAAAAYRTTGCTGCTTACTCATATTTTCCTTATAATTGTCTTCAGCTAGGATATCAAATCCACTAACAAATAYTGGGTGTATAAAATATCCTGACTTAAATTACATAGCTCAAATCCACCATTTGCTATAAATTAAATGGCTCAAAACTGAACAGTAAAAAACTACAAGAGCTGCAGTTAATATGAGCCYTCTCAGTGCTAAGAAAACTTCTTTCACATATATTGCTTTAATTGAATTAGTACAGGTGCTGTCCTTAATTAAAATTAGCATGGCCTCCCCTAATTGATAGCGTGCACAGTTTTCTCTGTAATTAATATAAAGGGCATGCATGGAATTATGAAAAAACTACCACAAAGTCAAATAAAAATATATCTAGGATGACCCCAATATTTTTATGATTTCTGTTTGGGGTGCTGCATTTCCCTTGTTTAACATCCRTTAATATCCCCTTTTCTATTCTATTTTTTCCCAAGAAAACACTTCTAGGACAACTCAGGATCAACTTACAATTCTTCTGCAAATGGATGATATTGGGTTGAAAAGAATTCCAAATATATCCTAATGATATGTTCTGTTGTTTCTGTCTCAATAAATATCATCATTTGTTGTTAAGCTGCTGCCCTTCCTGCACCTTTTCAACATGTGAAAGGTTGAGAAAATGACCCAAAATGCCCTGAAGAATTAGCATAGAAACAGGAAAATGGAATTATTTTGTGGAGTTTATGTTGATTTGTTTTCAAAATTGTTTTTAGAAGAACAGCTAAGATGAGAGTACGTAGTGTAAATATTTGAGTTTCTAAATAAGAATCAAAAAAAAAGACTCTCATTCTCATGAGCTAATACTGTTAGAAACTATAAGGAAACATAATTATCACTGTGTCACATACAGGTTTTATAATTTTCTTGAGTAGAATTCAAACCTTCTGAACATACCTAATCCTGAAAAGTTTGTGTAAGTGACAGTACTGCTGATAGCAAACTTTCTTTAATGAATCTATATTTACATATTCATTTTATTTTAGCTGAAAAACATCTGTTTCTCATTCCCTCTAGATTCTTTTAATGTCAAGAATTTGTTTTTAATTYCATGATAATATTTCTTATACAAATTAATACTATTATTAAAAACACCTTAATAAGGGCAAAGAGAGGACAAAGACTTGGTCTCATTCCTTTATACCGAGTATTAATACTGATGAAACCTCAGTTGAGTACAACAGAATTAACAACAAAGTCAAGCTGTATGAATGACTTTGTACCTTCCAAAATTATTCTTTTTTGATTAATCAAAGTCCTTCACATCCCTTAACGTCTTGAGGCATCCAAATCCTCTCTTATTCATTCTTTAGTAAAGCTAGTGCAAGGTTTATGCTGTAAACCTTTAAAATAACCAGAGTGATTTATCAGTTCTGTAGAGCAATTTCTCACCGTGGGGTCCTGAGTACTGATGATGTCWGCAAACGTCAGGTTGTGTTGGGAGAGATTTCTTCTGTGACGATTTATCTGAAAAAGAAGAAGAAATATTTGCATTCAGAGAGGAATCAAATACATGCAGGTAAAGATGGACCAACAAATTTAATTACAAGGCACACACAGCATCCACTGAGTGGGGGTTTGGGGTTTCTTTCTGGTGTTTCTCTGGGCCCTGGGTATTTGAAATGTACAGCTGGTATACTGTGGTATAAAACTCTGGTATAAATGTGTCTCTTTGTGATGTCACACTGGCGAATTTACCTAAAAATTATTCAGCTGATAATAATAACTTAAATTACGATTTTTTTTTCCCCATTAGGAATCTCAAAAATGGTTTAACTGGTTAGGTGCTCTTAAACCCATTTTAGAGAAATAGGAAAGTTGCTGATTATAACTTCAAGGCCACAAAAAGCAAGTCAACGAAGAAACCAGAAAACAATTGGGCACAAGCACAGAACAATCCAGCAAGTTTAAACTGCTTTAAAGGCTGTTTCTAAAGTCTCCATGACTGAAAGGTTACAGCAATACTGGACTCTGAATCTACAATTGCTCCCAAATACTGAGTCCTTGATTTCCTCCAATTCTTCTTTTTCTTTGAGGAGGACAATGTAATCAACTGTGATTTAATTCTGAAAAATTATTGCTTTATACCAGAAACTATTAAAACTAAATAAAAGTTACTTCACAAATCAAGCATTTGGCAGAGCTCAATAGCATTTTACTTCCTTAAAAATCTGCAACAAAGAACAGATCCCTCAAAAGTGTGTGCAAGTGTGTGTGTGTACATATATATAAAACTTTTACTGTTAAATTCAATATCAATCAAAAAAAAAATTATGAGTTGAGATCTTGTAAAATTCAGTGATTATTTCTTCTTTTAGCTGAAGCCACAAAGCAAACAACAAAATATAGTCTCAACTAGTTTMCACTGTATTCATCATAATGCATTCTCTTTTTCCCTATTAAAAGAGACTTAACCAAAAGTCATAATGTATTCTGTTTATATTCAAGTGTCTGAATATAGAAAATGTTCTTAATTAATCCAGAGAGCCACGCTCAAAAAACAGTTAAACATATTATGATCCCATATATTTTCTCTACACATTGCTTTCATGTTTATTTGTAAGCACTAAGGTTTTTAAGCCTTGAAATCTATATCCTAGATATTGCTCTACTCTCCTAGTCAGAGCTAATGAGCTTAATGAATTACCAGTTCTAAATTTAATACAAACATTTCAAAGAAAGAGATAAAACATTCTTCACAATTCAAAAGTTTCTCTGACCTATTTATGAAGAATATCACTTAACAATTTCATTAAGGGTGAGTAACAGCTGGTGACATGGCTGTGTCCTAAAGTGTTTTTCTCTCTTAATATTCTGCATCTTAAGCAATCGAGCTTTCATAAGAAATACTTTAGTTAGTGGCAGTCCCTCCTTTGGGGAGAAAAAAAATGTCAGACCACATTTTCTGTATTTTGCAATCTTGTTTTCAGGAGTGTCATGTTCCTGTTTTATTAGCATGTAGGGTAAACAAGAATGATTTGCTGATGCTATTGAGAGAACTTCTAAGATTACAGTCTTTCTATTTAGATTTTGGATGGCGCTTAATATTAATGCAGGCAGAGGCATGTATATAAATTCAAAATAAATTAATTCAATTTATCTCTTTCTTTATCTTTACTGTTAGACAACTCTGAAGGTTCTATAGTGCCCAAGACATATAGCTAAACTATTCAGGTCTAGATCACAGAAACTCTTTCTTACCCATATCCTCCACATTCTAATTATTCCTTAACGTACAACAGAGCACATTGCCCGGCGATGCTTTCTCAAATATATTCTTCACTCATCCAAATTAAATAACAAGACACACCACCACTCCAAAGAGCCTGCTTGAGCATTCTGCTGCTCTCTCCAGGAGCCCCATGTGCCTGTTGGGGGCCCTGTGTGCAACTTTGTGAAGTGTGGAGCACCGAGCAGAGCTCTCGGCTGCTCTTTGGTTCAGCGATCAGAGCATTAGCAAAAGAAATGCTCGCGTTTGATATTTGCTAAAAAGAATTTATCCGGAGCCCTAAATCCRTCCACAACCCAATGAAGAAATGAGTAAAAAGTCCTATTTTTGTAGGCCTAGCAAATTATTGGGGTAGTGTAATTAAAAGACAACAGTAAGATTTCCAGGTTATCTGAAAGGATTTAGGAAAATGAAATTCCAGGTGTGGATGATATTATGTCCTTTAAGAAACTCATTTGTGTATGCAAAGCAGAAATGCTGAGGAAATCTTCATRAAGACAAGGGAAAGAATAGACCTCTTACACAATTATTTAATTGATACGTTTGCTTAAAAGGTGTTTCTTTTTTGTAGCCCACCAATGTGCAATCTCACACAAAAAAAGTCCTGGAGCTCYGAAGTCTGAACCTAGTTACAGAAATACAACCAAAATCCACAATTATATAAGCCAAGATCCAGCTCTTCTGGAAAAACTCCCCAAATATTTGGGTCACAAATTGAATTAATGGAAACTTGAATAAATTTCTTTCTGATTTCTACCAGCCTTTTGGTTTAGAAATAGAACTTTAAGGAAAATTAATCAAAACAACTTAAAAAAACCCCAAAACCAGTAGCAGCAGAGGAAATATATTCTTTTAGACTGATTTGATAAAATTCCAGCAGGCCTGATAGAAATTTGGTCTTAAATATGTTTTGAAAATACCATTGAATGAGTTAGTTACTTCCCTTAAGATAAATCCAGTTCGAAGTTTAAATGTTCTCAGCAGAACCAGGGTGACGTCAGTCAAGATGGCCATGTTTCAATATACTCACAATTCTCAGTGGAGTACCAAAATATTCAAAGGGAGGTGTAGGCTCTGTTATTTTCATTCTTTCACTCAGCTTTTAGTAGATAGACCATAAAGGAGAGGGSTTGAGATTTTTTTTTCCTCCATAGCTCCATTTGATTACCCTAATAAACTCCAGAAAAACCTAAATAATATCTGTCACAAGTCCTCTACCTCACCTCCCAGGGTATGATGGAGGCAGAGATTTACAGGAGAAGTTCGTGAGAGCCCTTTTTGGGAAAGGCAGCTTATCAGCAGTTTTCTGATTTGATGAACACTCTTCAGTCAGCAACAATGTCACCTGCAGCACTAAAAATCCACTCTGCGAGCGCTTGCAAGTCTGTGGGCAAGTCTGGTTTTGTTAAATTCAGCCTGAGCAGCCCCCCCTTCCCTTAGCTAAAGGGGATCCATCTCCTACCAGAGTTATTTCAGCATCTAAGCACTAATCCGTCATCATCCTTCCCACAAAGGCAAAGCCTCCATGCCGTGTGCCTGGTACCCCGGTGCGAAGGGACAACCATCTGACAACTGCTGTTTTAACAGGGAGGTAAAACACAGTAACCTGATCTTTCATTTCTCTCTGTGTTCCCGTTTGTTCTTTAAATTCTCCCTCTTTTTCTGGGGATTCATCATGGCTAAGTCAGCACTACTCTCTTCACACAGTGTGGCATTGATTTAAAAAGAAACTTGGAGGATCCATTTGTTTTTTATTTCCCGTTACAGGCGTATTTCTAACCTAATTCATCTCGTCAATGAGAGGCAGCAGACTTCTTTTTGATTTCAACCAAACCTAACAAAACCAACCAGCATTACTCAAAATGCTGCTCCAGTGCAAAGTACAGACAATTAATTATTTCCTGAAATGCCATTCTGAATTCACTTGTATCTCTAAGTAATTAAGATAATTGTGTGACCTTTCTATGTGGCTTTCAAGATTGTCAAATAAGTTATTCACCACAGATTATTTATCCACAAACACCACCTACAAGTAGCCTGGGAAAACCATGGTTTTCTCAAACAAGCAGCACCTGGTCCAACAGAGCTCCGCTTTGGATGGGAAACCCTAAACTGGCATCTACCTGCGGTTTTCTCCATCATTCACAGTATTGCTCTGCCAAGGAGAAGGTTCTCATGGAGGGTTTGATAGATTTCTACCAAAAACCTTTCATGCTGCTTGTGGTTTGACCTTTTTAGGGCTCTAAGTATTGTTCTTTTCATCCTGCCAACACTGCAATCATGTATGTGGAGATTCCTTTATAAATAACCAAAAAAAGAGAGAAATCCCCTACTGTTGAGCCCCTACTACTGCCTGATGCTCTGTTCTGGACCCAGTCCAGCAAAGCACTCTGCAATGGGCTTAAGTGTTTTTCTGGATCAGGGCCAGAACACTCCATTCTTTACAGGATCGAACTTACTGGTGGCAGCTTGAAAGTTTGCAATAAAAGTACAAACTAGTCACATAAACTTTTGTGGAAACCCTTCCCTCAACAGAGGAGGAGGGGTGACACCTGATTTAGTGATGTCTGTGGTCATTTCGTTCCCAGTCGCTCCCATACTGCAGTGGCAGCTCATAATTGCTTAGATAAAGAAACTTAACAAAAATGTATTATAGCATTTCTTAATGGCCACATCCCTTGACAGGCACCTATGCAATGGCAATGGCAAGGAGAATCCTGTAACGTTTCACTCACTGCCATGCTCAAAGTGACTTGTTTTAAAGATCCAGTCTTGGGCAGTATGGCAAGTCTATCATTATCTACAGAAATTATTTGGAAACAGCTGAGCTATGATATGATTTCATGTCAGCTGTGAAAGGCACTGAGAAAATCCCAGAGGCCTCCCCACTCAGAAATACCCCTTTGTCATTTACAAGGGCATTTCATGACATGAAAATTGGGAGAGACTTCAAAGTGACACAGGGCAGGGTTAGATTAAAGATCAGGAAGAAATCCTTTGCTCGCCTGAGGGTGGTGAGGCCTTGGCACAGATTCCCGGAGAAGCTGTGGCTGCCCCATCTCTAGAAGTGTCCAAGGCCTGGTTGGACAGGGCTTGGAGCAACCTGGGATAGTGGAAGGTGTCCCTGCCCATGGCTGGAGATGGCACTGGATGACATATAAGGTACCGTCCAAGCCACACAATATTCTATGATTCTATTAAATTCTATTCATTTCCTTTCAGCAGATAAGGCACTTTTGTCCATTCTCAAGACATGGAGGACATCAAGAAACAGCAGGAACTATCCCATTTCTCCCCCAAACCRCTGCGGATGCTCCCAGTGCATTCGAGCTGTGCCCTCACTCAGCAGAAGACCCCTTTCAGCCCTGGGGAAAGCTCCATGTCCCAGTGGGCTACCTGCCCACAGCCACTGGCACTCCTGACTTGCTCTGGAGCCCTCCTAGCTCCATCCTCCTGAGGGTTACATCACAACCACATGGTTTATATTTTCTTTTCCCCGCTTCCTTGTCTCAAAGAGATTTCTTCAGAAAAAAAGGTAATGAGACTAAAGGCAGTATAATATGGTATTAGATCTCTCTACCTTTTTTCTAAGGCTTGCAGGAGAGAGAGGCATAAAGTGCAGTTTCAGTCCTGCCCCCACTAGCCCATATTTGCTCCTCACCCTCCATCCCCAGGCTCCCAAAAACTCATTACCACGCAGGTGACCGAATGCTTTGCTCAGGAATAGGAACTTGCATGGATGGAGCTTTTGTGCGCTGGCTACAGACCAGATAATCTCTCCATGCATCATTTAATAAGAAAACCACTTCACAGTCCTCATAGGCCTATGTTACATATGACATACTCTCAGCAGAATCTGCAGCCTGAAATCGGTGGGGGGAAGAGAAAAAGCATGAAGCAGGATTGTGTTGCCTTCGCCCTGCGTGCSTCCCTTTGAGCACACTGCCCTCTACACTCAGCTCACATCTCCAGAGCCTCTGAAAATAATGATAATGGTTTTGCTTCCCTTGACCTCTTGCTCCCTTATAAATCAGAATCCTATAGACCTTTCCCACAGTGCRAGGGTCCTCCTTTGTATCCGAGCCTGTGAAGGTGGGTATTTTTTATCAAGGCAATATAACCACGTGGGCGTGCTGCTCCCTGGCTTCAGGACTTGCTGTAGACGAGCACTGCAGTGCCTCTGCTGGGGGAGTATCTCCATTTATCTTCATTCATGAAAGAAGAGCAAAATAATTACTCAGATCCTAGTTTAAATTTCAGCCCAGTGTTAAGATGAGCTCATTCTCTGTGATCAGAGAATCATTAATCATGAGTTTGATTACAAAGCAGTGCCTGTTTGAAACTGTCACCTTCTTCCCCAAATCGTTGGAGGGGTGTTCTAAATTTGAGGTATCCAGTTTGGGCTAATATTTTAAGTCCAAGAATTAGCCTTCGCCGGTACTTTTCTCCATTAATGGCTTGCTGTTTCCCAGGAGCAGATTTTTCCCCAGAGTGGGAGCCCTTTTGTTCCTCTCTAGTCACTCAAATGGCCTTTGAAATTTGTCCAATTGATCCTTGCTTTGAGGGAGTCCCAGCTGATGTAGTTGGCTTCATTTGTAGCATTTTCAGGAGTAGGAGAAGTGCCAAAAGCCTATGTAGAAGAAGAGACAGCTACAAAAGGTTCTTACCACCCATATGTGTTCAAGAAATCCTAGGGCTGCTCTAAATTTGACTGTGGGTCACTCGGATTCGTGTACCTGGGGATCCAACTATCACAAAGGAACCAACAGCTGTGCTGCCTCTAATCCGCAGGATTTCCAACTGGAAATCAAACTGGAACCCGGTCCCTAAGCTTCAATATGCTTTAATTGCATTAAATACAATCCTCATCGATTCCAGGAAAGAACATTAAAAGTGGGACTTTTGCTATATTTCTATTTGCCTTTTCTGTTCCAGCCTGTAATATGCAACAAAACGCAGCAATGCACACTGTGACAACATTCATCCAGCCATACATAAAAAGGTATATCATGAAATATTATATATTGATAAGTTTCCTATTCTGATCTTTCTATTCATCACACAGTCATTAATTCTGCTTCACTGTGATATTTGAATATATTTATCTAAAGTATTGCAGGTGATTTGGTTAAATTACAAATGAGTAGTGCAACAATGGTAGAGGAAATATGGAGTAAAAACAGCAGGAATAAAAATGCAATAACTATCAGTGCTTCACTGTTCTTTGCCTCTGACATCTATGTCTGCAACACTGCTCTTTGATGTTATGTCTAAAAAAGGTAAAAAACAAAGTTAATACAGACAGAGAGTAATGATAGATTATCTTTTCATGTCCCCTTTGGATCTTAGAAAAATAAAGACGATAAATGTGAGAACTCAGCTGTGACTACAGACTGTGTCAKCAACTCTGACCTGAAATTGCACCCCAGAACTGTAGTCTCAGGATAAGGGGAAAGCAAAAAAATATCATTAAAACTTACTAAGTAAATGTGCAAAAATATCAACAAGAATTGCCTTTACAAAATCACATCCAGCACATACACTACAATCAAAGTGCTCTCAAAAGCTCTCTCCTGAAAGGACCGTCTTACAGAAAAGCATAATTAACATTGATGTCACACTCCTGCAAGTCATCCGTTGCTGTTTGCCATATAAATACCCTTGTAGAAAATAATATTAATATTCCTAGACAAATGCTCAATCCTCTCTAGTGGACCCTACGTTAGCACGTCGCTTTATCCTGCCTACCTAATTCCTTCTTTCGGATTTAAACAAGCCAAAAACTCACCTTATGCTACTGCAGAAGCAATTTTTATTTTTGAAGGTTAATCCAACTCAGCAGGATTTAGGGATGGCACTTTTGCTTGGTCGTAGGCATGTTGGCTCAGTCCAGACAGCTGTTTGGACATTCTCCACTGGGAATCTTGCCCTCAACACCCACAGTTGATGCACATACATGGTCTACTGGCTGCCTACTTCCATGCCCATCTGTTCAGATGGCATGGTGCCCACTCACAAGTTCGCTGGATCCTTGCCCTTAGTGTGTAGATGCCAGGCAATGATGGGCTTAGATGGGCAGCCTGCAAAATACTGAAAGTGATCATTTTTTTCCTGTAGGAAGTCCTTCCTCTGCAATAGCACTGAAGCATGGGCACCACATGCTACCCTACACTTAATAACACCTGTGGACATATATGTGCCAGGAATGGAAAGGGAGGGGAGGGGAATGTACTCGGAGGGGAAATAATGGTACAAATGGAAWGATAGAAAAAATTTGCAAGGATTCCTGTGTAAGGATACGCTCTCCATTGCCTGTGGAAGTGGAGGAGCACCCAGGTTAACTGGAAACAAAGYGGCTTAAGCATCATAGCAGCAGAGCCATGGCCACGCTGGCCAGAGCACTGCCTGGTTTACCCCGATTCCCTCTTCTGATACCCAACTTCCCTTAAAACTACCTTGGGCAATGCACATCACTCAGTAGCCAAAGTGTACAAAAATCAAAACCAAATCGTACCAAAACCTSTGTGAACTAAACTCAGACCTGTCCAAACTCCAATGCACATTCCATATACACCATGCAGCACAAAGTATTCCATGGTAAGCCGTGGCACCAGTCAAGGTAGATAGTAAACAAGTCATTTTAACAAAAGTCCATTTTAACTTGTGTCATTCCCCTTGGAAAAAATAACTGAGAAAACTCTACTTGGTAACAAGAGATTGTTTGAGATAATTTAGCAGATAAGACAAGTTTCTCTATTTTTTTTTCCAAGTCCAAAAATCAACCTTATTGCAGMTATGCTAGGACAAAGCAGCAATTTAAATTTAAAATATTGTTTTCTTCCCTAGTTCAATTAACAGTAAATCAACATGCAGCAATAATTTTATTGCTTGAAAAAAGCTACTTAAAAAATGAATACTTTTTTAACTATTCAAAAAATATATATTTTATTTACATTTTTATTGCAATTATTTGAACTTTGTGCCTATAAATGCCAAGGGATTTTCACAGGCCATCCATTCTTTAGTTGTTCTTTATATATTGCATGGGAGTCATTAGAAAAGTCACAGAGTTTCTGCTTTTTGATTAGATGAACTAAACTTTTAGAAGAAGGAGGGAGAGGGAAATCAAAGAGTGATCAAGCAGAGAGTGAACACTTCATTTCCAGTGAAGTCCTTCAGGAATCCTCCTTCCACCAACACTATTGTGAGCAAACTATCACTCTTACAAACAGGCATGGAAAATTAAGAAACTGAGTTGCAAATACCTATGAAACATATTGATAAAATTATTCCAACATGTGTTTTTTCTCTTTTTCTTCCCCTTCCCCTAGCCGAACGCACCCCAACCATGCTCCAACAATTTCGGACGCGTGCGAGCAGGCTGGACAGAGAGATAAATCTACAAGGCTGKATCTGCAGCCTGGCTCGGGGCTCTCATCGAGTCAGCAGTGAAAACCTGTGCTTGGAGGCACATTTAAGCTGTGTCTAACTTAGTGTTTACTCTGGGGTGACTGGATTTGAGTGCGCTGTCCCTACCCCAGAGAATTGTTTGCTGTGTGGAGACATCAGTCTTGTCTTTGAGCATGCTCCACCGAATCACTCATGTGTGGCTGCTTGATCTGTTTGGGTCTGGACATATTGTCAGATCCTTGTGTCCAAGTTTCACRGGAGCAGTGCCGAAAAAGTCCTGGCTCCAGAACGAAATTAGATTTACACAGAACACAAGCCAAAATAGTCGCTATGAACATCCGGTGACAAAAATCAAAGAATCGGAATAAAAAGTGGCTTGCTCTGGCTCTCAAGCTTAGTTCAACTTCTTTAATCTGAAGGGAAAAGAAACCGCTAAGACCACCTCCTTTCTAGCTTTTTAGGCTGTTGATACCAAGCAAAGCAGAGGTGAAACATTGGCTTTTACAATGGGAAGTCCTTCGTTTTTCTCAGTGCAGAAATTTTCACAAAGAACCTTTTTGTGTGATTGAAAGGAGTATCTTCTAACACAGGTCACGGCTGACAACCCCATAGCTAAATCTTATTAAAAACTATTCAGAGACCAAAATTAGAGACTGTAATACAGAACCACTTGGATACCTGTCAGATTGATAATATCTAGATGACCATCTAACTCGCCACCTGCTCTCCCTTCCCTTTGCACTAATAACCTGAATAAGCTTGTGAATACTTTTTCCCCAGTCCTGTTAGCTCATATTAGTCTTTCATACCATACAGACCTACAATCTCTTAAAAAAAATCAGTTTTGCTTATTAGCATTGTTCAGAGGACCAAATTACAGATGCAGCACAAGAAAGAATGAAGCAAAGTTTTCAA
This sequence comes from Parotia lawesii, assembly GCA_003713295.1. Lineage (NCBI taxonomy): Eukaryota > Metazoa > Chordata > Aves > Passeriformes > Paradisaeidae > Parotia > Parotia lawesii. The sequence goes on along the minus strand of RAHM01000116.1, from coordinate 179,631 downwards.
ACAGATTTTCCCAGGTGCCATTATAAACATTAACACAAAAGAAAGAGTAATCAAGATAATAACTAATCTACTTCAAGTAGCTTTTTAAGCAAATGGATAATTTTGCAAAGGTCAATTAGCAGGACAACTCCTTCCTATTAGATTTGACACCAAGATATTCAGCTAGACAAGAATGAAAATATTTWAAAGCCTAACTTTTCTCCCCTCTTCCTTGGAGATTTCTCAGTTTTATATTTAATCACAACCGTGCAGCAAAGCAGGTARGACAGCAGTGATTGCTAATGCTGCTACCCAGCTCAGGGATTCTCCACTTACAATTTGCCTTCATTTCACACAAAATTAATATCCTAGCATTTCCACCACAATCTGCTGACACAGTAAAACCATGATGATGTAAAGGTTAGGGCTTGGTTGTTTGTTTTTTTTTTTTTAAATACTAAAGTTAGTTCTTCAAATTTGTATCGGGCTCTTGATAAGATTCTTTGTCATACACATTAAAAAAAAAAAGAAAAAAAAAGAGAAGTTCAATCTATTTGTGTCTTGGCAAAATTAGAACTACAATTGCAAAATGCTRTTCTTCATATTGCTTAAGTGCTATTTCATTATTTGCCCTTCAGAGACATAGAAACATTTCAAAAAATCTACTCCACAAGCTGGGCCATGTCCTGAAGAGAGCATTGAGGAGAGGGAAGGGCATATTCCTGATCCAAGCACACTGGACCTCGTGGTATWACTCCTGTGGTATTACGCTGACAGCAAACCACATCACGCTAACGCAGCAGATAAAGAAAAGAAGAAATGGAATTATCCTGTTTGAAACTTCTGAAGCGTCTAGACAGACTGAAAATTGCCCCTGATTTGATTTTCCTAATTCTGTTCTGATAGAAAAACGTCACCTATTTTTCAAAACGCTAAAAAATACTCTCGGCAATACAAAGATCATCCACTGCCATCCAAGATGTGGGCGGTGTAAAAAGGCAGCACTCACTCTGGAGAAGTAATTTACCTTATTAAAAAACCCAAAATTATGTATCTATATCATTCATAAAAAAACCCAGCCAACCATCCAACAACTCAAGAAAACAAATCAGCCAAACTTTGTTAGAAGCTCTGGTGGCACATGAAAACGGGACTTTAACTGCATACTTCAGTCCATATATTATGTTGTACATATACACATACCACACTCTCAGAAAGGCACAAATATACAYCATGTAATGCAGAGGAAAACGTTTTGATTTATCGCTTTTGCGCTTGRTTTCTTCCTCTTTCACCCCCAGTTCAACAAAGGCTTTCAAATAGCACCTGCCACTGGATTGCTTTGCTTCTCCACCCCATGACATGGATGAGGAATCAAGATGGCACCATTTATGAAAATGTTTATATAAATATTTTATCCAAACTACGCTGGACCTAGCATATGCTGGATATTTCTCTCTGATATCTCCCTGGAAGGGACACATTTCATGTTTGAAGGCATGAAAACGTGATGAATTTACCAATTCTCTTGGTAGTTTCCCACTAGTCTTTTGCAAAATGTGCTGTAATTCTCATTTTATTTTGGGAGGGGTTCCAGCTTCCTGACATTTCATCTTGTATACCCTTTTCCCACTACATTAAAGAACTCTTTGGTGCCCAATGTTGTCCCATAATGTAGGAAAGAGGGAAATAATTTGCCTTTCAATTTCTTTCAATAATTTAAACACGCTGAGGTCTRTAGGTCCTTCATTGTCAAGACAATTTTCCTAACCTCACATATATTTTCTTCAGGTTTTGTCTCTTCCTTGCATAACCTTCATTATTTTAGAATCACTATTTTGACTTTCTACTCATCAGTGCAACTGACAGACACGAACCTTTGCCATCTCCCTACTTTGTTATCACTCACAATGGTCAGCTCAAACTTCTTGACCCCAAAACACCCACAAAAGCTACGTTTTGCAGCAAAATCTCAGAACACTGTTCCAAATTCTGGGTACAGCACGGCCTGTTTCCCATATATACATACATTTGGATAATTTAAAATGCACTTTCAGCCTTTAAGCCATCCGGATCACTCTCTACAAGTGCCTTTACCCAAACCTATTTGCCAGTCCATCAATCTTTGCTTTATTTTCAAATGTTATTAGAACTGTTCTATTTACTTCCATATCATGGATAAAAAGAGTGATTAGTGTCAAGCTTAATATTAGTCCCTGGAGAACAACTCTAAAAATTCACCCAGTTGATGATGATTCCCTAGGGACTACTTTCCAAAAYGTGTAAATTAATCAGTTCTTAATCCATTTAATGTGTGCTTCACTGATACAGCACATAACTAATATTTAATCAGAATGTCACGTACTATTAAGTCGAGTGACTTAAAAACTTTCACYGCACTTCACAAATATGGCTCCTTTTCCAACCAGATTACATCAAAAAATAATCCACTTGGTTGCATTTTTTAAAATTTGTTGTTTGTTCCGTTGTGATGATTGACATCAGTGATATTCATAACTTTTTTTTTAATTGAACCCCGGAACATTTTTCCCTTAATTGACCCAATACTCTTATAGGATAAATTGACTGTAAAATTTTCCAAATAATTTTATTTTCCCTTTCTGAATACTGGCATAATGATTGCCCCTTTTTAAAATTTTGTAAKTTTCCATGACAACTAAATATTTACAATTTAAATGAACAGGCACGGACCACCTCAGAAAACTCTGTAAGGTCCTAGTCAGACATGTATTTAGGTTTTCTAAAATTCTGCCAGATATTGCTAATTTCTTCTGAAATTAACGTTCAACATGTTTTTAGTCATTAATAGGATGGAAAGTTCATCACCAGTTTCTGATAAGTAAGCAAAGTCATTTTAAGAAAACACCAAACAAACCACAAACACAAAACCCCACAAATATTGATTCATTATTCTGTTCTTTCYTGCATCACTGTTGTAAGCCCCATCATCTTAGCAGTGATCCTGTAACAGCACAGAATTAATAATCTTTAAAAATTGGAGATAAAACAAGTTTCTTGACATTGTTCCTGTGCACAGAGTTCAGAACTTAAAGAATTTGGAAACCTTCAGGACACAGGGAATGCATCCGTTTCGTCCAGCACTGCAGGGCTTGCAGGATTCCCCTCGGGGTACAATATCTGGGGTGCAGCTGGCTACAGTTTTATCCACACTTTAGCATTTGGCTGCTTTTTACTGTGTAAAGGACCTGTCTAGGCCTTAACGAGTGTCATTACAAAAACCAGTCAATTAGCCAATATAGCCCAGTTTGTCACTACCTAGATTCAGTGACTATAGATTTATAAACTACTGAATGCACAGCACACCTTATAGATAGAACAAAACTATCTGCACTCTACAGTTTCCATGTGTCAAAACAATGAAGCTGATTTTTCAGTGCCCTGAATTTTATACCATCACCTCTTTATCTGTGGGGAAAGTCATAGAATCAAAAATGGGATATTTTCCCTCATTTATACAGGTGCACATATAACCAGGATGGCAGAGGCAGGCTGGTGTACTGTGTCACGCTGATTTTTTAAATACCTTGCAGGTTTAAGCATGTGTGTGTGTTACAGTGGAGCACAAGGGAAGATAAATCCACCTAAATTATAATTCCTTCAGTCACTTAGTGCACATTGCCATAGAAACGGATTCACAAACTATTTTCCGTGTGGCTCTAAAAGTATCAAAATTTATCTTAAAATGTTCTACCGTCGGTATACAAAGGGCCACTCGCTTCCTGGCTCAAATATCCAAAATACTGTAGATGGAGTCTGACCTAAGTAAACCCTACTCCTGATTTGAAGATCATCAGATCCATTACACAAAGCCATTCAGGCATAGACAGAGTGGTGGTTGCAAATGTTCGGGAAAATTAGCATAAAGGCACATGTATCTGTACTGGGTTAATAAGTACAACCAGTGGGAAGTGAAAATGGTTGTTTGCGTATAGACTACTGTGAGAGTTCATCTATTTATGGGGGGAATGCACACAGAAGCGTGTGATAGTGATTCTTTTTCTCCCCTAAACTTCATTATTTTAATAATTACTGAAAGATTAGGAGGTAGTCAAACGGCGTAGATGGAATTCTCTTGAAATGGTTTGGATCTGCTTTGCAAGTGATATTTTTCCGAGCCTAACACCCCCTGTTTTGTAGGTCACACGGATATCCACAGACTGTGCGGATACTGAAGGCGCTTGTCCTTCAGCCTTCTGCCTCACCACATGATTGAGCATCCATATACCTTACAACCATACACCCTGTCGAGTGTTATTCTCTTACATATCACAATTTACCTCGCTTCCTCCACTCAAACATGCAACCAAGCTGAGCAACAAGCTGCTTCAGCTGCCATGTCATTTCAGTTTTTACACATCTTCTCTTTTTATGTGTGCTCTACATCTCCGTGATGTCTCATCTCCCCGTTCCACTGCCATAGGCTACGAGTCAGGAACAAAGCTCAGGCTCAATGTCAAACAGAGTGAAAATGGGAAAATATCATAGAAGAGAAAATTAATGGGCACAAACACAGCGCTGAAACTTCYATCCTTGTGGGCTTTGCAACTTTCCATCATTTCTTGGCAAAATATGAAGGAGAAGGGAGTAATAGCATTTCTACAGAAAATGCCTCAAAAAGGTATTTAGCTAAGGAAAACACAAGTCCAAAATTTCAAAGTGGAAGAGTTATGCTTGCATATTAAAAAATAAATAATCTTTTAAATGTGCAATCAGCCCCTTTAATTTGAAGAATTTATTTTCACTCTCCACCATTTTCCTGCTGTCCTTCTTTCCTTGCCTGACCACTGTGGTTTACTGAGGTTCATGCTTCCAAAAATGCCTGAGCAATAAATAGTCCCAAGTCTGACACAGAGGAACAGACCCTGAGGCTGGAATCATGGCTCCTCTGCATGAACCGAGGTCTTTCTCTCATTTCAAACAGGGAAATTTCAAGGTGAAACACACATGAAATCTCTCTTGTCAACACATTCGCTAGTTACTTCATTAAAACAAAAATGTTGCCTTTCATCCCTTCTTATTGATTATTTTCCTGTAATAAAAATTTTGGGGTTCAAGGAAATTATGGTGTTTGCAACCCACATCATAAAAAACCAAAATTAACCACACAGCCCCCAAAACCCAATACTTTAAAAATGGTTGATCCTACCCACACGGACATGGCTGGCAAATTCCATTGTATGGAATCATCTTGAATATCATTAAATATTTGGTGAATGTGAAATCTAATTCATGGCCTAAGACTTTTTAAAAATTAGATTGTATTTTTCTGCAAAAAGTAGGAATCCCAGGGTGCAATAATGTAAAGGAAAAGGGGGATGCTTCAGTTTTATTCTTACATTGTAGACTTATCTTGTTCTAGAAAATATAATATTGGTCAGAAACCTGTGTGTCTCATTCCCAATTGAGTTTATTTTTTAAAAAATAACATTCCTCTTTTTGTCAATCCCCAAAATCGAATGCTAGTATGTCAAATATTAATATTGGTATTTATTTGGATCCAGGTTCTTGATTTATCAGCTAAATTATATATTCAAGAGGTAGCACCATGCTTCCCGTAAACCCRTTTCTTATTGTGTGCAAACCTTACCTGAATATACTATGTGCAGGCTTAATAAACCTTTTCACTTTTCAATTTCGGTCCTTCATCTTTTCACTATTTGAAACATATAATTTATTTTTTGAACTAACATGCTATAACTGAGCTTAATGCAAACTGTATATATAATTTTAATATATTTCAGATGAGCAAACCAKAGTAAAAAAATAAAATGTCTTTTTTTTGGGTGGGGGGTGAATTCATTCATGATGCWTTTTCAGTCTGTTTATTAAGTAATCATATCTGGGTACAAGTGTCAACACAATTTACGTTTTGAATAATGTGAAGCAGATAACCTCAATTAACAAGTAATTAGAGTCATTTTCCTATTAAGCAGTTTCCCTAATTGTTTTTGAAACCTGGAACTAAAATTGTAATAAATAATAAGCGGCCAAAACATGTCCCTGCATTAGTTTAATCCAGGCTCTTCCACTGGAGCCTGGGAAAAAAACAGCAGAAATAAGGGCTGACTCCCCATGAGATATTGAAAGAAGAGGGAAATATTTTGTAGCTGTGGACTCTTCATACTGTGCTCTTCTGTTGTTTTGGTTTTTTAATTGGTATTATTTCCTTTCCTTTCCCTCTTTTCACCCCCATGATTCCATATATGAACTTTTAACATATGGAATATTTTACTTAATCATTACTGTGGATTGACTAGAGCTTATCAGGGAAATGCCATCCCTCAGTGAGCATAGAGGGTGTGATCTCAGCTGAACTACATTTTATAGTAATACAAATTAATCTGATCGCTTACATTCTACCTAGTCAGCACACCTGTTTATGTAAAGTAATAAATATCAACCTGTTTTTACCAAATAGAACAATCTGTGTGTTTGCTGGTGGTCATCAAAATAAAAAAAAAAAGACCTTCACTTGGATATCAGTCTTTAAATAGACACYTGCCATAGCTCGAGTACAATAAATGAGCTCAGAGAATACAAAAATTTCACATGTATTTCTCTGCTCGCACTGCATGGTCTCATGGAAAACACCTAGGTTGCACTCTGTCTGCCACAGCCAAAAATGGGGGAAAATAATTTTCTAGCTGAAAACAAGAAAAGATCCAGCAGCTGCTCCTCACCCTAAGCCAAAACAAACAAGTGAACTAAAAACTAACAGAAAAGCTACAAAAAAAATCCCAGGGAAAAAAAAAATTAAAAAGAGAGAAAAAGGAAAAGAGCAAGTGCAAAAATGTGGGACTGCCCCATTCCTGGACGTGTCCAAGGCCGGGTTGGATGGAGCTCTGATGGAAGGTCTCCCTCCTCAGGGCAAGGGGTGGAACTGGATGAGCTTTATGGTCCCTTCCAAACCAAACCGTTCTCCAGTTTTATGATTCTATTCTTTTCACCCACAAACTCCAGCCTAAGCCAAAGCCTCCTGTCCTGCAGTTACATTTATCACAATTTCAGCTGGTAGGAGATACCACTTTCACCTGAAGGTGAGGAAAGAGAAGGAATTCTTATAGGCCATGAAGGAACCAAGGTACCTGAGCGTACTCAAAAAGGCTCTTGGTACATATCTAAATAGACTTCACCCTCCACCCCACAAACACTTGGCTGTTGCCTTTATGTCTACAGGAAATTTTGCCAGCCTTGGAAGAGTCCAAGACTTCTATTTAYTCCATTTTAAACAAAATTTCAATAAGGCAGTAAATCAAAACCAGACCTCTGAAAATAAAAATTAAAAACCCTAGGAAGATAGCCTGAGAAATTCCAGGAAAAACTGGCAGCTACAGAAGGACATGATCTGTCCAGAAGGAATACAAACATTTAAATAACTTGCTGGAAATTAGACTTTGTGAAAAATACCATTGATTCCTTTTAAGTCATTTTATGAAAAGGTCTATTAATGCTTGGCTTGCACTTTGTGGTCATGAGAGATGTTGGAGCGAAGAGCTATCAAAGGTGGCTATCAAAGTTGGGTTTTTTCCATTTAACTTTTTCTARCTATTAAGCTGCTCATTTTGTGGAGACAATCATTAGTGTCTTTAATGTGAAACAAAGCTTCTGGATAAGAGCTGCTAGCTGAAGATCAATATGAAAGATATCATTTCAGTTACAGCTTTAATAACTGTAACAATAGGGAGCCTGGCATTGCAGGCTTTATGCATTAATGTAATTTAGAATCTACCAGGTACAAATCTTATCAAACATTAGCAGTGGCTGCATTGGGATTTTCTAGGTAAGAAAACTGTGTGATAAACGGGAAGTATTTGAAAGGTAAACTTTCATGTAATCAGRCTCATCTGCCATAAAAACATGAAAGAATTTACATGAAGAAAATGAAATAAATAAGCCAAAGGAGATTCTGGGAAAAGGATGGACATTTTTAAGGAACTAGTGGTGCATGTGCTCAGAGTGCTCTCTCTTGTTTATAGCAACAAAAATATGACCCAAAAATCGGAGGATAAGAATTTCAGCCAAATGCAGTGCAACTAAAGATTTTCTGCAAACCATCATACGTAGAAAAACAAACTTACCTGGATGTGCAGTCAGCTAAACCCCAAATAAATAAGGAGCCTTTTTCCTGGCTGCCAACAAAGCACCAGCACCAGAGACCAGGAGCACAACCCTTCCTCCAGCCACAGTYCACAGCTGTATCCAGATGCAGCAAATTTACCTTTCCCACCCCATTTCTTCCCACCCACCTCTCTCCAAATCCCTCTGCTCCCTGCTTGATCCATGCTTTTCACAATTACCCCAACCTTTTCCAGGCTTTTGAGATTTGCATGATGGTGTCAACCTTATTCTTCTGCAACAGTTTATCTGCAATCACGTTATTTCTTTTCTCAGCTCTCCAATTTCTTGATTAAAATAAAATTTAAAAAAACCCAAAATACAAAACTTTCCCTACCTCCAAGTAAAAAAAAAAAAAAAAAATCAGGCCTGAAAATGTTAAAACACAAATTTTGGATCTTCCCTGCAAAGTTGTTCTTAAAACCTGATGCAACCAATTGGCAGTTCTTTAGACAATTTGCTTAACTTGTGTCCAAATGTCTTCAGGTTTTAGTGCTTACAGGTGGCTACTTTAGATTTACACTTTAATTTTGAGAAAGATCTAGACTGGGAACACTGAATTTTCAGTTTATAATTTGCTGATAAAAAATGGAAAGCTCAAAGTTAAAGTAGCCAACTACTGGAAAGAGTTGGCACCTGGCATTTTAATTTTTAAACATTGGGGGGTTTTGTGTAATGAGGTTATAAAGTAAGAGTCTGACTTCAGGACCACAATCAAGAAGAATGAGCTCTTAAGGATGACAGAATCACTGATGGGAAGCTCAGTTGGTCCAAAATCCAGGTTTGGTCCAAATAAACAAACAAAAGTTTGGATGCTCATCTGGGTTTTCTACCTGCCTTGGGGCTAGAGATGTCATGAGAACAGATTCTCTCATCACAGCTGCAGCACTTTCCAGTCCTGGCCATGGATGAAATATCCAGGAGAACAATCTTTCTTACAGAGCTCTGGGGCAGGGGAGGGAAGTAAGGGAAAATGGGATAGGGATTTCACAGTCTTTCAAATTGGATTCCAAAACTGGGGGAAGATTCAGAGATTAGAAGGGAAAGCACATTTTTTACTCTACTTGGGTTTTGGCTGTAGTCTTCAATGCTACTTTTTACTGCAACTGGCAGAATATGTGGCAGCCAGAGAGTCAATAATCACAAAAAGAAAGGTGTAACTGCTTCTAAAGTTTAGACACATTTAGTACTATCCTAAAATAACAAACGTGACTTAATTGCATTGGTCTATGGAACATAAAGTTAAAAAAAATGATTTTTTTTTTTCCATAGGTTGGATATTGAAAAATGAAGCTCCTTCTTCCTCTCAAGGTGTTGGGTCCTGGGCCCTTTGGAGGGGGAGGTTTCAATCCAGCTGTGCCACGGCTGTGTGTCTATGCAGGCACACCCTTAACTACAAAATCATGGATGATAAAGACCTATTTCCATTAAGRCTATGAATCTCACCAAACAGGAAATCAAACAGAAAATGAAATATTACCATGTTAACATGACAGGATCAGATCCTGGAAAAAAAAAAAAAAAGGTGACTTCAAAGGAAATTTGGTCTGATTTAGGGCAGGAGAATGCTGCTGTCAACTATTTGTCTAATAGGCACATTGCCTAACAACACTCTCTTGTCTGTTTTAAAACCCCTTCTCAGTGCATTAAACAGCATTTATTAAGCGTGTGCATACACAGTGCAAAAGCACATGTATTTAGGGCATGCACAAAATAATTTGATCCCCATTTCGTCTCATTGGTACTGCAAATCTTTCACTGCAGTAATAAAACAAACAAAAAAAAACCCTGGTTCTTTACCTCTGCTGTCATGTTGCATTGGGTCACTCRGTGCCACATGATGTGATATCATGTAGCTCAATGCAAGGAGACACATGTCCCTTCTCATTGGAAATTTAAAGAAATGGAGCTTAGTTTTCCCCTGTGGGAAACTGTGCAGGTCAGGTGCCCAAGACTAGCTACGGGAAGTTTGATATAATCTCAGTTTCAGTACCTACATATTTCAAATCTGACGGCATTTTTGAAAGGAAATGTGTTAGATGCCACAATTCAGCTGTAACACAGTACTTAATAAAGATAGCGTAAGAGGAATATAATTCCACAGCTTATGTTCCCTGTCACGGTGTGCACTGACACAGATTGCCAGAGAGACTCCTTTAAACAACACTTTTTAAGCATGCTATTTGAAATATACAGTATAGAACACGAAGGCCCTCAGAGAAACCTAACGCCRCTGAAAGCACAGGGGTATAGAATCAAGGGAACAGAACTGATTAATGGTGAAGCCAAAATAAGGCTTTTTTGGATGAAAAATAGTGAAACAGTTAAGCACAGAGAATATAGATAAGGAAAATGTACAGGACCTGGGGCCAAGTTCTCCTCTCAGTTACACTAGCATAATTGTGGAATAATTCTGTTTCAATTAATAGAGTTAATATGATGAGAACAGAATTATCTACATGAAGAGCATGATTGAAACATAACAGTTGAACCAGCTTTGAGGCGGCCTCTTTAATGTGTGGAAAAGAAATATACATTCTCCACAGTCCCACTTTACAGGTAGAGAAACAGAAAGAAGGACTAAAAATCTCTTTGGCAGGAAAGTGTCCAGGCTGGGACCAGGGAAACATGACAAATTCCAGTCCAGCTCCTTCTCTCCTTGGTTGCAATAAATAAGTACAACTGAAGGCTATCTTGGAAGCCAAGTGAAATATTATGTATACAAAATTATCTTGGTAACATCATGGCAGGTTGCTATCTCACCCCTGAATCAAAAAGGTGCAACTTTATAGTGTGTTGGTCTGTTTAGCATCATGGTGGTAACTCCAGTGTCATTAACATGTCTGTGTGTTTGGATGCCACTCTTTACAGGATAAAAGAGTCAAAAAATTGGAAGCCTGAGGAGTACAATCTGCAGAGATGCATAAAATAAATTTTTCCTACTGGCAAAAACCACAAGCATATATGGTATGGACTAGGAAATTATGATAATACAAAAGCACTGGGATCATTGCAATTTGAATCAGATGTTAAGGTAGAGAAATTATTATTATTTGAGGGGTTCTGGTTAGTTAAAAATTTATGTTCAAGTTCTCTTAGTCTGCTCCATTGCCTTACCAGGACAGCTCAAAGGCTACGCTCTGCACAGTTTTGGAGCAAGCAAGTTTTGAGCTACAAACTCCTGATTCAACTCCATGATGGTTGACTTTGAACAAGATAAGATCAAGGAGAGAAACATTTGGAGTTCTTAGAATTCACATAATTTCATCATTTTTGCACATTTTTTATAGAAAGAATGAAGAGGGGTGTCTTTTAGTTCTTTTCCTTCTAAGGTCCTGTTGCTTCCACAGCCCCAATCCCCAGTTATCAGTGAGAAATTACAACCTCGGTCTGTGCCTGCACTCTGCTCTTAAACAAGACCTCACATCTTATGTGACGTGGACAAAAACTGGCATAAGCATGAACTTCCACTGCTCTTCTATAGATGACAATAAAATCGATGATTACTGATTAAGAAACTCCTATTTGCACCTTGGCTTTTCCTGTGTTCTGTAAAGAGCTACCAACACTACCTTAGAAGAYGTTTTTTGAGTGTTTCTTTATCTGGTTTCCTATCAGTGTCTCAGTGTTAACACATGAGGGTGGGAACTCTGCCCAAATATCTTAAGGGGGAGTTCAGGGCTCCTGGTCCTGCCYCAAGCTCTCACAAGGTCCTGCCCGAGCAGTGACGGCCCAAAGCACCAGAYCCTTGAGAAGAACCAGCTCTACCATCTCATGTCCCCACAGCTCCTGCCGGCATCAGGCTCTAAAAGGGCTCTTAAGAGATTAAAAGAAAATATGGAACAAAAGAAGTCAAGCATGGGTTTTAGATGGTAAATTAAATAATATTTTCATGCCCAAGTTTTCATTTTTTCCTCCTCAAGACATACATTGAAACAGAGAGAAATGTCTCATCTGAAAATAAAAATAACTTCTTTAATTTTTTTACCCTTATTTAGATGTCCTATCAGCTTAAAAATATTTTTATATATATCTAYACCAAGCTTTCTATGAAACTCAAAGGACTTTGAGGAATGCATTGATCTTCTCATAAACCACCCAAATTGTAGAAAASTCTATTAATGATAAAGCAAATGTTACATTTTTTCACTAGGTGCTMGGAAAACGACAGAGGAGTATTCATAAAGAGGATGCAAAAGTTCCTAACAGTGCATTCAGTCAGGAGGGTCTTTTACTATTGAGCATCCTTTCAAATAATTCCATTTTCAAGCGGCGGATGATGKGAACGCCAATGTTTTAGAGTCAGCTGCTCTTCTAGCTAGCATCTCCCCAATTTTTAAAGGAAAAAAATAAAAAGGAGAAGGAAAAGGTGGGGGGGAAAGGCGYTTGGCAGAGGGTTGTGGGTCCGTGGGATCAGCTGCTCCAGCTGCAATCCCTGGTGCTGCTCTGCCCCCTGGTGCTGCCGCGGCCGCAGAGCAGCCGCCCGCCGAGCATCCCCCGCTGTCACTTCTCGCTTCTCCGCCAAGTTCAAGGTCAGTGCCTAGCTATTTTCAGCTCATCTCTTCTTGATCCATGCAGAGAAATGACAAGGTAACGTGATTTGGGGTCAGCTGTATTACAGGAACCGTTACATAAACGGAGAAAGTGGAAATCAATCCCGGCTGACAGTGTCTTCGGGATAATCAGCGCTCACTCCATGCCGCTGTCAGCTCTCCTGCATCAAACACCATGTTACTTCTGTCACATCTCCTTAACAAAACCAGAGTCTCACTTTTGGCAAAGTAAATAAATATTTCACTCGGGCTTGCATTTAATTCATTGTTTAGAGAACTTTAACACTTTGGACTTGCAAAGAGTCCCCAGTTGGAGGAGAAAAGACAGCTTACCCTGTCAGGTCCATTACTGCCTGCAAAGGGCACTGGCAAAGATACAGTCGACTCTTACGAAACACCCCATTCCTCATACTTTGTGCTTGATTTCTTTGTAAGCAGACGATTGTCCTCCAAATCTCCGTTACCGGGCAGACCTCGGCTTCCCAAAGTGCTTCACCTAACCCACGGTCACCCTCGCCCCGGCCACATCACAGCTCTTCCCCTAACGTTCTAGGACACCTTCCTCAATTTGTCTGATTATTATTACTTTATCTGAACCATTTCCTCCCCTAAGCAGACATCTTCCCTAACGCAGAATTATGAACATATCATTTCACAAGATGCGCCGCGTTAGCCGCGTCTCGGTGACAGCACATGGTGTGTCAGTTTAGGGGGAGAGCAGCGATTCCATCCCACCCACCTTGTGCTCCCATGGAACTGCCAAGCCCGCGGAGCTCCGCCGAAGAGCGATTTACCATAATATTAGTTGTCAGTAAATTCAAAGACGGAACTCCTAAAGCTATAAAATGGATTAGAAGCAATTTAAAAAAGAATTAACAAACTAGAGTAAGAGTATACTGTCAACAAACAAATGCTTCATCATAGCACTGTAATTTGGAATTTTAATTACCCCTCTGCTTCTGTAACAAAACAATGTCTGAACTGGCAGCCATTTGAATCTCTCACAGGTCATTGAGCATTCTAGTTAATTACTCTATGAATAGCCTGTTTTTCTCCCCTCTGGAAACACGTTTCTAATGGCAGTCAAGGTCTGACAAATGTGTCATCTACATAATTAGCTAGGAAGCAACACAAAACATTAAACATGCTTTGTGCCGACAACTATCAAAACATTTCATTTGTTGTCAATTATTCATTACTTTGTAGGTTCTGAAGGGGTTGTTATTATGAAAATAAGTCCAGATGCTAACAAGGTTAGAGTTTTTTATTCAAATTAGTAATCAGAGGACTAACTTTAAAAAATGTGTCTTGTGTACGTTTATGGCAGCGTTCAATCAGCACTAAATTATAAACGAATTTAGCTAAGTTCAAGTTAAAATGGCCATGGCAGAGCACATACGCTAATTTGTGGAGTTGCAGCTCTCTTTGAAGTTTTAGGATCTAAGCTGAAGTAGCAAACTTTCAGAACCTTTGGCAAGACTAATTTGTGCTTGGTAAATAGAGTAAAGATTTTCACAGCATGAGATAATGTAAGATTGCAAAAAAAAAAAAAGAAGGAAAAAAAAATGGAGGTTTTTGAACCTTTTTTCTACCCTTCTGTCACACTGAGTAAAAGTCAAAATCAGCAATTCTGACTCATATAATATCTCGTCTGAACTTCRGTTTGGCTTAACAAGGAAGCCAAACCAGTTACTCTCACCACTCCCTTAATAGAACTGAAATGAATTTATCCTTGCTTTCAAGAAGAAATAGGTGCTGGTTATTTCCTTTTTCTATGATCTCATTATGATGCTGCCTATCAAGCTACGCAGCTGAAATGGTACAGTGAAACTGTGGGGAGGAGAAATAAATGGGGAGTTTCACAATAAAATTAACTGCTTCCTTTTTAGCCAGGATTATTTCAGCTGAAGTGCTATGATGCAAATATGCAATGAAGAATACCTTCTCACATGGTGTATTTGAGAAAATAGAAATGAAAAAAATATTATCCACAAAAGCAAAAGGCTTGTTTTGAGCCTGAAAACACACCTGCACACAAAATATTGGTCCTGTAAAAAGGTTGGGAGGGAAACCTGAGAAAAAACACCTATTGAAGGTAAGCTGAGCCCTAAAATAGGCTCATGCATTAATATTCTACTTTCAGCCTTTAAGTCAGAGGACTTTATGGTATGGAGAACATACATGAGCACGTAGGGGCACATCTGTGCAGGCTGAGGGCCTCTGCCCCGGAGCCAGAGCAGCTCCTCAGGTGGGGAGCAAGAGACACAGGCACTGAAATGGATAAAAAACTGGAGTCAAAGGCCAAAGGAGACAGTCTGTGAGCACRACACTCAGCAGAGAGCAGATCTGGGTTTTCAAAGCACAAAACCAGTCTGAATACAGTAAGGGGACATATGACACCCTTCATTTCTCATTTTCCTGCCCCGGAAAGGAGAATGACTAACGTTACTCAACAGCTTTGTTTTCTTTTAGCAATATTCATGTTCAGGAAGTGAAACTGGACTGTGTTTATGGACCCACTGCTTTCATATCTACCCTGAAATACTTGGAGCGAGCAAGGTATAAGCTTGCATTTATTAACAATTCCCACACTTGTCATGGGAAGCTCATATATTTTTCTATATCTGTCCCAGTGCTGTTACATGATTTGTGTAACACCTTGAAGGGAACACAGCTTTTTCCTTATAGAGACAGACGTGGCTGCATCTATAACAGACCAGTGTATGATGATAAAATTTGCAGAGAATAAAGCCCGGGCAGTCATTACTAGACCACAGTAAAGAGAATATTTTTCAAAACTACATCAGGAGAAGGTTTTCTGCTTTCAGAAATATTTTGTTGAGATTTGTTTTTTCCTCCAAGAAAAAAAGTAAACTGGGGAAAGAAAAAAAAAAGAGCCATCCTCAAAAACTTTCCCTAAATAAACTACACTATAAAAGAAGCTCTGATGATCTCACAGAGATTGAAATAATCCCTTTTTCAGCTAAAACTACCCACAGCAATGAAACTGAAAATACTCTAAAAGAGGGCTGGAGACTGTCTTGCAATTAACATTAAACAGATAACATATTTACGAGGAAGTCAAAATATTTTGGAAGCCGATAATCCTGTAAGCCTTAACGTGGTATAAAAACAACAAATAAATGCAAAGTGTTACTGTTACACATGCCTGCCTGATCAATGGTTTTCACATATTGATCTATAAATGGAGTTGACAGTCTGTGTTGGCTGCACATTTTCCAAGCAGCTCTATTTTTGTACAAAACCAATACGGGCAATTACCTTTGTTTGAGATGCCAAGTCTTATCAATTCAATGTGATTTAGTGTCATTTTAATTAAATATCAGGATCTACTTCAGGACAATCTATACAAACAAAGCCTCAAACTTGACTATAAGCTTGATTTGAAGTAAACATGTACAAGCCCTGCAATTTCAAAATATGGCTCAAAAACTCTGCTAAACAGAAGGCTTATATTTTTAGCAAATTTATTTCTGTCTTTTTGGCTAGCCATAACTTTGGCAAGTGTTCTACGATCACAGGAGTAAGAAACAAAAGAAGATTGCTTCCCATTTCTCTGATAATGTATTAGGGAGATAAATAAACCTACCAGTTTGTTTAACCTAATCAGAGAAAGCTCTAATACATTAACATTTTGGAATGTCTAAATAGGTTCTAATTCTTAATATAGACACCAATAAAAAAGACGTTTCATTGTTTGAAGTTGTTCTGAATGAAGCAAAATGCACTTCCCTGGGGTTTAACAGATGAAAATAGCAAATATTCATTTACATTGCTAGTTCAGATGCTACCATTAAGCACAGAAAGAGCCCTCACTTGCCACGGTCTGTGTCCAGCTTCATGATTTGTGCTCTTTAGACTCTACATTAATATCAATTTCAACCTTTGCACAAAGCTCAAGCATTTCCATTGAAATAAATAACATAAACCCCCGATAATCTCTTGTGTGTTTAGCTCCTGCCTCCCACATTTGCATCTGCGCCGCTATAAAATGCACAAGTGCATATGGCCCTACTGATGTATGATGCACATCCTTCCCTGTCACACTACAGAAAATAATCTGTCCACCTTCAAAAGTACAGCCCCCGGTGTGTTTACAAGCACCACAGCAAATGCTTCAGAACGCAGCAAATGCCTCAGAGAAAATTAGGCATTTTTCTCCTCCGTAAATCACCACTCATCTTTCTACCTCTGTGCCTGGTTTACGCCCTTTATTGTCCAGAGTGGGCATTTCCTCTTTCCAAATAAGTTTTAGAAATCTATATTTCTATTGATTGTTCAAAATGTGCCAAACGCTGATTGCCTTAATCCACTAAAGTCAGTAGGTTTTGCATAAGTTGAGCGAAAAGGATTTGACCCATTTATTAACAGAACAGAGTATATTGCACACACCAAACATGGACAGCAAAAGAGTAGTATGGAATCTTTTATTCAGCTGCTTCTAGTTTTTCAAAAGAAAAATCTCTCCAATAATAGGACAAAAATACTCAGTCAATGTAAAATAGAAAATAAACATAATCAATGGATGCCTCATGGATTATATCCATCATCTAAACAGAGGCAGACTGTGAAAACAGAACATTTCCAACTAGAAAGATGAGGATAAATCCTTTTTCTCTTCAAGCACAAAATAATTAGCTCTGATTAATATTCTGGTAATATGTGTCTTTTAGCACAGATCTGTGTGCCTTTAAATGCAAAAGTGAAGGCTGTGTAGAAAAGTGCAATGGGAAGAGTGTCTTGATTTTTAAAACAATATTATTAAATTTATATATATATATATACACACACCTATATGTGTGTCAGTTGGACCCTCCTTTTTGAAGACTCTTGGAAGGATAGAAGATGCTCCCCTGAATTAATTCCCCCAAAATCCTTCACAAGTCACATGCCCAGATATGTCAGCACACGGCTGATACACACAATTGGTATTTCACTGTTCCTTTAACTCACTGCATTTGAAGCCCATGGTTGAAAGCATTTGGATCCTTAGGAATTTTGCTTTTACTTTGGGCGTTAGCAAACAACTTTAAGAGGCTTATTTAAGTAAATACGCCCAAACACTTTCAGCCTGTCAATATCTAGTCAGAAAATTCTGCATGGCAAAAAGAGATGAAAAGAATTGAAACAGAAAGGAAATTAGTAGCATGGCAAGCTTTCAATCTATTATGTCGGAGCCAAGTTTGCTTGGTAAAATGACATATACTCGGTAAAATTCCTCTTTTATGTAATTAGCTACTAAACAAATGTGACACAAAGCAACTTTCCAGCTCCCAGCCAGTGAACGTATATTGTACCTGGTGTGGTTGTTGGGATACTGCCGTGAATATTTATGTCTAATTTAACTTTTTAGAGCCCTTGCTCTGTAACAGTCCAGCGTACTATCCCCCAAACTAAAGTTATGTAACAAGGTAATATCAACAATGAGAAACTGCATGATAAAATCCTGCCCAAAAGTGAAAAATGCTAATTTTGTCTCATTTAGCAGCTGGATACAGAAATGCTCATTAGTTTTAAGAGGGTTAATCCTTTTAACTTTTGCATATTGATATGCCAATTATGCCTAATTGTACAAGAGGCATCAGTCAAGGTAATAGTGCATAAACACATGAAAGTTATTAAGTACATCCCAACATGTAATAAAGTAGGTGTTAATTGGTAGCTGAGTTCTGCAGGCTATTGAGGTGGATAATTCATTGAGAGATGGATCACTTGTAATTTCTCTACATAATTCCTTTTGCAGTCTCATGCTGTGATGTTTTCATGCTTGTCAAAAACAACTGCAGCCTAGTGCCTTTTGTTAAACACAGCCAATAAAATGTTAGGCACCATTAAATATACTTAACTTTTAAACTTTTTCAAAGGTACAGTTATTCCTGGTATTACATTACAGTATTCCCAGTAAATTATTATAAGCAGTGTTCCAAGTTTTTGGTGGAGGAACATTTCGAGTCAGATAAAAGGAGGAAACATATGCAGTGTGTCTGAGGCAAAGAATATAATTTAAATAAATCGTAAATGAGTATCTTATCAGCTGCTAAGATCTAAACAGATTTTTCACTCTAGAAATAAAAGGTGAAATGAGTTAAGTTATACCAGAGAAATTAATCACTAGAATAACGTATTTCTAAATAAGTCTAAATTTTGAGGTTTAATTTTGAGTAAAAAGGAAAGGAAATACTGAAGGTCTTGTAGCTTTCCTCCATTTAATAACTTAGTTTAAAAGCTGAATATTTCATAGGAATCCATTACATCAACAGCAAAAAAATAATGGTTGGCATGGTTGTGAGAAGTGGCTGAGACCTGGGACTTTGTCCCCAGCTAACAGAGTTTTCTCCCTCATTTGCATTCTCTGAGAACAAAATGGATCTGGAGTCCAAAAAGTGGCTAACATTGCATAAATAATTTTGTAACATCATATGGCCTCAGCTGCAAGTTGCCACCATTATGGAAGAAAATTAACCAGGGGAGACTCATACCAATCAGTTTGTTTAGTAGCTCACAAGGAGTACAGGGGCAGGGATGCAACTGGCAATAGAGTTCATCACTAAGTATTTAATTTTAAAAAAATGCTAATGGGTAAAAAAATGACTCCTTTGACTCTGTTAACTATTGAAATAATAGCATAAGATCAGTGTCTGATTTTTGTACAACTCATTCAGTCTTACAGCAAGACTTATTTTTGTTACAAAGTTGTTCTTTATTTGCAGAGTTTGAAATTTCCATTTGTTTTCTTTTGTCTGCTTTTAAAGTTTGCCTTTGGAGAAACTGTGACATGCATCTGAAACTGGAAGTGCTATTCTCTACTTATTTAAGCCTTACTTAAGTGCTGTTGCAGCTGAGAGTTGAAATGCWGAGTAGATATTATGATCATGGCCACTAAAGCCAAATTCTGTCTTTCACGGAGGGAAGTTTTTATTCCAATGCCTAGCAATACTCCTAAAAATGTATTAGTGACTTTAAATCCCTCCTTTCAAAGAATGATAATGGAACYAGTATCTTAATGTGCATGAAATAATTCCGTAGATTTTAAAAAATTGGAAGACTCCGAAAACATTAGGAGTGTTTTACTTACGGGCTCGGCGACTTTCACATTCTCAGAGAGAATCATAGATTTGCTTTGGCTCAGCCTGTCGTGGTGACTGTTGGCATTTTTGATCCTCATTTGAACAGCCCCCGTGCTATGGTGGGAAGGATTAGGCTTTTCAGAGGCTGTATCGGAAGTTGAAGACCTTTCCATGGTTGCTGGGTTGACCTGAAGAATGTAAAATAAGAGCATTAATCTAGGTAATCCTCATACAAAAACCTAACAATGCCAGGTCTGTGTCACTGCAGTCAGGAGAAGAAGCTGAGTTATCTTGCTGGCAAGATCTTGATCATCTTTGAACACCAGGATAACTATCAGCTGTGTCAGCCTGTAGATTTATTATTGTCCTTATCACTCTCCCATCCAAACTGCCTTGGAAGAGTTAGTTTATGTAAAAGATTATCCTTATCTCAAAAGCCATTCTCCTCCATGGTGTAATCTCCCTGCAAGCCTCTGCCATGTCCAGCTGGCAGCCGCTCCACTTTGTCTTTGGCCCTGCTCACACGACACATTTTAAATCTTGCAAAGGGAAGGGACATGCTGTGCAGCCAATTAACATATCTTACCTCCACAGTCCCACACGGGCGTGCTACAAGTGCATCACAGGGCTGCGCTGTAACCCCTGTCTTAAATCCAAACCTGGAGCTGATAAAATATCCCTTAATTTTCACGATTCTACCAGCAGCACAGACGGGACTTTTGTTTCTCTGTCCATTTTTAAAATCTGAAGTTGAGAAATGGCTGAGCTCTCAAGCCCTTGGATGGGGGGCAGACCTAGAGTGATCACAGTGCTGCTGTTCAACCTCCTATTTTGGTATTGGAACAACTCAACAAATTCTCTTCTAGCTATTCAAAGTCCCCAAACATTTTTTGTAGGCAAAATTTGATTTATATTTCCTGTAGAAAACATCAAGACAGTGATGCACAACACTTGCTCTCTTTTTCTCCCGCCTTGCTCACCCTCRTACTACTACACGTAGCTCGTGGGTGCAGTAATCTACTGAGAGTCACAAGAAAACTGGCTCTTTATATTGCTGTGTAACTACATGAGAAAATGTGTAAGGAAGAGATACTACACAAGCTGAAATAGCTGGTTTCCCAACTATGGAGCCAGGGAAATGGAAATCCATTTAAGTGCAGTTGTAGTATAAACTGTTGAAAAATCAGCGTTTTCCAAATGGGTTGGAGAGCACGGCTATTTCTAGCAGCATCCCCGCAATTTCTGAAGGCTCTGAAAGATTAAATTCCCTGATTTCAAGAAAGCCCATTACTCTGAAGACATCAGTGCAGACAACACATGGTCCTGGTGTGAAGGTGGAGAGGGAGAGAGGGGGATGGGGAGCTCTGCTGCACATCTCTGGGCAGGACCGCAGCCTGTGCCAGTGGGAGGACACAGCTCCCATCCCACAGCCTCAGCCTCCCTTGACACTGATGAAACCATTCCTCCCAGGAAACTGTCCTAGATGCAGAGGAGGACAACAACARGCCATGCAGTCAGAATGGCTGAGGGTGGAAGAGACCTTGGTAAGTCTTCTGGTCCAACCTGCTCAAGCAGGACCACCTAGAGGTRGTTGCCCCAGACCATGTCCAGAAGGGTTTTCATAAAATCACAGAATAGTTTGGATTGGAAGGGAYCTTAAAGATCAAATATTTCCAACACCCCTGGCATGGGCTGGCACTTATGCRTTCRTGACAGCACTCTCGATGAGAGAAAGAAGGAAGTGCTTTAATATCAGCCCATTACTTGCTCAACATGATGTGCCATGATAGAAACACTGAATTTAATCATACCAAAAACAAAGCTTGTGCCCATTGGCAGTTTTCTGCATTGACTCAGTTACTCAAGGATCCCCACAGAAGCTGAACCCCAGATGATAAAAATTAAATTAAAGTTGTTTCCTGTTACTTAGGAGCAGGCCTGCCTATGACTGCTGCAGAGCTGGTGTATTGCACTGGAGAAAGCTTTTTACACGGATCTTTGGTGGGCAGCACTGTGTGTTCTCCCTCCCCGAGACACTTCTCACCACCCTTCAGAGCAGCCAGCACCCAAATCCATGTCACAG
The DNA here is from genome assembly GCA_003713295.1 of Parotia lawesii. NCBI lineage: Eukaryota > Metazoa > Chordata > Aves > Passeriformes > Paradisaeidae > Parotia > Parotia lawesii. The sequence continues at coordinate 157,771 of RAHM01000116.1, read as the reverse complement.
GGACACTTTGCCATTTTGGCAGTAAGGACTGCAGCAGCTCCAAGCAGGAAATTATTTTTTTTCCTCCTCTTAAACTTGGAGAGTCAAATCATTTTGTATTTCATGTTGGTATCAAATCAAAATTGCTTCTCGACAGATTTTCAGTAGGCTCCAGGCTGGAGAGCGGATCAGACTCGAGAGACGAGAGCAACACTGGCTCTGTCACGGATCCAATGTTTGGCTGGAGCACATCGCTCAGATTTTCTTCTGAAATCTCCCACCTGTACAACTCTGACTTATCCCTTCTTGGGAGCACTGTGAGTTTTAGTTAGGTACTCTCTGTCTGGTGTTGTCAGCACACCATGTGCCATAAAAAAGTTTAATAGTGTGACAAAGTCATGCCCTGGATCACAAGTAAATGGCAAGGCTGCAAAGGCTTCTGAAACTTTTAATTCTAATCTCGTTGAACCTTAGTTAATTTTCCTGAAAATTTGAACTAATTTGCATGTATCACAGTATTACAAGGAGGCTTTCTAAGGTAGTAAAATTACAGGAACTACTATAAAAGAAAACAACAACAAAAAGCCAAAATGGAACATTTCCACCATCAGATTTGTCTTAGTGTAAAACACAGTGAGATCCTACAGAATATGAAGGAGGTCTTGCACAGTATGGGAGAAAGGTACAAAAGTTGTGCCCTTAGGATTTTCAGGTAGGAATCCTTTGCTGTCCAAACTCCATTCAGACTCCTGACAGCGTTACCAGCCCTACATGCCAGTAGATGGCACCCTGAATATGAGCTCCACAAATGCAACAGCACGCTATTTGCATTTGCAAGAAGGATTTGGTAATCCGCACACTCTGCCCTGCCTCTTCTGTTGGTTTGTTTATTTTTGTTCTAACTTTTCTTTAAATAACAGAGGGGAAGACCATCAGGAAACAGATAAAATATTGTCAGAAAACATAAAAAGGATCCTATCTTCTGCATTTATGAATTGGTGCTTCCAAATTGTTATTAGAAACATCGGGGCCAAGTTTGGGCTGGTTTTGCAGGGGAATTTATTTCACTTCCTTTGGAAGGCAGAGCTGCCAAGGCCCGTGCAACTGCTTATGGGACACTCCATGTCCATTGTATAATTAGCTAATTTGCCTTTTGGCAAACAGTTAGCATCTGGATATAAATTTTAGTTTTGAAACCTCCTATAGTTGATTTGCTACAGAAAAGCATTAAAACAAGACAGACCTTCTCCTCCTCTCCACCCTGTTGTTTAGAGTGTTCCTGGAGTAAAGGGGCAGCATAACTTTGAGACATTGACCTAAGAGAAGGGAACACACTCAAAATTCCTCTTGGAATCCCACCTGCTCTGGGGAACTGTGGAACAGAAAGGGCAGGTTGGAAAAGGGTAAGGAATAGCCAGGGGCAAATATTGCCCTGCTACAGCACTTCATGGACCTAGAATGAGTTTCATACTGAATTTATCAGTATTCTAATCCATTTTGTACATGTTGCTTTGTCCAAAAAGGGATCCTACAAGTGGAATGATTGGTATTAGCCAAGAACTTTATTTACTGGGTTTTGGTGCAGTACTGGTAAAGTCAGTATATAAATTTTCTAGGAATCAAAGTATTAGTTCCTCAAGAAACCAGAGCATAGCAGTATTTCCAAATTTTGGCTTGAGCTATGCCTGCATTTCCTACAGCTGCATACAGCAGAAGACAGAACGCAAATGCTAATCCATCAGCATCTTGTACCACAGCAGCTGTGGCTGCCCCATCCCTGGAAGTGTCCAAGGCCAGGTTGGATGGGGCTTGGAGCAACCTGGGATAATGGAAAGTGTCCCCCCTCTTGGCAAAGGGGTTGGAACAAGACGGTCTTTAAAGTCCCCTCCAATCCACATCATTCTAGGACTTTATGATTAAACAGTTGTAACAAGTACTTTTCTCTGAAAAAGAAAAAAAAAGCCTAATTAATATAACTTCTTGAATTTTTTATTCAGGATTATGGCTTTAAAATTATGTATACATTTGTCAGTATTTCTCAAAATAAGCTTTTCCTCTCTCCCACCTTTTCTCCTTATGGCTTGCACCACTATCAAGTCAGAAGCATAATGAACATGAAAGGGCTTGACATAGCAGAGTGCAAACACCGCAGAATTRAAGTGCGTCTTGTTGCATTGACTAATTTAAGTATTTTGCTCAAGAACACACAGTACTTGAAGAGCATCCGTGAAACCTAATGCAACAATATCACAGAATGATAAAAATCAGCACTAGGTTCAGGTCACACCGGACCTGTGAGCCTGCAAAACCATAACCATGGAAGCGGAAGTTGCAGTTAACGACTGAAAAACAAGAGAACGCCAGACACGTGGTGAGTTGGAGCACTCCTGTTACGGAGAAGGTATCACTGTGTCTGTGAAAGTGTTTCTCACCAAAATCAACACACCCATGTAAATGCTGCTGCTGCTGTTGGGTTTTGCCCTTGGCCTGTGCTCCACTGATGTCTCTGCCGGGGCACAGCTGGGGCAGCAAGTGCTTAAACAATGATGGGGAAAAAGGGGCACAGATGAGAAAACTACATGTAAAGAGAGAGGATAACAAGTAAATTGCTACATAGATTTTTTTTTTAATTATTCCTATCTGCACTTTGCTGTGTCTACTTTTTTCCAGCCATCCCCACTGTGCTGCTCTCRGAGCTGACACGTCACACCCCTGTGCCCAGGGCAGGGACACAAACAGCAAAGGCTGCTGAGGGATACGGGGTCCTGGGCTGGTGCCCAGGAGTGTCCTGAAGCCAGTTTATCTGAGTACTGGAAAACAGAAAAATTCATTGTAACGAAAATACAAAGCAGATGTAACCTTCCTATGCCTTTTCATTTGCAAAAAAATGTCAGGTACTTAGGAAGCAGCATTAATTTCAACCATCAGTTCTATCTTTAATGAAAGCAGGAGATCAGGAAGGATACACCACCACCAGTGCCTGGGCCCTTACTCCAGTTTTGTCTGTTTATGTCAGATAGACAATAAAGCAGAATTGAGTGCCGGGTTCAGCCTGCTGTAAAATGTTAAGTGTCCTAAACTCAGCAGCTCAGTTTCCCTTATCACCCAAAACTGCAATCCCATCACTAAGTTGATGAATGCGAAGTCCTATGAAAACCACGTTCATCAGCGTTAATTACCACACCCTCTTTTAATTTTTTAACCTTTTACAGCCATATCAGGCTTTTGGTGGTCTCTCAGAACAGACAACACACAGAGCAAGGTTCATGGAGATCCTCAAAAGCTGGCTTTGTAATTATTCTTTTCTAGTCCAGTACATGTGGACTTTCTGCAAATAAAAACAGATATGTTCCACTCTAATTTATATGTACAGTTACCATCTCTCCTGTGGTGAAAGAGAAGAGCAAATAATCATTTATGTTTTGTTTGGAGCCATATCTCACTGTCCAGAATTTCTCTGTTACTATCTTTTGCATAAGCCACCTGAACCATCATTCACAATTTTTTATGCTCTGAGGTACATCATTCAGTCTCTATGAAAGATCCACCTAAAGGCAAATTCCTCAACACAGCTTGACCCAAATTACAGAATCAGAGAATTATTGAGCTTGGAAAATACCTCTAACATCATTCTTTGACAAGTCCATCACTAAAGCGTGTCCCTAAGCATCACATCTACATGTTTTTGAACACTTCTAGGGACTGTGATTCCACCATTTTCCTAGGCAGCCTGTTCCAAAGCTTGATCACCCTTTCATTGAAGGAATTTTCTCTAAAACCCAATCTAAACCTCCCCTAACACAACTTGAAGCCATTTCGTCTTATCTCTTAGCAGACCTCCTAGAAAGTAGCTCAATATAAGAGTAAAGCATTAAACAAGTCTTKAGGCTTTTTTTATCTTTAAGATTTTAACCTGATCCTTGATGGCAATTTCAACCTTTTTGTTTTATTCTCTTATATTAAGAGAGGGCTATATTTAACCACAACAGTTSGTTAGCAAATACATAATTCTCACAGCAGAAATCTCATGTACCAACTCAATATCCAGTRGGAACAAAATGTGTTTTCATAGAACACAATTTCTTTCTGGCTTGTGTGATACAAACAAAAAGGGTTCCAGGCAGGTCTTAAAGGCCTGATTCTTATCTTGAGTTCACGGTGAACCAACTGAGGCTGATGGAATTACAGCTGAGCAATGGCAACATCAAGCAGCCCTGAGGAGGAGAGACAAAGCACTCATTGCTTTATGGAGCCAGGCAAGGAAACGCACTTTGTAACAAGATGGAAGGGCACAGACCCGCCCCGTTGTGCAGCAGCAAGGATTTTGTTTAATTTGGGGTCTAAGAACATACTTAAAGTTTGTTTTTGTGATTCACTTCCTAAGTGAATCCTAAGAATGGTGGTGCTTCATTTCTCGTTCCTGAGGGTTTTCCACACATTTTAGAGATATGTCATTCTCTACTTACAGCAGGTCACAGACCCATGTGAGTACAGCCTGCACCCCACAATACGTCACAGACTGTTAAACTTGGTGCTTCAGCGATTTCCTGTCCATTGACACTAAAACTGGGAGTGGCTTACTGATATGAAGATTGACTGCTGGCTTTTTCTATTTTTTCAGCAAGGAATAGCACCCTACAAAATAAAAAAAAAACCTTTAAAGGATAAAATAAAATAATAAAAGGCTTCTATCAAGTCCCGCTTTCTAGCAAGTGGCAGCAAAATATCTTATCCAAATATATTCATTCGAAATAGTATTAATCTTTACAAATTTTTGCTTGATTTATCTCCACGATTGGATGAAGAGAAACATGAAGAGAGAAAATTTATGTGCCACTTCTGGACTGGCAATGTTTATCAATGAGGATTTAAAAGGGCCCTAAAGTCCTCCTTTGTGTTATTCCAGGATTTCATAGAAGATGACAACCCCAGAGACTGTGCCCTGCTATAAATAGATAAACCCTTAGAAAGAGCAGGATAGATGGCAAAGGAAAACAGGGATATGGAAAAGCTGCTTGGTCTCTTCTCCCTCTGGAAATGCTTTCCTAACTGGATGGAAATGGCCTGAGAATTAGAAAGAGAGGGGAATGGGAGACAGTTTAAAGGCACAGAAAAGACACAAAGTTAATTTCTGGGCAATAGAGCAGCGATAGGGGATACACATCATGAAGTCATCCTGAGACACTATTGCAAAGTTTTGTGGACACAAAGTCTTCACATCCACATTTTATGTCTAGAGATCCAACAACTCTAATCCTGTAATGCTCCATGACCTGCTATCTACAGGCCTTCCCTGCATAAATAACACTTGCTAGGAAATATCACTGGGATATTATTGAAAACAACAAAACCACATGTAATAGGGTAAAAGAAAGTCAGCAAGTGACTTCATATGGTCATGTCTCCCCTTGCATCACTTAGTTTCCTAATTATATTACATGGGAAGGTCTCAGAAAAGGTAGCAGTTGTTTCAAAAGTTCTTCTGTCCCAATATATCATCTGGGATAGCATAATGGAGTCTATTTTCACCATTCAGATGTCAATTCAATATCTCAGCTTCCAGTGGAACTTGAAGCTAAAAGTATCCTTTGTGTACGGTTTGGCCTGCATACGTTCTGGGAACAGTTGTCCACGGTAGAAATTCAGTTGAATATGTAAAAGAACATGCCTGGGGAAAAAAAAAAAAATGCTCCTTCTAGGTCTTCCTGCTGGCAGCACCTTTCAGTTCTTTCTGGAGTGCATCTGATCCGCGACACCTGCCTCTGTTTTCCATGCTGTGCAAACTAGACTACAATCCTTCAGATGGAGAATATTGGTTCTATACACACAGTATTAAAAAACTATCTGTGAATATCATCCTATACACAGCACTTCTAGTGCTTCCCATGACCCTCAACAGCAGGGCTGGAATGGTTTGGACATTAGACTAATGGCATCGAGTAATTTACAGCAGCATAAAAGTTCGTAACAATTTATAATTTAGTGAATTTAATTGGTTTAACACTAAATAAGACCTAATAAGTGCTAGAGGAGAATGCTTGGTTATTCCTGACCCATCCTACTCTCGAGGAGAAAAAAATTTCCTTCTACCTCCTTCCTTTCTTCTAAAGGTTTATATACTGCAGATAAGTACAGAGTAGAGCCCTGGCTTTCCAAACACCTCAAGACTGACCAGTCTAAACTCATTTCACACCTGCACCTGATGCTTCTTGCACGGTAACTTTTTTAGTTTAAAGCTGTCTAATTCGGAATTAAAAAAAAAAAATCAATGTTTTCTCTAGGAAGATCACATAAGAATCACAAATTTTCCCCCGTGCTTGAAAGAAATCTGTTCCTATAGCCTAAATGTTCAGAAAAGTGTTGTTACTTTTAATGTTGCCAGATCTGAAGTGATGAGATACCATGGGAAAGGTTATTCTTGCAGTATTTACAGATACAAGCAGAAGCAGAAGTGACAGAAATTTCAAAGTAAGGCTGCTTGAAATACTTCCAGCTCAATTTTGCAGAACTTCTCACAGAGATTCGGATATTCATCCAAGATTTCCATGCTTACCTGAACCAGACATGTGGTGATGGTAATTTTGGAACAGCCCAAACTCTCTGGAGAATTAGAAGAGTTTGTACCACAAGACAAACTGATGTATTAGAAAAATATTTTTTAAACACCTGAAAGCTTGCTGCAAATAGCCAAAGAAACAAACTTCCTGTAAGTTCTAAATTTCAGAGCTTTGCCACCAGAAATTTTGGGCTCAATTTGACGGGACAGGACTGTCACAAGGCCTGCTGGGTAGGGTGTAACAGCCCGTTTGTGCCCTGCCCCACAGGCTCCGCTGGCTGATTCACAGGAAGGAAGTATTTCACGTTCAGCACTGAGTAAAAGTACACACAAGTTTTTTCTCACTCCACCTCTAGGTCATTTAGGCACTTCTGAACATGTGGAGCAGTTGTAAGTCATGCCTCAGTTTGCCCTCTAGTCCTCAGTTCCTGCAGCAGCACCATCCCCTTCACCAGAAAAAATGCCTGTTTGAGTTCCCTAAASCCTTTGGTGAGGTAGCAACAGTAGTTTTAACCTCTTAGAGTATCTCAGAGTTCCTCAGCTTAGTAGTTTCAATGATCATTTGCTATGTCTTAATCCTTTTTGCAGTTCCATATAACCATCGTCCCACAGAAGACATCTGTCAAACTGAGCTACTGAGATTATTGAATGTCAAAGGCTTTAAATCTTCTCAGACTTTAAAAATAAATTAAAAAATGAAGTAAATTTATGATAAAATTATTTCTCTTTTTATTTAAAACTTACAATAAAACTCTTTTTTTTTTGCTGACCCTGCCTGCTTCAATAGTGTCCACAAAGAGGAGGCTTGTCCTTTATCTGGACAGCGAGACGCCCTCCCTCCCACTCCCCCGGATGATGTTTGACTTCCCGTGCTGTGCACATGAAACAGTCCCTCCCACCCTCTCTCCATCTCCCATCATCTATATCTGCAGCAGTTTCTGTGCTGTGATCCTGCAGCTGCTCCCTTACTTCTTCTCACTGCTCCCACTTCCCATCTGAGGGAGGAAAAAAAAGCCTCCAGACACTTTTCATCTGTTCCCACACTCCATCTCCACTTTCCTTTGCAGAGCTCCTGGTGCTGCACTTCCAAGAGACGCTGCTGTGAAATGCAGCAGAGACGGCACCTACAGTTCTAGGAGAAAACTTTTAAGCTGTGGCAGGAACCAGAAGGGGAAATTCTTTGTGGTTTGCTTTGAGCAAGCCCCTCTTCTGCATTTCATCGGGCCCCCAGTTTGTTTTCTTCACCAGCCACCACTGCCACAGAGCATAAGGCAGCAGGAGCATCTGCCCCACCACGCTGCTCCCCAGCACCACGTGGCAAAGAGAAGACAAAGGCCCTTGTTCTGTGTGATAACATCTGATACCGCATCGTGTAGCTGAGATGTCTGCAGAGGGGAAATACCAAGGGTGCTGTGCTGTCAGAAAAGTTAATTTCATAGGCTCATATAATGGTTTGGGTTGGAAAGGACCTTAAAGATCATCTGTTTCCAACTCCCCTGACATGAATGCTTTGATGACGCAAGTAGTTTGAGCATAGGCTCTGTTAATTATATTTAAATTTCTTCGCTGMAAGTGAAATTCTTTAGCGAGGGACCAGAAAAATTTATTTCACTGAGGTGGTTCAGGGTGATTCCAGGAAACTTTGCACACGTTTTCTGCAGGCCTGGAGGCCACAGCCACCTGTGTCCCACCACAGATCTGCAGCACACAGCCAAAGTCAACACCAAGGGCAGCAGGAACACGGCAGAGCCGGATCCGCCTGCGAGCACCAACACTCATAGTGAGAACAGTCACAGCCATGCATCTGCCCCAGGCATTGTTCAGAGCAAAAATACTTCGTGACTATTACCTTTTCCACTGGGTTCAAGAGGTAGCACCCTCAAATCTCTTTTGGGATGAAATAGCTGCATTCAGCTCAAACGAACCCCTGCAGTCCTATGTACCTGAGTTAAAATGTCCTTAGACTGCATCAACATTGTCCCCTGAACACCTGATTTTGGTGCAGGGTACAACTCTGGTAAGAAATATCTTCATTTAACTTCTTTCATTCTTTTATTTTATACAATTTCCACTCCACATCTTAATAGATTCCCTCTTTTCAGCTACCCCCACTCTAAGAAAGGTTTTACGAAAGACTCAAACTTTAAAAGAAAATTAAAACTAGAAAAGAAGTTTTCAAATTCAAATCCTGTGCAGCAACTTGGAATGTCTCAGGTGTTTGTGACTGCATCCGACTCAACCCGGAACCAGTGCTGGACTGTCCAAAGGAAATTCAAGAACGGGTTGAAGACATCAGTTCCTCCAAGCCTCTGCTAAAACTTGGGGCAGTCCTTGCCTTTTCCAGGGTTTAGGATTAATGAAAGAGGAGGAATTGACACGCTTTCACATGGGCTGTTTCTGCTTTCTTTGGCACTCCAAGAGCAGATGGATTAATGGTGGATGGATTAATGCTAAATGGGTTAATCCTAAATCTAAAAATCATCACAAGAATTTGATTACTCATTACTATACTTTGTTGAGGTTTTTTTCCTAGTAAATTAACCAAGCATGCAATGTACTGCTGATAATGGAAACATTAATTTCTCTGGATCAAACCTCAGCACTACTCAGCCCAACACACAAATGGCAGCTTGTGCCAGAGTAGCCCTGACAAAGCCTGGTGTAACACCTTCCCAGGTGGAAAACGTCAGTTCATTCATAGCAAAACTATTCGCTAGAAATGCATTTTTGAAAGAGCCCAGGGAGGCCTCTGTTGGTGTTTGCCATGGGTGGCCATGGTGTGGCCATCAGGCCCTCCTGTGATGTGCGTGTGGGTTTGGCTCCAGCCAGCATCACCATGTGGGGGATGTCCCCCAACCACTGGGACACCATTCCCCCATGGTGGACTGCTCAATTCCTCAAATCCTCTCTCCCAAGCAGACAGCTGGATGTCCCAGCAGCAGGTGCCTCCTGAGCCCCAGCTGCAGCAGAGACACCAGAAAGCTGAGAGTTCCTGACACCCAGCAGGCTGCGGACAGACCCACCAGCCACGGAGGCGACAGAACTCCCTTGGAGACAGAACTCCAGAGATTCAACTGCTTTCACAAAATATTTCTGTCATTTCCTTCCTCACCCCAAAAGGAAGAGAGTTTGTAACACCCTGAGTAGCAAATAAACAAGTTGAGGTGCCAAGGGCTGTGTGCTGCCCGAGAGCACTTTCGGTAACTGGTATCTGATTCAGCTCCAAATACGGCAGTGGTTTTGCTCAAGGTGTGGCAGAAAAAGAAATCCAAAACAAAAAGCAAGCACATATTTGAAGCATGTCTCTTCAGCTCTAAGCCACATTCACTTCTGTTTTCCCTTCCTCCTCGCCTCCCCCTCCCCTCTTATCAGGTTGCAGGTGTACTAAAAACTGGTGGATGTCTTGGAGAAGGAACCAGATGTCCATTTAACTTCTTCTGTTCCAGGACTGTGCCTGTTTAGTGTAGCAGGCACAAGGTTTGGAAGAAATATCCGTGAAAACCACAGTACCCAGCTTAACTGCAAGTGAATGGTTTAATACTTGTCAATCTCAAATGGCAGGAAGAGTTATATGGGTCTTAAACATCCTACCACCAACCATAGCAGCATCGAACTCCCTTATTTAATTTATTGAAGAAATGTTTCAGTAAATATCTAAGCACTATCTGAGTTAATGCAACTTGCATATACACACAGTACCTCAACAGATAATTTGGAGAATACAAATATCTATTTAAACCTTTGTTACCTATCCTACTTAATTCTCAAAATATTTCTTTCTCATGCATGTTTCAGTTGAGTGAAAATACAGACAAATTAAGAGAAAAAGGTCAAATTTTTAAGTATATATAAATTTTGGTTCCTGGTCTCTGCAAACAGAACTCCCTTTAACATGTTCCAGACCTCACCATTTCCAGATTACTTTAACATGAACCGATAATGCCCTGAAAATCTTCTCCAGCATGGCCTGGCTGCACCCACTGACAGCTCTTGCATGGGCTAGATTTGCCCCATCATCAGTTTGTAAAATCTGAATATCTGTGCCCAGAAAATTATTTCCTAACCTTCTTAATGAAAATCCAAGTGCTTTCCTTTTGCTCCTGTTTCAGCCAGCCTGGAAGTCTGCAACCCAGGGAGCTTCAAGTTGTGACAAAGATGATGCAAAGCTCTGTGACAAGAAGTCTTACTCTTAAAGTAAAAATAGCTCTGCATTGAGGAAGTCCCAGCGTAAATGAGGAGCTAGCAGTGTTTGTTTTGTAGTGAGTCTCCAAAATAACCTTTTTATAGTATTTCTCAAAGCAGAGAAGACTGACAGAGGCCTGCTGAGTGCATGAGGGCGTGATCCTAGCATCCAGCACAGCAAAGAAACGACCACCTCTGTCCTTCAGGGGCTGGTAAGATTGTTGCCAGTGAAATTAAAAGTCACTGAGACCACTAGTTGAAGCAGACCCACCTTAAGAGAAGTTTTCAGAGCAGGCAACACCAAAACCTCCTCACTTAGCTCAGGTTCCCAAATGCTGAAGGCAGCAAGGCATTCAGCCTGCCCTGAGCCTCGGAGGTCATTACATCAGTCTGATGGTGACAAAAGCTCTTGGAAGCCACCACAGAATGGAAAATGGGACAGTTTTGTGCAGGTTGTGCAACCAGGTGAGGAAATCTGCTGCAGTGCTCTGAATGGCACTTGAATTACCATGGAAAATCTGGGCCAAAATTGTATCTAATCTGCTTTCTTCAAGGCTAATATTATCAAAAAATGAAATCAGGAAAGCCATCTGCATATAAACAGTATCCATCAGCACCACTTTCTGCCTTTGTAGCACTGAGAAACAGGTTTCATGCACCCATATGGAACTCTTAGGAGGTAAGTGGAATGTAGAGACTTTGGCTGGAGCTCAGGTGATGCTTTGCTTTGCCTTTAAAAGAGATCAGCCTAAACAGCACCACCAGAGGATTAGGACACGTTCTGCACAACTGCTGTGTTTCAGGTTGCAAGTTAAGAACACACCTAAGTACTGACAGATTTCTTCAACAACAAGAGATGGTTTTTAGCCACATGCAGGCTTTAACAGCTCATTAAATGGTTAACAACTCACACTGATTGAGCTGACACAGCACAGAGGCATCTAACAAAAAAGTCAAGAAAAACAAGCAAGCATCAGAATTACACATTGTGAGCATCAAAAAATCCAGAAGACTCTGCCTATAACCCACTATCCTTGATGTGATTCAGTAAAACAGACCATAATACAACAGTTCCCATGGCTCAGAGTCCATGGGATTCCTTAGCAGAGACCCCAGCTGAAGTCTTTGGGCAGCAGAGCCAAAGCCATTCTCCCTGTAGCACCAGAGATCATGAAGGGAAATTCATCCCACTGCATGGGACGCTACTTCTTAGACCCTGGCCTGAAGCTCATCACTGCAAAGAAGTAATAATTTCTGGGATCAGAAACAGACAGGGGAATCCAAAACAGAGCTGTTGAAATTAACCAGCACCACGTTGGAGGTAGTGGCATTTTGCCCCCTGAAAATCAGGAGAAAAATTCAAATATGTCTCTGTCACCATTTTAGTTTCTGGTTCCTGTCTCACTCCAGGTAGGGAGGAACATGCCCAAGACCAGGATACAGCCCCCTGGTGACAGCAACTACCAACACTCAAGCTTGGTTGGAAGAAGATGGATCATCTGTTCCAAGTCAGGATAACTTTGTGCCAAAGCAAAAAGAAGTTTCTACAACAAATGCTGTCAAGAGAAACAAAGATTTTTTTTTTTTTTWTTTTTTTTTTTTTTTTGCAATTCAATAATAGTGTATAGCAGGAGCTTTAAAATACAGAGTGCTTCAGCTGTTCACTCTATTTGGAAAAGAAAATGAACAAATGTACATCACAGATGTAATTGGATGGAGAGGTAAACTGAACAAGACATGCTGCTTTAAAATGAATTTGCTTTGGACACAAAGGGGAAAGTTGCAGAGAAAGAGAGAAAATAAAGACATAAAACTCTGAGAATTCAAACTACTTCACCAAATCTCACAGCTCTTTGGAAAATGCATTTTAAATTACTCTAAGACGCTGCAGCAGAAACATAAAAATCACGACAAACACAGCCCAGGAAGAGAACATGTTCTTTTTATACAATTTCCCTGTCTGTGCTGATTTGTGTATGCAGGCAGGACAGCTTTTTTTTCTCTCCAAAAAGTACAGAAAATATGAAATGCGAGCTTACAACGTTACACTAAAATCTGTCTGCAATTAGCATGCACGATTCCAAAATGAGCTCTGAGCCACGTGTGATATCTTTCAACTCTGACCCATATTTCCAAAAGAAGCCCAGGTTGCTTGTTACGATAAGGCTATCAGTTACAAACAGGAGCACAAGTCACAAAGTTTGCAGCAAGCTACACGTTACTGGAATAAAAAAATCTTCAGCATAAAACAAGCCTTGCTAATTCGGTCTCTCCTTTATGCGGCCCATAATCAAAGTGCTTTATTGTATTACTTGAGCATCTTCTTGAATTACTATTTCCTTGCAAAACTGTGCAGGCCAGAAAGCTGTTTGCCCACCAACAGCAGTGCAAGGGCGTCTTTGCTGAGGGAAATCTTTGAGGTGGGGGCTCAGGACATACGACCCTTTCCCGGCCAGCTCCAGAGCAGAGGAGGAATTAGTCTGGGTTTAAACAGCCCACTCAGGGAACACACAGCCATGACATCTCCACTGAACAGCTCCACAAGGAACACCACTGACTACCCAGGATATTTTATGTGAAATGTCATTTATTCCCCACTTTCTTTTCCTATCCGTATAACTGATGAGTAATAGAGTGGTATCAAACTTCTTGATACCTAGTAGGGCAAGAAATCCCTCTATCAACATCTTCAGACTCTAGAAATACCAAAACAACTAGATACCTACCCTTAGCACTCACTGACTTTTGCAGTATCCATGGCTACTAATCACATCCCTCGTGGCCACCAGCACGGGAGCTGGTTAATCAAACAGTGCTAAACTGCACTCAGGAAAGGCAAATGCTGGGAAAAGTGACCCAATCTCATTTCCCAGCCAGTGCCACAAACTTTTCTACATTTTGGGGAGAGCTAGTTAGTTCCAGCCAGGATATGAGAAGGGATTAGTGGTTTGGGGTACTAGACAAGGTCAGATAAATTTGCCTCTTACACAGGATGCAACAGGTTTGCTAAATTCCGAGCACTTATTTCAAACATCATTTCGCATCCGTATCCTCTACATTTTTCTCGTTGCTTTCAAATTCACAAAGGCCTATAGAAATAAAGCAATTGTGCAATTAAAATAACCTGAGTTGAATGCCTACAAAATAAATGCAGCTATGATTATTTTAAGAACTTGTAGCAACAGGTTTCCCAAACTGCACTAAGATGGATCAGAGGCTCCTTACCTGCAGCCTCAGGGACGCTGTCGTCTCATCTCAAGCTGCCATCAACGAGCAACAGTTTTAACTATTTCAAAAGAACGGAAAAGATCAAGGTCACATGTCTAGAGACAGCATTTGAGTTAGTCCCACAGCTCATATAGGGAGAAAGAAAGCAGGAAAAAAAAGTAAAATAAAACCACTTCCTGTAAGAGCAGAAGTGAACCATCTCACCAGCAAGCAACTTACATCTAGAGGTTAGTGCAAAATTCTTCTGGATTGGAGAAGAAAACAGATTTTAAAGTATGAAAGAAGCTTCTTTGTGAAAATTGCAGCAAACAGGCAAGGTTAGCTTTTGCAGAAGGTAAAGATGAGGTTTAAAAGGAAATGCTGAAAGGAATTACGATTCTTAAGCCTTAAGACAACTTCCCTTTTCTTACCTTCAATGAAACCCTTTGAGTACTGAAATAAATAGCTTGCAACAAATCTGCTCTGCTATTTTGAAATATAGCTTTAGTAAACAGGACGCTTACTGTACTGTTATGTAGATTAATAAAGTAGCAAGTTCTGGACAATCAGAGAGTGTGCTACTAAAAAAACCTGTAGTGATTTGTACTATTTCCTGGTGGAGGTCAGACGGGCAAACACTTCTGTTTCTTTATTTTTTACTTTAAGCCTTCTCCACGAAGCAGCCCTGGGAGAAGCAGGGGCACACATAGCTGCTGGTCTGCGTCACTTCCCGCAGCATCCCACACCCCAAGGGTTCCTCTCAGGCGGGGGCAACCCAGAGAACCACCAGATTCAGGCACAGCTCTGCGCCCTCAGGACTCTGGAAAAGCCCCTTCCTCGTAAATGCCTTCATCAGCATCTGCCACGTGGCCTTTTTTTCTTTCAGCAAGGAACAACAATATCTTTCTGGTATTTCTAGGTCAACTTACAAACCAGAGCAGCGGGGATTTCCGTGCAGGGCAGTGCTGTGGTGCTGTGGGGACAACCACGATGCTGGTCAGGCTGAGGAGCTCTCTGGTAATGCTTTGGCAGAATAAGTGGATGTTTTGTGGTTGTCTCCCCCCAAAAAATTCCAAAGAGCTGCCATATGACCTGAGAAAATCATGGCCATCCTGATGTTCAGGGATTTGTCCCAACAGTGAGGTAAAATGAGCTTTGTTGACAGGTGGAGCTCCTCAAGAAGCTCTGTCCTATCTGTACAGAGGTCCAACAACAAAGTCATTGGGTGACCTAAAAGAGGATCCCACAGAAGAACCCAGGGTTGTAATGGAGGGAAATAAAGATAACAGAGAGAGCAAGACTATCCTAATGGAGATAGGAAATGAGGGGTGAGGCTGTGCCTGGACTGGAGCTTGGGAAGGCCTACAAGGGGATTGTGACCTATTTTGCAAGGCTGAAAAGAAAAGACTGATTTGCAGGCAGGTCATTTCCTATTGCAGCAAGAAATAACAAGAAATAAGATGCAAGAGCGTTCCTGTAGAGATGAGCTTTAGTATATCATGCATTACTGAAGCAGTGGGGAAGCAAGACCTTCAGGGTCTCAAGAAACTCTCAAAGTCCAGCAATAAAACAGGGGGACACAGCCCCATTGAAGGAATAGCAAAAGCTCTTAGGCTGCAGAGTGACCCTTTTATGATTATTACTCATTTTCTAGTAACTTCTACAAGATCTATTTCATGGCCAAAGGTCCAATTATGCCACAGCCCACACAAAGACAGAATCAAGACAGTCCTTGCTTCCAAATGCTCCCTGTGTGTGCCGAGAGGCAGCACACGGGGACAGGCAGGAGAGGGAGCTGAACAGCACAACAGCTGCTCTTCGCTGTTCTAAACTAAAATATCACTTCTTTGTAGGCCCTGCATTTCGGGGATGTATTTTAAAGTTGGATTTTCGGAATAAAAAAGTGAATGATGTCTTTGAATGCTGATGAGGGGTTTCTCCCAGGTTTGAGGAGGTGAGAGAGCAATACAGTAATTTTCTGTAAACTAACCACTGCTAGTGCTTCAGGACCTGCAGCAGCACTAATTAACTGCTAACTCTTTTAAATGCAGTCTATATTCCAACTAATTTTGTCATATGAAATAAATTTTAATTGGAAAATCTGTTGTAGCTGTGTGGATCTCAAGATTTTCCTCAAATAAAATCATTGGAAGCATTTTTACAGTCACAAAGTATTTGTGAGCAGTGTGGACAACAGAACTTCACCACTAAAATAATGAAAACCCATCATCGAGCCTGTAAAATGCTGCAGCAGAAGTTGCCTCTGTTACCTGGTCCAAACCCTAGATTACTGGGGACATGACATTTTCCATGAAAACGTCTTTCACTGCGCACCTAACATTTCACTCGAGTTGCAGACTGCGTCTGAGCTCCTTCACATCCATTTGACAGTATGTCAGCAGTGACAAAATTCTATAAAAGGATGGCAGCTTTGCATACAGCTCAAACTTATGCAGCACAAGCTTCCTGTGTGATCTCCAAAAGGCTGAAAATACTTCAGATGTGCAAAAAAAAAAAAAAAAGAGCCAGTTTTACAAAATCGAAGCGCTCCTTTAACCTAAGTAAAACTAAGCAGGAAACAGAAGCTGCATAGACGCTACCTGGAGCAGATTGCTGTGCAATAGGTTGGCCTCGTGTTTGCTGTGCAAGTTAGAGATGGAGCATCATTTCTGAAGCGCTGGTTTCTTGTCCCTGTTTTAGTGGCTGATGGCATCATTGCCTATGAGATGTGTCACCAAGCTGGTGAACATCCAGATTGCCTCATCTCATACCTCGGAGTACTGAGAATTAAAGCTAAAAAAAAGCAGTTTTAAAAAATCATCGTTGACTGAGGGTGCTGAATGCCCATCAAATGTTATCAACTCTGTTATAATAAATCCAAGAGGTATCATACGCTTCCTCAGGTGCTTAAACAGCGATTCCAAGACTTATTCTGGACCAGCAGTCTCCTGAGGGGGAAAGAAAAATTGAGTTTTTTATTGGTTTTGCCTAGTTCAGCCTTTACTCCCTCTTGTGATGACTGGCAGGCAGCCTGGTGTCTGGCTTGTAGAGCAGGCACCCAGTAGCAAAACTAATTCAGTGGTTAAATCAAGCCATAATAGACAACGCAAACCTGACAGCACACAGGCACAGGCCTGGAAGATCAATTGTGGTTGATCAATGCCTGGTTGCAGAAGAAAATAATTCTTTATTAATAAAAATATCTAAAGTGCCAAAGCTTTGCAATTCACTGGGAAAAACCCTAGAAAACTAGGAGATTATATGGTGATCATGGAATGGTTTTGTTTGGAAGGGCCCTTAAATATCATCAAGTTCCAACCTCTTGCCATGGGCAGGGATGCTTTCCACTAACCTATATTGTTCCAAGCCCTGTCCAACCTGGCCTTGGATAGTGAAAAATTGATTTTTTCCCACATCTTTCACCAGAGAAATGGCATTTTTCATAATTTTAGAACATTTAAAAAGGAGAAAAAATATTTTTGTCCACATGGCCAGTAACTCATATTCTTGCTCACAGTAATTGTTTGCTCATAGCAATTGTTTGCTCAAATGCTGATGTCCATTCAGCAGCCGTTATTTTTTTTGCTACCAGGGCTTTGAATATTTAATCCCATCAAAAACATTTGTGGCAGCACATTCTTATGTATGAAGAAGGCCACGCATGTGGCCATGTAACAGCTCCAACAGCTCAGAGCCCGAGTGAACAGCAGCCTCTAATATCACCTGCTTGGGCTATAAATGCTCATTATGGAGGAGCCTGAGTGTAAATGTCATTGTAAATGTACAGTAAAGGCTGAATTCACACAACGCTCTCAACCACAACGTGCATTATCAACATCCTGGTACCGTCTTCCAAACCCTTTTACCCTGAGCTGACTTTCCCCCCCAGACAATCCATTTTACTTACCGCAGTCTTCAAAGTGCAAGAGAGGTTTTAACAAAATGGTCACAGGTGGTAGGAAAGAGATCTTTAGAGATTCTCCAGGAGTTTAATGCTGGCTCTATGGAAGGAACATATGTGCTGTGACTTGAGGTCTAAAACCCAGAACATTCACATTTTAGGAGAAAAATGGTCTTGCATTAAATCACTTAATAGCAGAGCCACTGAAGTTTTGATGACAGATATACTTTAGAAAGCAGCAGAGGAGTTTAGGATAGAACTTTCTGAACATTTACTTCCTAATAAACTTCATTTTGCCTTAAAATGAGGTTTGGAGTTAGGAATATCCATAGCTAAGAAAATGACATATATTGTTTGGTTTAACCTCATTATTTTTCAAGCTAAGTTACTGCTATATTTCATTGTTAAAGAAAAAAAATGGGACACTAAATTTAACAAAAACTACTGGGTAAGAAAGTTCTACAAAAATCCAAACTGGTCCTTTTCTCTCTCTTTCCCAAGTGTTTTTAGAGATCTTGCCATTTATTTTAAAAGCCAGCCTTGCCTTGGGCTATATTTAATAACTTAGAAAAGCCACTCCAACCCATTGTATAGCCATACTGTACTAAAAAAAGAGACAAAACCCCAGCATATGTTGATGCATTATGTAAAGACTTTCCTTGACAGGATTTAGTTACATGCAAGCTTGAAATGCAGTGTAAATGTATTTTCTGGAGTGCTAAAAGTACTACAATACCAAACTGCCAAAAAGGTGGTTTTACATCACACAATAAGAGACCTCAAAAGAAAAGAGAGTTGTGCACTCTGGGAGACAATATCTTGATCTATGAACCCGTGATCAAGTCAGAGCTACAAAAACAGTCAATATTTTCACAGTGAAGGAAGAGTCTGGAAGGAATATGTCAGTCCTTAGCACAAAAACGATGCTCCGGCCAGTGTTGTTTCTACCTCTACTAAAAGAGTTTCAGCTACCTGGTGATTAGTGGAGAAAGTCCCAAGCCCCGTAAAATCCCATGCTGAGAATGAATGCAGAAGAAAGATAAGATGTTCTGAGATATTTTCTCCTTCTGCTTCAGCCTTTGAGCAAAAAAAAAAGTCTCATTTCTACAGTACGAAAGTTCCCATTCACCAAAAAAATAAAAAATTAAACATAAGCAAGCAGTCACAGAGGCTATTCACAAAAACAATGCATCCYCATCAAATCTAGTGGAAATAAGAATTGCTGAAGTCATTTTTTGTCTCTTCCTAGTAGAGGCTTTATCCAAGTGGCAGCTCTGCTCCCACCCTTCTCCCTCCCATGCTGCCATCCCAGAGTGCATCAGAACAGTCCAGGCACTGGAGCCAGAAAAAAGAAGGCAACAAATGCAAGGGAAAGTCTGTTGCAGGATGCCAAACTCCTCTGCAGACAGATGAATGTCCTCTCTTGTGTCCAGAAGCTTCCAGGGGAGACTGTGCTGCCTGGAATGGACTGGGAAACAACAAAATAAATCAGTTTATCAAAGACTTGAAGCAGTTAGCTGAATTAATTAATTCAGTATGTCAGTTCCAATCACTTCCTGTGATTTTATTTGCTCATGTAATACACAGATACTTCTAGTTTATGTGCGTGACTCTACCCTATTGCCCTTTTCCCCAGCTCCCTCCTTCTGACAGGGAATTGATGTATTCTCGTAGGATCTGGGAGATGTCAGGAAATCAGGTTGTTGGTGAAGGGGGATATCCAGATCTGAGGAAGGAAAAAAGAAAACAAATAACAAAGAAGAAAGGCATCTTCAGTGTAACTCGTAACCACCAGGCTGAGTATTAGGTATGTTTGGCTGTTTGCACTTCTTGGAAGACTTAGTCACAGCAGCCACCTGCAGAAAATAAGCATGTCCTTACTCAGAGCACTTCAGCATATCCGTAGAAATACAGTGAATTTCAGCTGGCTCCAAACAGACAAAAATAGAAAACTGATAGCCCTCATTCTATAGCCCTTGAGCTTGTTCCAGTTTTTCAGTTCCTTTTAATTCTATAGTCTGTGGTCTCTTAAGTCATAGACTTCCTTTTCCCTTATTTCTCAAGGCCATGCTGTACTCTTTACTCAGGTCCATGACTGTAATATTGCTTTTTTGGGTCCCTTTTTATTTATTAATCTGCCAAGTTTAATCAACTCTTCTAAAGCAGGTGCACAGCACAGACATACCTCAATGCTGCAGTTACCTCCGTAGGTTTTCATGGAAGAATCACCTTCAGGCCACAACAGAAGGAGCCTGGAGCCATGTTTTACATCATCTCCACTCTTGCATGATATGCGTGTGTGTGTTTAGCAAAATTATTGCAATTCTAATTTCTTCTCAGCCAGAATTGGACCTTCTGAGCTGTGAGAAATGTTTGCCCACATCCATTATTTCTGTAAGTCCAGGCAAGCTCTGTGACAGGACAAAGTGTATCATCAGCAGTTCCAAAGGAAAGGGGTATTTAGAGCTAGGTAATAATTTTAGGAGTACTTGGGATGTAGGAAAGAGAGAGGGAGTCTCTGCTGCAGCCTCTGTATGTTTATTAAGGCTTAATTAATAACAAACCCTTCAGTCCACCTCCCCACCTGTGTTATCAGTTCGCCTTTATTTCAAGCTCCAGTTGCCGTGACCCTCCTAATTCTTCTGAGCACAAAACCRTTAAACATTAGGCCTGTTGGGAAAAAATATTCTCCGTGAGGCTTTTTAATCCTGGTTTATTCTTCCCTTGTAACAGGGTCTGCAAAACCAACTTGCACTCATTACTCACTTCTTCACAGAGCCAAGAGTTCTTTTTGATAACCTTTAACAGCGACAGTTGATGGAGGCACCAGCCCTTCTCCCCTCGTGCCTAAGCTTGCAAATCTAAAATTGGGCCTTAATGAAAAAAAATTTAAATATTATAACTCCGCAGTATATGTCATTATGATATATTGAATGCAAAGCAGCTGTTCCTGACAGATTTGGCATATAACAGGGGTAAAGTAATTTTACACAAATCATTATGTTCATTATATTAAATTAATAGATTAAAATTAGTCAGAGATGTTTTGTAAGGCCACCTTACCCACAGAGCCCTTTATCCTTATATTCTAAGAGGGTTTTTGTTTTCTCTCCTCAATATTCTGTGCAGAGAGGACATAAATGCCCTGATCACTTGGAGCATAAGCCCCTAAATTCATGGCTGTTGAGCCTTTTCCAATATAAGCATCTGAAGAAAAGGTACTTAAGGGAAATAGAAAATGACATCATTTTTTTCCTGATCTTTTGAAGAATGAAATTTTTTTCCCCATCGTACAGGAACAGATTCTGGACTAATTTTTCCTACCAAAGGCTTTAAAGTCTAAAATTCATCAAACATCTTGTCCTCAGAGACAATGTCATCCAAGTTCAAAGGATCTATAGCCCTGCAAAGCTGATGTCTTATTTCAGAGCTCATGCCTTTGTTTTCATCGAATGTTTGATTTCATCAAATTAAACCACTTCTTACACTCCCCATAAATGTGAAAAAAAAATTAAAGGCAGAACCAAACCTCTTGATTCTTTGGAGAGGAGCACACATATACATACACATAGATGTACATGTATATCATATACATTAATTTCGTATGTTTTTCTGATTTTTTTTCAGGATAGACTCATTATATATATCATCAGGTTTTTCATATGCTTTTGAAGAGACTTTTAATTGAAAATAGTAGCCTTCGAAGACATTTGTTTTAATGATCATCATTATAATTAAAAGCATGCTTTTCATAACTAAATATAAAAAGAATTTTTTTCAAGTCAAGTCTGGGTCTGATTACTGATGGAGCAATTTCAAGATCTTTTGTTGAGAAGCATTTCAATATTCATTCAGAAAAATGTCAGGAGAACAGACTTAAACATAGAACTTTGGTGATTCATACTTATTCTGGTATTTTATCACTTCAGCTTTAATATCCAGTTAAAGAGAGAAAGTTTGAATAAAGTAAGAATACTAATGAAAATCAAGCAGTCATATGCTACATCGTCTTCCACAGAATTTAGGATATTCCAAAAATTGACACATAGATTTATCCTTCATCCATATCTGATACAGAGCAATGCAGAATCTTTCATTTAGTAGTTAAATTTGAAAAGTTGAGAGTAACTTCTTTTCAAAATTCAGTGCACTTGTCTCTTCTGCATGAATGCAGAAGAAATACAACTTTTCTAATCCAAGTTCTTTCCAAATCAAATGAAACTTGAATGTTATAATGAGGTTTATAAATTCATTAAATTAATCTGACGCTGAACGACATTGAAAATAGAAGTCAAACAAAAAAATCAGGGAAATAGTTTAGTGGTGGACTTGGCAGCATCAGGTCTACGGTTGGACTCAGTGACCTCGAAGTATTTTCCAACACAAATGATTCTATGATTCTATAATAGGTGGGATTTTCACATCAGTTTAAAAATAAGGAAAAACCCACACTTCCAGGGTCAATAAAGAGAACTCAGAAGCACATGCACATGGAGTTTCACTCACAATTCCTCTAAATGAGACCTTCATCTGTTTTCTCTTCAAGTAGGAGCAGTACAGAATAGTCCAGAAGCATCCTTAAAAAGGAAGGCCCACATATTTACAAGTTACCCAGTTGCAAGGTGCTTTCTGTATAAGAAGGTAAGAATTGGCAGCATCTCTTGACTTGTGGCCACAATGATTTAAATTAGATATCACACAAAACTGCATCTGAGCATTTCTCACAAACTTTCAGCTCAGGTGTTAAAACTGCTTCCATGTCCTGCCTGAAGAATAAATATTTCTGAGTATTGCCTTTCACCTCCCAGGTGAAAATTAAAATAACACACTCATTAAGAAGAAACAGGGTTTTGTATGCTTGACACCCTTCAGTGAATAAAAGAGAAAATACAGGCAAAAAAATTACAATCATGTTTCTGTTGAGATTCATTAATGACATTGAGAAGCTCCCAATTCTTAAAGCCTTGTGCTCAGGTATCAGTGGGAACTATGCAGATGTCCACTCCCAGTCACCTTTGGAACAGCCACCCCACCCCAGGAAAACTGAGGCACCRGRAACGTCCTTGGAGTAGCAAAGTTGCAAGTTGAACTCAAGAGGCTCGATTTGGCCCCTGCTGCCAAAATTATGGGTCAACCCCCACCCCACTACACTTCATGAATATCTTCATATTTGTACCTTGTACAGGGATGATACAGCTGTCACTCACTTTTATTTCGGATGAAGGGGTCTTGGTGCTGTTTGCCCCCACGCTCATTTCAGAAGCCTGTATAAATCTTCCCCCAAGTGGGAATCATTTTGAACATATTGAATAATGATTTTTCTATGTCTCTCCCACTTTGATGTAGCCTCTGAGGGGAAAGAACTATCCTAGATATACCACTTGGTCATGTTTTAACAATTTGAGGATCGCTTCAAAATTCTTCAATAAAATGTAAGGTAAAAAAAAAAGAAAAAATGCCAGAATTAAGTTCAGTTGATAAGAGGCCCCATCCCCCCAATTATAATGGAGCGACTTTTTGAACATATACTTTAAATTCACAATTCGTTCCTTATTTTTAAAGCTATATTTTATCATTTGATTAATTGCTTAAAACTGTACACAAAGATAAAGGGAACTTTGAAATTCATACCTTGGAGTATTAACATGTACTCAGGACTAGATGTAAATGTCAGAGAGAAAAAAGATCTAATGAACTCTTTATTGGTGAAATACAGTATTGCAGCTGCCCAGAATTTTAAAAGGTTTGTAACCAGCTCCAAAGCCAAATAAGTACAGAAGTTTACTTACAGCAGGACTCTCATTCAGCATTTCCAATCTCTTCTTCCAAGGTTCTTTTAACATTAATAAAATGTCCAGAGAAAAAAATAATAAAAAGAAAAAAAGTGCAACCACAGAAGAATTTTTCTGTCTAGAAAATTACACTACTATAAGTTTTCCTTTTCCCTGATGTCTTCTCTGCCATAATAATGGTTTCAGGATTTAAATCCTTTGCTGCTATTGTGACTTCAAAGCCTTAAAACTGCAATTGAATGAAGTAGTTCATCTGTCATTATTCAAATATGAAGCAATTATGATGAAATAAAGATAGAATTCCATTGAGAAATACTCCAATCAATTCTCACTTATATTTAACTAGAAACATAAAACGATGCTTAGAAGAGTAAGTTTAGGTAATAAAAACTCGGGATATAAAAAGTATGAATTACTGATCTATAACTTACTCATTTCTGAATAAGCTGTCTAAATATATTTCACAAATATTGACAAAAGTTTAAGCTTACGATGCAAAACTGTCTCCCAGCTGGTCTCAGAGAGTGGGTAGCTTTTCAGAAATACATTTGCACCAGTTTGAGTGCCCAGAGGTTCAGAGGAGAACCTGCAGAGGTTTTTGGGGGTCTCTGGGCAGGTCAGCTCCCTCTGAAGTGTGTTTTATAGGTGAGTATAGGAAATAGCACACCTACCTCGGCCATGCCTTCATTATAACAGTGATCATGGCACTGCTGGGTGAGAGGTTGGACTCAATGATCTTGGAGGTCTTTTATAACCTCAGTGATTCTGTGACTCAGGGAGAGGTATTAAAGTAAAATATTGATGTTGCTGCTTTGGTGCTGACACATCCTGTCAGGCCCCTCGGTGGATTTAGCCCAAAATGTTTATTTTCACCTTTGTGAACCCAGCCAAAGCCCATCCCTACCGCAGAATTTCACAGGGAATTCCCACCTGTACCCAGTTCTGTTTGGGAATATCTAACATAAGTTTAAAATTTAATTATTTTGTTTTAGTATCTTCCATCCTTTCTTGTATCTTTCTTGCTTAATCTACCAATTTATAATAATTTGCCAGTAAAATGAAATTGAGCTGGGTTCTGTAGTTGTCATCCAACAGTTTGGGGTTTAAGCTCTTCAAATGAGCCACATCCTTCCCATTCTCAGTCATGCCACAAGCTCAGGTGAAAAAATTACTATGTCATGCCTTTTTCTTCACTCAGAGTATATTGTTCTCTTGGAAAACAAAGGCATCCTTTTCTGCTTGTGAAGGAAGACTTTGCCTTCTCTTTGGTGTTCTCGTGGCAAAACAAGGTTAAAAATGCACAGATGGATTCTGTAGTATTTTTTCCTCATCTTTTCAACAGTTGCAGTGAGCTTAAGAGTTCTGTACATTTTTAAATTTTATTGTGCTGAAAAAGATCACGCACAACCCGGAATCTACATATTCACATTTACCTTCATTTCTTAGGCATTTTCTTGCTCTACCTGGGTATCAATTTTCTGTCATCTGCAGATCCTCATGTCCTGCAGCTCAATTTGAAAAATATAATTTCTTCAGACAATCCAAGAACGAAATGTTATCACGATTAGAAAGCAGTGGTACTTAATACTGAATTTTAAATCAGAGATGTAACTAGCAAGAAGTATTCGGGGTATATACAATTAATTATTTCACGCATAATTATTCCCGATATTACTTTAACTGTGATAACTTAAAGCATTTGAGAAAGCAGGCTGCAATGTTCTCTTTTTTTTCACAGAAGCTCTTTCCCTTGATATTCTTTTGCTAAATAATATGTAAAATACTGACACCTAATGTTAACTTCCAGTATTATTCATTTTGCAAAACTTTTCCTTCAAGTAGGGAAAGACCATGTGAAACTGGTGCTTATGCTGCAATTTTGTTTCAGTAAAATGAGTAAACTGCAATATAGTCTTCCCTCACTTTTTAGAAATAATTTTCTGAATATATATATATACACCTATAAATGCAAGGAGCTTTCAGGTTTATCATCACAGCTCACAGGAAAAATGAGAGAGTAACTCAAAAAAGTTGAAATAAGTGAGTTTTGATGCACTGAATTTAATCGAATCCACCAAATGGAACACAAATACTTATTTGTAAAGTCAGTATTTGTACCTGTAGCTTGAAATGATACTAAAAGACAAAATACTATCAAATATTATTAATCTGTTAGTCTTCGAAACCTGAACTGCATACATTTAGTACTTTACTTACTGCATGGTTCACTTTCCTCAACCAGAGACACAAAAGATTATTTTCACAGTTTGTGAATTGAAAGCAGATCTCAAACCTCACAAAAATCACTGTTTATCTCCCCGTAACTGCCAAGGCAGCTCATCTAAACCCGAGGTCTAGATGCTATTTAGAAAGAGATTTTGGGATTCTTACTCCTCTGGGGTTTGTTACAAGAAGGTTCAGCCGATATCAGAATAAGATATTTTATAATACGACCTAGATCCAGATCTGGATTTGTATTAAGCTTGCCTGACTTTGTAGGGAAGGCACGAGCGACTGTTGGCACTTGTACACAGGTGCTGCAGAGGCACTGACACCGAGTTAAAGCCCTTTTCAGCACTGGGGACCTGCACATTTTTATATTCAGTGCTTTTTCATCAACCGTCACTTTATGGAAAATGGTCCTTTGCTAAGATCCTGCCACTTGGCAGATAAAGTAGCTGAGCTGCAKGTGCGAGGGTAAAAATAAACCCACAAAAACACAGTTACCTGGTCTGCAACACAAGGATCCAGTCTCAGCTGAACTGAGGAGAGATGACGTCAGTGTAATCAAAACCTCTTGAGTGAGACAGGGCTTTCCAACTGATTAACACTCCTGTGCTATTCTTTGTAACAATATTCTGGTTAAAGAAGCTCTTCTTACTCTTCACAAGCGCTAAAAATCCCAACGAACGCTGTACTTGCAGCTCTTTCGGCTTCCCCCTGCATATTACCAATAAAATAGACATTTCTGCAGCAAGGACTTTAAAACTACCCATCTTTGGGGAATTTTAGAGAGCCGGTAGGTGCTGTGAAGGCCCTTGGGTTTCCTTGTGCAGCAGGAGATGCTCTAAGAGTGTGAAAATTTCAACTAGTAAAAGTGACTGTAAGCAAAACTGGAGAAGACCTCACTCCCCCCCAAAATCCGTCCTCATCCTTGAAGTAGAATAAAAAGTATCACAGAATCAGAGTAGTTGGAGTTGGAAGGGACCTTTTAAGTGTCATCTAGTCCAAATCCTGTGCCATGGCAGGGACACCTAGGGCAGGTTGCTCAGAGCCCCCATCCAACCTGGCCTTGAATGTTTCCAGGGATGCAGCCTTCCACCACCTCTCTGAGCAACCTGTTCCAGTGTTTCACCACCTTAATTGTAAAATCTGCTTTCTTATATCTAACCTAAATCCACCCTCCTTCAGTTTAAAACCATCCCCCCTTGTCCTATCACATCAGTTTGTCCCTGTCTTTATTATAGGCTCCCTTCACATATTGAAAGCACTACTGGATGCAATTTTCTAAGTGCTTCATACCAAAAATGAGACTCATTGAACATCATCAGAGAGGAAGTTTCAGCTGATTCTTGGAAAACGCTGCGTGAATAGCTACAGACTTTAGGGCTTAATTGCCAATTATGCCAAGGTGTTATTTATGCCTTAAAACAACTTTGGATAGAGAGTTGGTGAAATGTAAGCAGTTTTTCTACACTGCTTTTGCTTGCCTGGTGCAAATCTCTGTAAAAATTCGGGCCACACGGTGAGTCAACAATGAGATATTTTGATGCTGCTTAAAGAGCTCAGGGTTCATTTTGCCTGATCCAAACTAAGCCTCACTAAAGCTGCAGGGAGTGCTCATACAGCCCTTCATGCTGCCTTACACAGGTCTACAACTGTTCTCAGCTTTCTTCAGCTCCTCCTCTCCAACGTGACTACCTAGAAAGATAAAATGGGATTTTTTTGGCCAACTGTACCACCACAAAGAAGGTATCTGCAATRTAAGTTCATTCTTCAATTAAACCAGAATTTCAAAATATTGGGCCCTTTGTAAAACTCAGTGTGCAGCAGTCAGGAGTTTTGAAACAAGTAATTGTTCAACTTTTACTCTTCAAGTATACCCTGTACTTTAAATAGAATTACTAAATTAAAAATGTAAATTGGACTGTATCTTTTAACAGTTGGTGATTTGTCTATTTTCCACATTTTATTATGCATAATTTTTATAATAAAGAAGGGATTTTTTTTTTATCCCTGTTCTAGTTGATAGCAATTCTTCCATGCTTCTCAAAGCTAATGTAATAAAACTACATAAAATGTTTAAGAAAAGCCCCATTAAAATATACAAAGCATACTAATTCATGAAGTCAAAGTCAAAGSAGAGTGGAAATATGAGCTTTAATAAAACTATGTCTGTTGTAAATAACTATTCAAGCACAGGCATTTTTTTGCAAATTGCATGGGATATAGCTCGGTCTACTCGAAGCAAAGAATCGTTCAGCAGGGTAAATGCATCTTAGTCAGAAATAGATTAAAAGATACAGCTGAGCCATCAATAAGAACCAGATAGCACGGTATTATTTGCTGTTTGTTTTGAAGATGTAATTGCAGATCCCAGGATTTCAATAAATCTGTGCACATCACAGAAAGAATTGTAGAGAGGAGCCGGGGCAACACGAAGAGCGTTTGGTTCTCGCATGTCACACTGCAAAACAGAGAGGGAACATGCAGTAAATTCAGGTCACTTCATGTTTATCTGTCAGGCTGTATTTTTAAATGCCACAACTTGTCTTCAAGGAAGAATGACTGGACTGACAAAGAGGCACATGTGAAAGCTTCAGGATCCTCAAGGAACTACAGTGAGGAGCATGATTGTGAAGAACTTAGTAAGAAGACTAGTGTTTTGCCATAAAAAAGGATGCAAAGCTCAGGATTGGCAGGACTCTAGCAGTGCCCTTAGGGCTTCAAACCAGCCATGTAGCCCCAAAATTCACCTTGGTGCGTACAGCAACTCAGAGTTGAAAAGACACACAGCTGATGAAAAAAGCAAAAAACATGAAAAACCACATTCCAGTAGAGAGCGTCTTGTTCTAAAGGTACAAGTAATGGCACAAGCATTGCAGTATTTTTCTTCCCCTCTCTGTGATTTTGAACACTTTCCTGAATATAATAATCTCTCATATTTGAAAAATATCACTGCATTGCAAAGGCAAGCCAACAGCGTGAGGCCCTGTGGCCTCTTAAAAGCAGGAGTTCCTGGAATTCCCTGGCAGCACCAGAGCAGCAGCATACGTAACCTAAAAGAGGTGTCCTTTGGGGAGACAAGTCACCAGCAGAAATAAAACTGATATCTCATTTATATGGCATTATGCTATCAGTCTCACCTCCCAGCACGTCTAAATCACCCAATGTATGGCCCTAAATTTCGCCTTTATTCTTTTGGAGCGGTGCTCGATGGTAACTGTGCCATTACATGGAGGTGCTGCTCAGTGGCTTCTTTTCCTGAGTGCTAAAACACATCTCTAAGGAAATGGCAGCTTTTCCACTGCTCCATCTCGATGCCTCACAAAGCTTTTGGCCATTTGTGGATCAAGAAGGCGACTGATGTAGGTTCAGAGCTCCTTGTCACGTATCTGTAGGTGTGCCTCCCATCCTAGTGCACCCATGATACAGCTCTAACCTCGGCAGTGACTCCAGAACTACTGGCAATAAGTCAACAGTGAAAGGGCAATATAGACTGTAACAAATACTTTATAAAGTAACTCTATGTATTTGTTTGCACAAGTAAACATTGAAGACGTAAGAAACTGTCATCAGTCCTAGTGGGTTTTTGCTTTATATGAGACTATATTTGAATAAAAGCAAACTAATACTCTGTTACTTGTTAAGAAGATGAAGTTTAATTTACTCACAGCTACTCCTCTCTTCTCCAGCTCATCAAACACAGATTTGATTGGAAGGGAAAATGTCAGAGTGAGTTGGCATCCTCTCTCCTCAACCCGAGATGGTGTGATTATCCTTACAAAGGGCTTCTCTGGATTTGTTTTATCCTCACTGTAGTAATGTTTTATCAGGTATTCCAAGTAACCAGTGAGCAGAA
This sequence comes from Parotia lawesii, assembly GCA_003713295.1. Classification (NCBI taxonomy): domain Eukaryota; kingdom Metazoa; phylum Chordata; class Aves; order Passeriformes; family Paradisaeidae; genus Parotia; species Parotia lawesii. The sequence continues at coordinate 128,072 of RAHM01000116.1, read as the reverse complement.
CGGATTTCCTCCTCAATGCTTTCATCGTAGTTTGACTAAAAACCTGTAATGATTTGAAATCATTAGAATGAGAACATGTTGCTGCAGAAAATGAAAAGGAAATAAAGAAAGACTAAAAGGGTGACAGATTTCTCTGCACATTATCACTGGAATTAAGTAGTAATACCAGACAGACACTTTACATAAACATGGCAGGACTGGGCTTTGGAAAACCCAGGATAATATTATGCTTTACACAATGACAGATATTTGTGCCTATGGTTTAAAAGTTTCATACGTGTGTACGTCTGCATAAATGAACTTGCACACAAAACCAGTTTGCTAAGAGAGCATTCATCTGCATGTCTGAAAATGACCCATAAATCCTCTATAGATGCAGCAGTGCTGCATGAAACTCAATATCATATGAACATTTTTCCCTGTGTGTACCTTTAGTATGGACCTTATCACTCTCTACAACTCCCTGAAAGGAGAATGTAGTCAGGTGGGGTTTGGTCTCTTCTCCCAGGTAACAAGGGATGGGAAAAGAGAAAACCGCCTCAAGTTACACCAGGAGATGTTTAGGTTGGATATTAGGAAGAATTTCTTAACTAAAAGGGTGGTCAAGCATCGGAACAGGCTCCCTGGCAAGTATTGTTGTCCCTGGAAGCGTTCAAAAAACACGTAGATGTGGCACTTGAGGACATGGTTTAGTGGTGGGCCTGGCAGTGCTGGGTTAATGGTTGGACACCATGATCCCGGAGGTCTTTCCCAAACTAAATGATTCTACTAACAAAATCCAAGGGTCAAGACTGAATCATCACGACTGGTGTACAAACCCTTGACTTTGAAAGCACAAAATACATACTAACATATTGACTTTATAGCTTTAAGTCCTGTACAGGCTCCCTCTCTCCTAGCCCACATGAAGAAAAAAAAATATTCACTGAATTCTTTTTCAATAGCTCTGTGCTCTTGCACAGCTACAAGAACTGGGAGCTTTAGACACTCAAAATATCATGAGAGGTGCAAAAATGACTGCTTGAAAATGGCAGTGCTGTTTGGCCATGCAAACAAGATCTGTGTGGTAGAGGAGTTTGGGAGCAGAAGGTGAGATAGCTTCTTCTTTTGCTGTGGAAAGGCTCCATTACAGGGAATGATGGAATATGCAACCCCAGAAATAATTTACCCCTGCCTTCCTCAAACTTTCCCTTTCCTTCTTCCCATGGAATTGGCTGCAGGGGAAAATGACAAGATACAGACATGCGAGTGCCCAACAGCCACTTCAAATCACATGCTGGAGCATCAATGCTCATGGACAGTTCTCTCTCCGCTGACTGTAGCTGCAAATCAGAGGCAAGGCAGTGCCCTGGATGAAAGTCCATGATCTTCACTCTCAAGAAATCACTGTTTCACACTAGAGAAGTAACAATTTTAGGATTACTTATATCATAACCTGGAAAAGCGTAAAGAGAGGTACCTGAGAAATCCTACTCAAAATACAACAGTCTAGTTTCCAGCAGCATCCCGGAATCATTCTTTTGTAGAACATCCCAAGTCTCACTCCCTGATGCTATCACAGCCASTAGATGCTGCACAAAACCAAGAACCCCTGCATTTGTGTTTGAGAAATGAAATAGGGATGYTGTAAGACAGACTTTGCAAGGGGATGAACGTGACAGGGACCAGAGCCACCAGCAGTCAGCAGCTGCACAGGTCAACAAAAACCTGGAGGTGCTTCCCTCTCCACCCAGGCAGGCAGAGCAGACACAGGACTGTTCAATGCATTACTAGAGGGAAAAGAGAGACCTGCCTCCTATTCCTCCAGGATTTGCAGGAGTATGAGGGATGGATCTCCTTAGGCTGCATGCAAAAATCTGTTTCCACAGGCTTTGTGCAAGGAATATTTGGTCTCCTGGGTGAAATTTTTGAAAAAGGTCTTTAAAATGTGTCTGTAGAGCGCTCCCCTTTTTTTCCATAAAAGGCAGCAGCTAGTGCCATAACAGTCACTTTAAGCATTATTGAGGAATAACATCCATTAACACTTGCAGTTTTCATTGTTTCCATTGGAAACACTGCCTTCTGCTTAATGTGTCCCAGTGAAGGTGGCATGCAATTTCACTAGCCATCTCTTGCCAGACATGAAAACTATTTTGTTTCCCACTGTATTAGAGCAATTAGCACTGGGAAATCCTGGCTGTGCCAAAAGGTAATGTGGGCAGGGAAAGGGGAGGCGATGGAAACTGCTCAGCCCTCATTGTTCGAGGCTCCCTGCAGTGGGCTAAATGACACCAGCCCACACAAACCCGAGCACTGACAATCTGGGTCATAGCAGAATAGCTTCCAGCTTATCTCAAAGGTCACATAAAGTTTAAAACAATATATTGGATGTTTAAGGACTAAAAAAAATAAATTGTCAGGCGGAACAAGAAGCATGGCTGTGCCCTTTGCAGTCCTTCAGCGTTGCATGTAGGATGGAGAGAGCATAACTGGCAATTTTCTGACTTTGTTTGCTTAAGATGCTGTTTTTTCAATAAATACAGAAGAGGGATGTGGACACTGCTCTTTGTTCCAGCATCAGCTCAGTCATTCCACTAGAATTAATGGAATGCTAAGCAGAATGCCATTTATGCTGGCAGCAAAACCTTGCTACCCAAGGCTGCCTTGAAAACCAGCTTAAGGATGATTTTACAGCAGAATAATATACTGCATATAGCAAATAAATCTGGGTAACATCACCCTTTTGAGCCACAGAGACCCAGAGTCTTGATTTCAGGGGTGAACCATCCTTAAGAGAAATGCTGGAACGTCTTGATGTGAAACACAGATGTTTGGGGAACAGCTCCATGCCCTCAAAGAGGGATGGGCTGTGCTCTCCAAAGTGGATCAGAGGCTTTCAGCACAAGGATCACACCTTCTGAGAAAAGGAGGAATTAGCTCTGTATGGCAGGACTGCCCTTCCCACAGCCACAGTGCCAGTGATTCATACACGGATAGGTCAGAGATGGGGCTCTGCCCCTTTGACCGCCAGGAAACTAATGATTCTACGAAAAAAAGCTATTTGGAGCTATGCCAAACTCATGAATTGCCCCCTTTAGGAAACATTTGCAGAGAGCTTCTGTCTCTTCTGTTTGTAACCAAAGGAAAAACAGGTTCCCTGAGCCACTGGATCAGTTGATCCAGGACACCCAGGATACATAATTTTCTTTCATAAAGGATATAAATCTGCTTTGCTTGTGGAATATATGAAGCAGCAGCTCTGTATGCAACTTTTCAGACCGATGTGATTCCTTTGTAGGAAGATGCTGAGCAGAACCCTTCCCATGAGTAGTACTGAGACAAGGCACCGGCGGACTCGGTGATCTCAGAGATCTCTTCCAAATTTAATTATTTTATGATTTTGAGCCCCGAATATTTCCATGGGATAAAAGTGCTGTTTGTACTGAGCCCCTAAAAGCAGGGACAAATGCAATGCTAGAGTTCAGGTTTGGAGGTGTAAACCTCAAATACTCTGCATTCTCCAGCAGAATTTGTGAGAGACACGGGGAGGTGAGTATATTCATTAAAGCCCTTGGTCTCTCAGGGCTGTGGGGTTRTTTTGTTTGCTTTTCATTACTTCTTCCCTTCAATTTTCAAATATTTCACAGATTTCTTTAAGGGAGACAGCAATAATACAAGTRGCATTCATTAAACATTTTTATACTCCTAAATTCAGGCTCAAAGTAAAGCAATTACTTACCTCTAAACTGGCATGCAGAGCGCAGACCAGTAAAATTGGAGGATTTGATAACCGGAATCCATTAATTCCTTCACTTAGTTGTAATTCTGGAAAATGAAGAACTTATATTAGTGTTTTTGATTTCTTCATTTTAATGGATTGGACCTTATCTTGAAGTCTGTCCTCACGCAGTAAAATATTTCCCTAATGTGGCCCGTAGGAACGGGTCATTAAAAGGAAATAGTAATCTATTCCCAGCTAATACTTTCAACTTCGAGAGAAGCCCAATTTTATCCAGCAGAAGACCTCATTAGCAGCTTCACGGGAACCAGAGAACTGCAATTAATTTGTTTAAATGGTGTGTGTTAAAACCACCTTTACACTTGAATCTCTTTTAAGGCTGGCACGAGGCTGCGAAATTCCGAGTCAGCAGAGGCACGCTCACGCGGAGCAAGGAATCACGTTCCTCAACTTTATTGAGCTGACGAGACACATGGGAGGCTGCATATGCAGCTAAGTGTAGCTTCAGGCCACGTAGAGGAGTTGCCTAGACTTTGGGCTGTGAAATTTCACAAAATCTATTTAATAAATCTACAAAGCCTCACTGTAAGTTCTGTGTCACCGTTCATATTTCACGCTCCGGCACCAGAGCAGGAGGATGCGGTGGAGGAAATGCTTTTCACGCACAGCAGACTGGCTAATTTTATAATGCCCAACTTCTCCCCTGTAAACTGCTCATGGAAATGAATAAACAACCTTTTTCTTCTTCTAGCAGTATTTCAAGGCAATTTGTGTCTCCTGCTGGCTTTCCATAGTGCCACTCTCTTGCATTTGGTCCGAAAACAAAGAGCAGACTGAGGCTATTAGAGAGGTGCTCTCCAGCCAAAGCCACATCAACAGGCGCCGCCGCAGAAAATTAAAAATATATTAAAAACAAAACAACCAATCAAACCAAAAAGCTCCTTTCTCATCCTGATCCCTCAGGATATTCTCTCTGCCGTAGTTTAAGCTGGAACAGTCTAGCTGTCAGATTTGGACAGGAGTCCTCATTATGTATTGGGACAAAAACCGCTTCACTATTTCCGAGCAGGTTTGTCTTACAACCCATCCTTCCCTAGTGCTGAATTTGGAGATGCTGAAACATTAGTGGGATTTCAYGACTGATGACAGGTTGCCTTACTTTTATTTATATAATTTCTCATGAATTCCAGTGGAACTAATCCTGAAGAAAGATATTACCCCAGTGAATGATAGCAGATCCTCGCTCCTCAGAGACTTATGAATTTAATTCACTGAGATACTTTGAAAGTTTCATCCGTATTCTATATCTGCATTTTGAAGGTATTTCAGCAAAATATGTGGGAGCAGACAGTCAAACCCTTATGCCCACACATAAATTTATTCCAACATTTATTTTGTTGACTCCACTGCATTACATATTTGGGATGAGTTTAGCCTAATGCCTTTAACATAAATGAGGAAATGCAAAGTTCTGTCCTTTCTTCTCAAACTGCTACAAAAGTGAAGCTGGTTATATAGAAATAAATCAAATAAGGTAAAATTGAGAGTGTATAAGTACATACTGTTTTCCATGAGGAATCGTGTTTTGAAGTCATGGCCCCACCAGCCAATTAGCCTAAGATTTTTAAAAGAAAATAAATTAATAGAAAACTTAATATCTTTTAATTTAGCTTTGAGTGTTAAGAATTATATAAGATTAAGCAATATATACATTTATAATAATACATTTTATTTCTAACAATGACATAAAAATGCAATAAATTCTATAAAGAGTTAGCACTAAAAACTTAACATTACCATTTGAGAATTTCTCTTTTACTGCAAATAATAAAACACACCACATCTTTCAATTAACTATTGATTTTAACAATATCCATTCTCTGTGAATTCACTTCACAAAACAAAAAAATAGTAYAGAAATATTTCCACTGTTTGGTTCCAAGGCATTAAATTCAAACCATTCTCCCCCTGCTCTTAAACTTAGTTTAATGAATATTGAAAGCTAAATCTGCCTTAGTTTCACCAAGAAAAAGGACGTTTTGGTGAACAGCRAGCAGACAGCAGGACCTTGGAAAGGGAATTGTGTGGGCATTGCCTCGTCCTTACTGTGAGACCAGTGTGAATTCTGCATACATTTTATTCTCCAGAAGTAAACTTATTATTCAAAAAACTTTCTTCAAAATAAAACCCAAACCAATTTAATGCAATATTCCTTTTTTAAAGATCATCTGCAGAAAAAAAAAAAAACAGAAACACACCATATAATTATTTAAAAAATAATATGTCTGAGCTCGGACATTAAAATGACACTGCATTAACTCATATTTAATGGAAAATATGCCCAAGGACACTGCTATAAACAGTTTTCTAAAGCAGCTGGATGTACTGGATCACCTACTGCCAGGGCACTGCAGATAAAACCAATATTGCAAAATCAAGGAGTCTCTCCCCACCTCCCCTGGGTTCTCCACTTTTTAACTCAGCACACAGTGACATCAGTGATTAATAATGCCAGTCCTACTTGAGATTTCCCATGTATCGATGTTTTTACAACATTAAGAAGTCACCATCACAAACTCCTTCCAGAACTTCTCAGCTCTGCAGGACTGGGCATATTGGACACCCTTTCTGCCAAGGCTTTGCTCAGTTTTCCCTGTGCCAGATAGCAAAGTCGTTRGGAGTGAAGCCTGGCAAAACTTGTAATGATAAAAGACCTCTATGTAAAAGTCACAGTAGATCAGACTTCCAGAAGCAAACAGGGAAAAGAAAGTCACGGCCCCTCCCTAAAGCAGAAGCATTTTGCAGTTTGCCTAAAAGAGCTGAACTCTGCAGAATTAAGGCCACATTTGAGTTAGAAACTTGTTATATGAATACTGCAGAGTGTAAAATAAAGTAGTTCGTATTTCTGTATAACAACACAGGTTTTATGTTTACTTCCGTGAGCTGCATCTAAACAGAGGCTCTACAGAAAAGGCATGGTTTTTTCTTTATTACTGCATGATGTTTTTATTATTCTAAGAGCCATGAAAATTAATAATGCAATATACATCCATTTTAAATGAGATATTACATTGCCAAAATGAATACACCCCAAATAAAGCACAACGGAGCCTCTGCCCAAGTGACTGCATTGCTGATGCTTCGAATCATAAAAGATATTTCAGTTATTTTATAGGAACTCTATAACATACAGACAACATTGTACTGTAACCCTGAATATTGTATATTCCTGCAACAATCTGCTGATATCAGTGGCACACACATTCTGTGAATTTCAAAAGTTTTAAGCAGAAAAAAATCCATGGGAAATAAAACATCTGGACTAATAGTCTGTGAGAAGGAGAAAACAACACTGTGTTCCACTTGGACCACACCCGAAAGTCAAAGACAAAATACAGATCAATCAGATCATTACCCCGATCCGGGCTGATGAAAAGCTCTCTGGTTGCACTTCAAATGTTCAAAACTCGCTAATTCTGGAGTTGGCTTCAACCCAGATCTCAGCTGCAGCACCACGGAGGCAACTTGGAAAGTGAAATTTCAAAACTTTTCCAAAATGACAGAATGAAGGATTTTTTTCTTTAAAGACAGTTTTAGATGTCTTGCCCTTTCCTACCATAATCTGACAATTTGATTTTCCTCTTTTTTATTTTTTCTCTTTTGGCTGTTCTAGAACTTCAGAGGTGTCACTGCAGGATGTGCACTTTGAGGCAGCTCTGGTCCTACGCTCTCATTGATCTAATGGTCCATATGGATGTCACGTTATTTGACATTTAAGTTGACAGGCTTCAAAGCATGGAAATTAACAAAATCTTCACAAATTATAGCAATTTGCTGTTTACAATTTTCTGTGAAAATTTTGAAATGAAGGTTGCCACCGCTATGCCAAATTTCAACCTGCTGTGATGGGAAAGAGCTAAGGTGTTAAACCCCAAACATAACGCTTTATAAATGCTCACTAAAAATAATAGGCAATAAAACTGCACATTAACTTAGTGCAGTAAAATTTCTTACTAAAGAGTTGTTACTCTGCATGCAAAGTGAGCATTTTGAACCGCAGTCACCATTTCAACTGTTCCTGCTTCAAAAACGAAGGCACCAAGGTCTAAATGGATTCTGAATTCCAAACCATAACTTTTGGCAAAATGCATAAGGTGGAAGGCTCTGAAAAGCCATATATGATGTGCTTGTGATTAAAAACACCTTAAACATGTTAGCAATGGGCCTGTCAAGTTCCATCCTTTCCATGGCCATTAAAACCCATTGTGGGAAGTGTGTTAAAAATCAGTGTCTAAGGAGATAAAGGTCTAATTTAGCAAATGTTCCCCTATAMATTTAAAAATGCAAATTTATCCAAACTACGCCCTTGTTTTAACACATCACTAAACAAAATTGTTATCTCAGTGATGGATAGCTTGTGGCTGCAGCATCCTGCTGCCAGTCCCAGGTACCCCTAGCAGCCTCGCAAGGCTGCTCAGCAAACATGCTCCTGGAACACCTCCACAGAGAATCYCTCTCCATCCTGGAGCAAAAACATGTATGAAATTCATTGCAAAATCATGCTAAAAAGAAGATTAAATTAGTGCCAAACTAGCTGTGCCTTTTTCTGCAAGGTGAGCATGTTCTTACAAGCCCACTTCTGTTAGAAAATAACTTTTAAAATAGATTGTTCCATTCTATGCCTCAAATAAAACCATTGCCATCATGGAATGGTTTGGGTTGGAAGGGACCTTGAAGAGAATCTCTTTCCAACCCCTGCCATGGGCAGGGACACCTTCCACTGGACCAGGTTGCTGAAGGACCCATCCAACCTGGTCCGTGTCCTCACAGTTTGATAACTCTGAGCCTTTCCGGAGAATTCTACAGTTTCCAGTCTTTGCACAGAATTTTTACATGYGCCGCATAAAATTTAAAGCAAACTGTTACTAGCTCGGCTTCATGAAGCAAGTAAGAATATAATGAAATATTGCTGAAAGGTTTTCAAATTCCTTATTTTTTTTTTTTTACCCCAAAATGTTCTCTTGTTTTACAAACCAATGAACAAATGTTTGCTGGGCTGGAAAATGACTGCAGAAAGGAACAGTATCCTCTTATTTAGTCATACTCTCTTTAAGGACATTTACACCAGGGAGCAATCCCTTCAATAAGTATTTTTATTTAGCTCATTTTCCTCCTTCATATCTGTCTGCATTAGACTGAAGCACTGGTTGTTCATAACTTGAGTCATCTCGTTTGTAGTTGCATTAATGATGCAGGAGTGCGGGATATAATGATCGTGATGTATGTGCAGTGTAAACATCAAAGAAGATCCAGTTAAAGAACACAGGAAAAAACACAAAAAAAATTCCTTTGACCTTTGCTTCGGYGTTACAGATGATCATGCTACTCATTTATAATTTACAGCCTGGAGCAACACGGGGCTCATTTCCCTTCTTAGAAAGAAAGGGAGAAACTCTCGAGTAGTGGCACAGAAAACAGGGAAATGCCATTAATGTGGCCCAGTTTTTACAGTCCAGGGCAATGTGCTGGAAGTATCCTGTCATTATATTGTGTGAGATAATCATTTCACATCCAGGGGAAGGCAAGTTGAAAAGCTTCAGGAATACAGTGTGAAATTTGTAATTCTTGATTTTACATCTTCCAGCTTCCCTGGGCATGGAGCAGTTTGTCTCCTCTCCCTTATCAGGTCACAAAGCAAGCTGGAAATTTCATAGCCATTATTTAGATTATATTAGGAGCATATACCAGCAAAGCATGTTATGTTTATGAAAGGATGGATTAAGCCAAATCATAAAGAGGCAGTTTTGGGGCAGGCTGTGTCCGCAAAGCAGCTGATGTAACTGCTGGGTGGCAGCTAAGCTCTTCATTCACACATTGCTTTAATTTTGCAAAAGCATCCAGGTGTTGCCAAAGATTTGTTTGATTTTTTCATGCTACTGTTCCAGCCATGAAAAAGAATCAGCTCTGAGAAGTTAATGAGACTTGTCACTGCTCCCAAAGTTCCTTACACAGAGCTAGGCAGATCTTATGCTATGCCTGCAAAGGCAGCTTCGTGCAGGGAAAAGAAGGAAAAGGCCAAAAATAATGATTAAGTTCAGTTTCTTGCAGTCCTATATGTCCATGGCACAACTGGCTGGTTGAACAGCACATCCATGTCTGAGGACACCCTGAAGACCTAAGATGGGCAACCAAGAGGCCCAAGTGCAGTGTGACACGAGTTTAGAGGACAGAGGCGAATTGTGACTCAAATATCACTCTCTTAGCAGGAAATGTGTGACAAAAACACCCTTGACGTCTTAGAAATTAAACTACAAAAGAACATGGAAAGCCTGTAGGCTGGAGGCAGCCTGGAGCTGGGAACAATCCACATCTGACCGTGTTTGACCATCACCCTCTGCCTAGGAGAACGTGGTGGTACCAYATCACTGGTGCCACATCCAAAGTCCAGCTTGCATATTTCAAGTGCCAGGATAAAAAAAAAAAAAAAAATTTAAAAAAAGGTACAATCATCTCCCCAAACCCAAAAACATTTATAAACATACATCCATATATGAATCTCCAGCTCAACTGAATGTTTAATTCCATATTTTGAGGCACGTTGCTCCAGTTGCCTGGGCTCCATGCAATGAAATACAGATAGAAAAGCACGCAGGACTCAGGTCCTGACCAGAAACATCCCCTAAAGCTGCTGCACTCAGTCAAAAGTCAGCCCTAGAAACCAAACTCACAGAAAACAGTTCTCTCACCCCCTCAAATCTACCTTACTCTCACCCAGATCTACAAACAACTCTCCACAACCTCTGAGCACAGACCTGGTCCCCAGGCTCAACAGCTGGGCTCAACTCTTTCCATTCTACTCTGCATTAATTTTACTGCAGTTTTCTAATTGCATTTTTTATATGTTTTAATTTAATTTCTATGGCATTAATTTTATTGCAAGCACATGAGCATGATTGTATTTCTTTGGATTCAATGCCAAAATTCAGAATAAATAGAATGACACACACACACACACCAACTAAGAAAACAGAAAAACCTGCTCGTTGCTTTGCATGGCATATTTTTGGCTCACTGGCTGGAGTTTGAGAAGGAGTTTCAATTTTCTTTGCTGTCACAGACTTGTCTGATCATTGATGAGTCATTTGGTCTCTCCATGCCTCAAGCCCTCATCTCTAGGAATTCTGCTCAGGACTGCCCRAACTCTCCAGTGAAGGGTGAGAATATATCTGTTAAAATGTGCTCATATATTTAGCAATAAGGACCATGTAAGGATGAAGAGGAAGATTTATTTGGAGCATCTTATACAGGAGTTTTTGATACGCACATAAGGAAAGGATATGTGGAAGTAAAGCTGATGTCACTTGGTATCTTCCCCTCCTGTCAGCCTTTCCCCAAATTATCACCTTGCCCTCAAAAGTTGTCGCCAGTGCTGTGTTTCTATTCAGTTCGGAATCTTATATTTTTCTTGATCTAGATCACTTAACTGGCATTTCCAAAAAGGTAAAAAAAAAAGATAAATTTAAAAAAAAAAATCAATATTTCTATTGCTTAATTCCACATGGTATTTTACAGCTGTGCTGAAACAAAACAAGCCCAAGTGGTTGGACAAGGTTATTCCACTTCACTCCACCCTCTCCATACTGWGCACCCCAGCAGGGTCCTGCTCTGACCCAGGGCTCCCCTGCTGACAGCTCACTGAAAGGGAGAAAAGACACTTCAAATGATGTTTGAAATGATGAGGGGTCTGATTAATCAAAACAAAGAATAATGGAAAAGTAGCTCCTGGTTTCATCACTGAAATCAAGAATTCAACGATTTTAAGCCCCTCGTGTAGGTGAAATTCCTCACATACTGAGAAGCTGTCAGTTATGGAGTAGCCCCACAGTACGTATCTATAAGGGCTAGGATTTGCACGGGGGATTAAGGGAGTTATCGCAGCTACCTCTGTTAGACTTCAGCAATATTTCTAACCTAACTCTCCCAGTCTCCTTCAGAAAACCTTGCCAAGATTGCCAGAAGCTATATTTAAAGCCTTTTTTTTTTCCCTCTCTTATATCTATTTAGATATCCTTTATCCCAAATGGTGAGCTTGGACTTGTTTCATTATTCTCTTCTGTGCAGTGCCTGTTAATTTTAAGTAGGATCTGTTGTTAGAATTTGAAAAGCGTTTGAAGCCCAGGTAATTATTAGCCTCAGACTTCTGTAGTTTAGGACTTGCACACACTCTGCTGCTTTCCTTACCCTTTTCAACTCATTACAAATGTTTCCTAATTATTAAGCATATGTGACTTGTGAGCGGCGCCATACATTATTAATGGGCCAGTCTCTTAGAACTTGGTGGAAAAAAAATCAAAACTCCTTATGAAAAGTTGCTACTGTGAAAGTAGTAACTTTTCATATTTAATATCAATGAGGCTTTACTTTGTCAAAGGACCAAAGTAATGTGATTGTATTAGAGGCTAATAGCATGACATTTTTCTTCTGTTAAGAGGCTTGCATTTTCAGTACTATCTAAAGGGAGACAATTTTTCTCCTCTATTTTGAGGCTTGTCTTGGTTAAAAAATAGCTAAATTCACTTTCTGCCTAGCAGCAAGTTTTAACAGCAAAGACCCAAATCCTGAAAAACAGTCTCATAATTTAAACAATGACACTTAACTATGCAACTGCAATGGATGGAATTAAGAAACTTCCAGATTTGAGTAATCACCCTCTTTCCAAAAGTAGCTGGGCAGCTCTCAGCTCCCTGAGCTTCGCTATTCTTCAAGGTGGGGGATTTAACAAAACTGTTGCCACAATTAGAGAGGCTCTTGGGTGAAAAACCTGGGCTTTTTGGTCAGTTGAGTGATTTACAGCTCGTGGGTACTTGAAGACAGAGGGTGCACAGGCTCTTCCTGGATTGATTTTTACCTTGTTAGTCTTTTAGGCTCGGCACAAGTGGGAATACACCAATTTCAACACGTCCATACATATTACCCCTCCAGGTCAAAACAAAAGGAGATTGAGTTCACTTCTGTAGCAGGAAACAAGTTGCTGTGGTCAGGGCATGAGGAAGAGGAATGGCTGCAATGCTGCCAATCCAATCAGGGCCCTTTGGAGCCACACAGAGCTCTCCACCAAACCTCTGAGGCGCTTGCAATAGGGGATGATAATTTCATTCRCCATGATCAGGCAAAACAAAGGTATGATCCAACAGCAGACAAAATGGGAGCCTAAATTAAATCCCAGGAGAAGATTTCACAAAAAACAAACCCCCTGAGGCTAATGAAGTTGAATTAAAAACTGTTAAATCAGCTTACGAACAACTATTATCACAAAGTGCTCATATAACACTTTCACTGGCCAAATATCAGATATAKGAAAAGGGGGAATACAGCCAACAGTATGTTCACACATTTAGTAAGGGGAAATTGAATGTTCTGCCTAACATCAGAAATTAAAAATCAAGCAGGGAGCCAATTTACTCATAGAGATATTAATAAAGTTCTCAGTGATTTTTATAAAGTACTGAATAGCTCTCAATTATTTTATGGTGATAAAAAAAAAAGCATGTTACATTCTTTAAGAATTCAGTAATTTTTTTTTCTAGGCTGTTTCAAATAGATTAAATTAAACAAGTGAAAGCAACAATCCCTCCTAGAGCTACTTTTAAATGTGAATTCTGGCTTAAAGAAGACTTGGATAGTTTTGATTACTATGATGCGTTTACTGAACTATACAGTCTCTACAATCCCTTGAATAAATCTTTCAGGGGAGGATATCTAGATAGATTTCTAAATAATAAATGTGTCTGACTGAACTATAACATAAAAATTTTAAGATCTGGGAAGTTGGGCTTGCTTGGGTCTTTGTTGTTTTTGAATAGAGTAATCACAACATTAATGCAAGACTTTTATCATACCAGAATYCTTATTAGCTGAAATGTAAGTTATCACCTCTGCTCTTTGCCTGAAACAAGAAGCAATCCACATTAGATGACATTTTTTTTTAATGGCAGTGGCTAGAACTAATTGAATTCATAGTTTCAAGTGCCAGGAAATTTGCCACAGAATCCCATAGTTGTGTTACAAAACATTTACTAAGTGATACTCAAGGAGGAAAACTTGGATGGGGTCTTTTCAGCTGAAGTCTAAGGTACAAAATAATTAAGGGAGAACAGAAATGGGTGTCTTTCAGAGTTATTTTGAAGAGTTTCTCCTCAAAAAGATTAAATTTAATGCRTCAAGAGAAAAAAAGAAAAATGTGGCTTAGGGAACTTTCTGTATAGGGCTGTAGTTGCCCAAATTTTGAGTAGCACATAAACTAACAGTCTTTTGGGGTCTAAAATGGATTTGACAAGAGGCCAGATATTTGACATGAGGCCCAATGTGAGTATGTCATGTCTGACATGAGGTCCAACACTGGTTCCAGGAGCCCCAGGCTCTTCTCACACCAGAAGCACATGAGAAGCCATCAGATAAGGACCTTTATATGGAATTATTCTCCTGTCAGAAAATAACTGTACCTGCAGCTCTCACCTTCAACACACACTGACGAAATCTCCCTGTACTTGCTCACAAAGGGTTGCTAGAAAGTCATCTCAGAAAACTGTCAGTGAAAACAGAGGGATGCTGAAAAACTGCAGAAGGAAACTATTCCAGTTTTGGTCAATAATCTGTACACAGCTAAAGAAAATAAGAAATAATTATTCACGTTGAGCAGCTGTTTTTCACGGCCTGGGACAGAAAGAACCTAACATTTTCTCAAAGCAGTTGCACTGGTGTGATTAGATCAGTGAATCGAAGTCATGCTGTCTGAGAAACTAGGGACAGGAAAAGGAAAGGGAAGATTCTGTGTTTCTCTCAGCTTCTCTCTGGAAACCACTCCTCAGACCCCTGAGTGAGCCCTCTGTGGCTGGAGCTGCCCTGCAGTTTCCACACAGTGGAAGGCAGCAAGAGGCAGCTGCCAGCAAGCACTGAGAATTACTCCGGTGAAAAATGAGGAGTAGTCTCTGTGACAGTAAAAATTTACCAGCAGTGACAAAGAGGTGGGAAAGTAAGTATTTCACAAATGGAAAGTGAGAGGAAGGATGGCTTCCAGCGAGAGGGCAAGAATAGACAATATACGTCATGGAGGCCTCTAGGAAGCTCCTGATYCAGAGACATGTGGAAATGAGTAAGAAATAAAAGACAGCAGGATGTGGATGTCCTCTGCTGGACTTTGCAAGATGAAACAGATTTGATTAAGGGAGACAAAGGAAGAAGAAAAATATGAAGGTTTCTGACCTGGTGAGATCTTATCCTGGTTGAGTGCTGGAAAGAAGGTTCAGCCAGGAGAAAGAGGGGGTATGAGGGCTAGAAACCCTATGAACAGGTGGAAACAAATAGGCACAAGTGGTAAACCAAGCAAAAAACCACAAAGAAAACCCTTTCATTATCCCCCACTGCACAAACCCAGAATGCCAACTTAGCAAAAAGTAACAAGACTGAATTATTTCCTTARCCTGAGCAGTGACCTTCCAATGACCTTTGAAAATGGTTATGGTTTGAGTCAGGTGCTGGCTGAGACATGAATCACAGTATGAGCTGGATGTGTGACCCCAGAGCTGCAGCTAAAGCCAGAGAGGTGTGCAGCCAGGTCAGGGGCACGAGTAGCTCTGGGAAACATCCCGGGCACAAAACCCCATCTGAACCCATAGCTGACAATTACAGGAACAGACTCCAGGGGACTTAAATGGGGAGAAAACTGGTGACTATTAATGGCACAAAAGCATAAAGGCTCTTGCTGGTGCTTTCAGCTTAGAGCAATTTCAAGCCATACCACGACCTCAAAATACATTGTATAAGGAGAAATTAGAAACAATTCCCCACTGTGGTCTAATGAACCAATGAAAAAGCATGAGCAAATCTCATTTTTAAAGGGCATGTGCAGACTACAGGTTTAGCTGAGAATCTTTGGAGGAAAGCTTCATAGAAAGTTCCAAAATTTCTGAAGTTGAAAAAGTTAAAAATTATCAAATACTGCAAGTGAGTCAACATCTAGTAGGAAATCCCACATGCAAAATTACATTAGTTCCAGCACATTTCTGCACAGAGGTAAGCAAGCTCTTCGTGGAAACAGCAGATGATTTACTTGAGGTTTCTTTGTTAAAAATAAACTCTTTCCTCCCTAAGATAGAAAGGATCTCTGAGGTGGTTACAGAAACACACAGATGAATGGATAAGAATAAGAGGAGAAATAATGTCTCTTTTTGTGACTTATTAAAAAAGCAGGCAAAGAAGGTTTTCATTCCATTTTCTTAGAGGTATGTGACACCAGTACGAGTGCAGCCTTTCTGGAAATTCATTCAGCAGGAAGGAAGCTTGCTGCTTCGTCTTATTGGGAAAAAATCAAGACACAGCGAAGTGCTTTCAAAAGTACCTGCCTGGAAGTGGAGAACTGAGGCACAAAGAGCAGGCAGATAACAACACACGGCCTTTGAAGTGCGGGGGGAAATCACAGCAACCATCGGGACTCCAAGGAGAGCCCCAGGATCCCTTCTTTGCTAGTTAACAGGATGCAAGAGTCGCCCSCAGGCTACATTCACCTTTCCATCAGGCTAAGCCTGTTGGTTCCTTTCATGTGTTCAAGCAGTTGTGTCTCACACCATGTGATGAGAAAGTGCGAGGAAAGCGAATCTGCAAGGAGCAGGGCCACCTCCCCCTCATTCCCAGGGCTGGGAGCGGGACAGGACCACGGCAGAGCACACAAAGTGATGTCCCTTCAGCGTGATCCAGGGGGAGAAATGCATGGGGGTGCACTCAGGGAGTGAGAACAGCACATTCCTTCCACACTCACCCCAGCTATCCCATAGGTGGTGCGGAGTTCACACACAGCACCTTTACAATCACCTTAAAATCCAACCAGGGCATAGATGACAAAACAAAAGAGAAGACCTTGAGGGAGGAAAGAACAAGAAGGTTATTTATAATGAGAAAAGAGGCAAGATTGCTTGAAGATACAGCTTAATTACAAGAAAGGATTTGAAGGAAGAAAGAGAGAAAATGCTTGACAGAGAACAAGGAGACAATCATGGGAGCCACATAAAAGGAGCCGAAGAAATAAGAATGGGAATAGATGATGTGAGTGCACATTAACCTCTCTCATTTTTTCTCCCAGACTCACTCCAAAGTTWAAAAATGCTCTTGGATATTTGCCATGCAGTTGGTGAATCCGAGAACACACCCCTGCAGGCCCATCATGGGTCTAGATTGGCCTAATAAATCACTTGTCCCAAGACAATGCAATTAAGCCTAATTAGCCGATAGCTTTATTCCTAAACAGTCTCTTCCCAAGGGAGGTTTTAACTTTTGGTTTCTAAATTAGCTCAAGGAGCTAAATTGCTCTCATCTCCTTGGCAAAGCAACAGTTCATTTCTACCTCAGCACAGGATACTTCATGCACTCGGGGGACACATGTTCACCACACGAGCAGTTTATTTACATTAGCCCACAATCTGAGTCCAGTAGGACCAGTGAGAAACCCTTCTGGAGACAGCAGCATGTTCACTGCCATCTGTCACCACTGACTTTCCCACCTGGCTGCACTCAGCACAGCTTCCCCTCAAGTCTCTACATTGCTTCTCCTGATCCTCTCCTTGACCAGGACAAGGTGCTCTGTTCTGATTAAGCTTTCAGCAGTGCTCAGATTCTCAGAGCTGGCAAATTCAAGGAGTCAGTGAGAAATAGACTATCTTAGCCTATTACCTGAGTAAAGCCTGAGTAGAAGATTCAGTCTGAGTAAAGAAATTCGTCCCTGTGAGGGTGGTGAGGCCCTGGCACAGGCTGCCCAGAGAAGCTGTGGCTGCCCCACCCCTGGAAGTGTCCAAGGCCAGGTTGGATGGGGCTTGGAACAACCTGGGATAGTGGAAGGTGTCCCTGTCCCTGGCGGGGGGTGGAATGAGGTGATTTTTAAGGTCCCTTCTAACTCAAACCTTTCTATAATCCCATGACTCCTAGAAGCATTCTCAACAAGAGCAGCATTAGTTCTTTCCAGTACAGCAGGTATAAAACAACCTTCCAAATCTTTTTATGACTGTCCTTTGCTTCCAACTCACATTCCTCCAAAGTTACATTATTTTCAGCAGCGTTACGGAAGATTCAGCTCTTTATTTTGGGGATTATGTGAYTCTAATTCAAGAAAAGACTAAAGTGATATCTCTTCATAAATCAAGAAAATGATTAAAGAAAAACTCAGCAGGAGCTACCAGTCCTAGACTGTGCAGAGTAACCTCTCGCAAAACAGAGATACTGGAGGGAGAAGGTTTGCCCTGGAGCAGGATGGAGACCCAGAGCACCTGAGAAAAATGGGCAGGCAGAAGTATAAGGAMTTGGAGTAGCATATTTCTGTTTATCTGATGCCAGGGTTAAAGYTCACATACCAAAAAAAGCTGTGCAGGTCTCTATAAAGAAGTAGCAAGGATCTATTTGTTCTCTGGCATTTTCATTGGCATCAAAATACCAAAAGGGGAAATGGTCTAAGAAAAAGAGCTGACATCTCACCTCTGCCTGTGAAGAAATTGGCTGAAGATGCCTTCTGTTCCTCAAAGCTAATATGAAATCATTACATTTTTGCTTCTTGTTCTTTTAAGCTTTTTTTTTTTTTTTATGATATAGTAAAAGCCAACACATTCTTTGGACATCAGCTGCTTCCTGCACATGCAGCATTTCTTCACATCACAGAAACTTTTCACTTTTAAACACTACCTGCTGCTAGTGTGGGCTAAAGTCTTCATAAATCCTTGCATTTTAAACACTCTACAGTTTTCGTTTAATCCTCTGTCAGGGTTTATCTATTATTTTCCTGGCTGCTTTACATACATTTATTTCCCTTTCATCTGTCTAAATTGTTCCTTACTTTTACTTAGCTTACTGTCTCAGGGCTCTGCAACTTTGTCCTCTCCTGTCCCTTTCACCACCTGACAGCAGAGCTGAGACCACTGACCATTTACAGCCACAAATGTCCTGCTGGGAACACCTGACTCGTACATCTTCTCCCCCAGGTGCTCACAAATATTYACATTTCATTACAGCTAAATTGGTTGGTAATTCAAGTTATCCTTTTTTATAAATGGAGAATTATGGAGGGAGAAAAAAAATTACAAAAATTAAAATGGGAATTATTCTGGAGCCCAAAGAGCTAGACAAGCAAAATTTCAGTATTAGCAGGTCACTTCAGTGCTCTCTGTGTCTTGGAAACCTCCCCTCTGCMACACTTACATGGAAACCTGGTGGCACAGGCTCAGCCTGCACTGRCCCCATGGTTTCAGTAGTATTACATAGCTCTGCTCTCTCCAGGTCCTTTTTTTTTTTCCATTTGAAACCTTCCCATAAAGAAATCACTCTCACACAATTAGCCAGGAATATATTGCACTGTGATATATAGAGCAGGTATTAAAAAAGCTATTTGAGTATTAAGAGAGACTTCAGAGGAGGTGAGATCATGGGAGAATGGGGATATATCGGACCCATATATGCCAGATTGATTCAGTTTACTGCTCTAAGGAGYGAGATGGGGACTAGCAAAGGACTACCCCACACACTTGGGTAGAGATGTTAATTGGGTTAGGTTAGAGATGAGTAGAGATGTTAATTGGGCTGGTTACAGCGTGTCACTTCTAGACCCATGGCCCCTGCAGTGAATTAGAGAAGTGTCCCACACTGAGCCAAGCTGCTCGCAGGACTTCAGGGTGGTGTTTGCAATGGCACAAAACRAGAAGGAGACATAGGAGACTGCATCACCCTCAGCTTCCATCTGATCTAAGGACCAAGCCCTGCCCTTAGGCATAAATCCTTTCCCAAGATACTGAATTACCAACTTCGTAACTCTTGTGGGAAGCTTGCACTTCCATGAAGAGGAAGAGTGTGACTGGTTTGCCTTTTGTCTGCTGGGACATGCCATGGTATTACTGATTTACACTGGGTTTGGGTTGTAGAGGTTTGCAGTGAGGCAGCCCCAAAGCAGAAAACAGCTCTGGCATGGCCTCAGGTACTGATGGTAAGGCTACTAAATACTTTAAATACTTTAACAACACTTTCTCAAGTTGCATTTTAAAAGAAAGCAGCAAATAAATGTTTTGTTGTTGGAGGGAGCAGCTGAACCCGATTTCTTAAACTGGGCGTAAGACAAAGCATACACACAAAATTAAGGGAAGTTAAACCAAAATACCTAAATTCCTTTAGTGATGTGCAGTAGCTGGGTTTGTGGGGTTTAAAAATGAAATTTTGGACTGAGCTGTTATATTTTCAGCAAGTCCTTTTTGCCCCAGCCTCAGACAATAAAAGGCAAATGTTCTGCCTCTCTGAATTACAGTCAGAACATGCATTTTCCCATTAAGACACAGTAGATTATTCCCATATAAAAATAACTACCTAGTCGATAACTTGCAGGAAATATGAAGGATGAGACAAATTAGAGAAATTTATACAGGTGGGTAAAAAGTGACTCACCTAATACGGGCTGTGAGTTATAACAGTATTTCAGACGGCTCAAGTGACAAAAGGGTGTCAGCTGGATTGGAATTTAATTCCCTGCTTATGTGTGGGCTGAGGTGCAAAGAAACAAGTGGTTGGTGTTTCTGTTCTTGCCTGAAGTTGTGCGGCCACTGGGTGTCATCCTTGATTCAGATGACAGCCAGAGACTCTGCAGCTACGGCGCAAAGCCTGCAACTTCCCGAGCAGTTAAATTCCACTCTATTTGATTGTACAACATACAGCAAATTGCTCTGCATTTAAATCAGCTATAAAATTGAATACTTTGACATAGACAAATTCTCCTTTGTCTCAGTGCCTTTTTTGGAGACCTGAAATGGCTGGTTGACGCAGGAAAGAAAGAAAAGTAATGCAACCGGGGCATAGGAACTACAAACAATTTGATGAGTGATTATCAAATCTCGGGAAATATGAAATAACTATGATTAAATAATGCAGAGATTCGATGCAGGAAGTTTGGAATTATATCCTTAATTGGTCCTCAGGCTGGAAAAGCCTATTCCATATAGGTAATTGCATTTAAGGTATTCAGTATCCAGATTCAGTGCACAAATTAATGTATGAAGGTTCAGGAAAAACTAATTTAAACTCTTACCTACAATACCAAGCTAGTACCCTCAGAAAAGTTCCAAAATGTCATCAAGGAGGTAAAAAGACCGAAAGTCCTTGATATTTTATTCATTCCATCTATAGATATTCTATAATTTTTCACATTTTTCCCACTGTTCAGCACCTTCCCAGTTCCCCACAACCAGCATCCGTGAGAGCCACACAGCCAGGTGAGGCCGTGGGAACAACGCCTGAACCTGGCTAACAGGGGAGCAGGAAAAAACCTGTCCAGAAGAAATATCCAGATATCCAGAACGTTTTGCCAGTGTTCACATATAAGGATCGAATCAGCTCACAACAGGTCATATGTCATCCTAATGAGTTTTCTGTTATGGGTGGCTGAGAAGAACTTATCAGTGTTATTTTGTTATCTCCTGGGAGTCTAGACAGCCTGAAACCAGCACATAGTGCAGCAAAGCTGCTTATTATAATATTATTTGTCTCTGAAACCTGATTTAGTTTGCCTTCTTCAAGCTAAAATAAAAGGAAGTGCCAGCAATTTCTCCAAGCATTACAGCCAGAAATGTTTACGTTTGTCAGTGCATTAAAAGTATTAATCTCACTGTTCTTAATATACATAGGTAGAGTAGAGCCACATAATGGCTTAAATACCAGGTGTTTCTGTTAATGCAGCTAGCCTCAGCTGATAGCTCAGCTTTCCATGGATTATACAGCCTTTCAGAACAGATCTCCACGTAATACTTCCCAGCTTTACCAGTGGATATAATTTTAATGAAAACATGCCACTACTAAAGAGCTATTAGGCACAGAGTTGAAATTGTCTTTGATTTTGCTCCCCGACCGAAGACTTTAATGATTATTTAAAATCCATTTTTAAAGGCAGATGTTAAATATTCTCTTTACATTAAACAGCCTCATAGACATGATTTAGGGTGCTTGTTTTTAACATTATCAACACTCTCTTTTATGGTTCTATTTAGTTAAGAACTGATAGCAGACTTAAAGGAGGAAATGCATTTTAAATGTAGGTATGTGCATTAACAATTTCAAAATTTACTAAAGTTAGTGTAAAACAACCCATCTGAAGTAACAAAATCAGATAACCAAATTGTCTGAATGTTTACTACCCCGTTCATTGCTGCAATAAATCAGTAACAAATACTAGCCCAATGAGTTTTTCTTGAAACAGGAATTTCCTTCTGTTTCTATAAATATATGCATGGATGCACATGCCCATATTCTGTGGCTAGGAATCGACACAATTTCACTTTCAGGTCTCAATTCAAAGGGAAGATTCTTTCCCATTTAAACTTTGCAGCACCTTTTATTTGGGAATTTATTATTAGAAAAATACTTACGCTGGTTTAATACTCTTGGAATGCTTTTCATGAATGTAGGCAGCGGCAAGGCCTCCTGCTCCAGAATTTAAATACTGCAAAGAATAAATCAACATATTATCTGTAAAGTATCACTTTCCTTCCCTCACTCTGATCTATAAAACAAACCAATTTTAACATTTCTAGTGGTTTCTAGATGGAGATCTTAGCATTTGTCACAAAGTGCTGATGGAGGTAAAAGCAGATATATTTTTTCAGATTAGTTTTAAAAGTATCTGTCTTGGCTTACATATGGTATTTGAAGTCTAACAGACCAGAAAATTGAAGTACATCTGAAAGAGTTCTATATCATAATATCTATAGCAAAGTCATCAAACAATTCATCTGACTATGTCTGTTGAGTCTTAATCTCACTAGGAGTCAAAGGAACTAAAGATACCTTGCTCTGTGATCTGAAATTATTAAAGTTTAGACAAGAATATTCCCCTATTTAGGGACCACTTCATAAAGTATTATCGCTGTGAGACCTTCTTGGTGTGAGAAATAAGAGCCCCTGATCTAAACAGGGCAAATGTTTAACCACCCCCAGCATCCATCTCACATCCACAAGACCTTGTAGGTCATTGCCACTATTGTTTTTTGGAGCCACTCATAACAAAGGCACCATTAAAGTCAGTGTCCATCTCCTCATTGTGGCCAATTCAAAGATTTGGCCAAGTCTTGCTCAACGGTTCAGGTGCAGTTCTTATTCACCTGACCTCTTTGCTGACCCGTGAGACAAGAGACGTTGCCAAAAACAGTCTCCAGCAATGAATCTGTTTTACCTTGTAGGTGCACCAGCAGGCAAAATCTACTCCCCAGTCATGCAAATGAAGCTCTACATTCCCAACAGCGTGAGCCAGGTCGAACCCGACAAAGCATCCCTGCAGGAAAGAGATGATTATTAGGTTACTTATTAATATAGTCATCACTGTGAAATTATTTGGAAAAGAACCCCTTCAGAGCTTAACTTCCTCTCTCTATAGGCAGGCTGTCTAGTGACTCTTTACAGAGGCAGAGAGTGATGGGATAAGTGGGGATGGATTTAAACTGAAAGAGGAGAGATTCAGGCTAGATGTTGGGAGGAAATTCTTTTCTGCGAGGATGGTGAGACGCTGGAACAGGTTACTCAGAGAAAGTGTGGATGCCTCATCCCTGGAAGTGTCCAAGGCCACGTTGGGTGGGGCTTGGAGCAACCTGGGATAGTGGGAGGTGTCCCTGCCCATGGCAGGGCAGTTGGAACAAGCCGATCCTTAAGGTCCCTTCCAACACAAACCCTTCCATGATGAATGTCTCAAGTCCCAAATGTTCTGAGTTATTACTAGAAACAAGTTTTCTATGCCATAGGTACACACAGAAATCATCAATTGTTCTTTTCTTCAAGGGTGCTTGGACAGGGTTTAGATTGCTGAGGCTTCGATTGTGCGGTGAAGTGGAATCACTTGAAACAAGTATTGAGAACAAATGTATAAACACAAACACTTGCATGGCACAACAAACCCCAGGCGGACACAAAGCAGTGAGGGACATAATGATGCCAGTTACCCATGAACAATTACATTCCAATATATATTTATGCTCAAGCTGCCCCTGGTATTTAAATGAGGAGGACCTTGCTCTTTGGGAATCCAAATGGATGAGATAGCAATTTATGCAATGCCTTGATGTTTAAGAACTTTTATTCTTGTCCTTAAAAAGAAGGATTCTGTCGTTTCTCTGTGAAAAATCTTGCCATAACCACAATTTGCACAGGACACTGGGAAAAAGGGGGGGAGAAAACTCAATATCTAGGGACAAGAGATTTCTAGATCTAAAAGTAACAGTTTTACACATGAAATAACCACTGGATGGCAGCATTTTTAAACTAAAAAGTTCTTCCAAGCTTTGCTATTTATTTAAGAGCAGAGAAATAAAACTGCCTTTTGTGCCTGGACTACAAATTAAAATGCTATTTTGCATTTTGCTTTTAAAACACAAACAGCTTGCTTGCAAAGCAGCAGGGTAGGAATAAGAGTGAGAGCACAGGCTTCAGAAAAATCAACGTCCAATAATAAAACAAAGGGGTTTTTTTAGGAATCTCCTGCTGTTTCTTGCATGGAGGGAGTCTTAGCTAAATTATTTAAGCAGTACTTTGGTATATTTAATCTTCTGTATAAACTAGATAACAATTTGAACAAAGCAGCATTTTAAGAAGATGTGGCACGTTAATTCTAATGGAGACATTTGTGAAGTTATCAGCTTGGGAAGTTGCTCCAAAACGATGGGAAGAGAACTCACTACCACAGCATTTACATGATCTAAACGTTGGAATCAGAGTCCCAATAAAKAGCTGTGGTGGCTTGATTTCACAGGGACACACAGAACTGAGTTAAGACAAAATGAAATGGTGAAGCTAATGCAGATAGGCTGGGGCACACTGAATTCCAATGGGGATGCTCTCACTCAGGGATAAAATGGCTTTGGATCAGAGAAATAAGCTACAGCACACTAAAGCCAATTGCCAGTGAATGAGGAGGTTCATGTAGGGATTTAAAGCATTAACTTCAAAACTTCAGTTGACTGGATTTAAACCTTAACAGGTACATACATCCCACATAAACTTTTGGAAGCAATTCTCTAACAGGTTCACTGGCTTCAGTGGAAACCAGGAATAACACAATGAGAGTCTTGCAGAATGTGTGTGTCTGGCTGTACATTAACAAAATTGTAACAAATAAAAAAAAAAATGTAAGTTGCTCATAAAGAAAAAGCATTTAAGAAATTTAATTCTCTAAATCATGTGCCAAAACCAGTTGTCTTTTCCCTGACAGTACATCTATAAAAAAGATATGTTCAACCACACAATGTCAGATTATGAAAGTACAGTAGATGGGAGGTAGGAGGAGACACCCTGGGACAGTGGCAGGTTGGATGCCCTCACAGCAGTGAGGCTCCATAACCACATGTACATGTGTGACCTTGACATGGACAAACTTTCTTGGGCACTGACAGTGGCTGCAATAGATCAGCTCGAACCCGCAGTAGGCTCAGAGCCCACAAAAAGGAAGGTCATTGACATAACACCCATGGGTCCTCCTCCTGGACTCCTTTAGCTGCTCCCCACCACTTTGAGATTGGTTGGCAAATCCTACTGGGCATCGATTAACTGAGTATTGAGGCACAGCCCGGAAATTCGGGTTCGGTGCTGGCAGGGCTCCCGCATCGTCTCAGAAACGCCCACTCGCTCCAGTTTGTTCGAGTCATCATCTGCAGGATGGGTTGTGCTGATTTGCTTTCCCAGGGAGGTGTCTGGCACTTGAGTCACACAAACAGCAAATGTTTAGCCACACAGATTGCATGGAAAAAGTAAAACAAACTGAAGCAGCTCTCCCTGCACAAGCCACGCAGAACCAGGACTGCGTGGGAACAACGCTTCCCCAGACTGGGGGGAAAAACAGAGCTCTCCATCTGCTCCGGGCAAAGGAGAGGACATGTGCTCTCCCCTGCCTCTTCCATTTTATTCCAACATCTAAAAGTCATTTCTGCAAAGTGTCTGGGTAGCTGCTGATAACCAGCAGGTAACAACTCAGCATGGACAATGACATTTGGAGAGAGGGAGAGAAATGACAGCTTCACGCCAGCAAAGCTGGGACATTTAGAAAGAGAGACAGGAAAAGAAATTAAGATGAAGGATCTTAAAGCTCTTCCTACTGGGACTCAAGAGATTAAAATATTTTACATAACGGTACGGAGTCAGTGGAAAGTATAATATAACTTATGAAATGAAAATTGTGTTTGAAAGGTAGAGTCTCCTAAAAGTCAGCCATTTCTTCACTTGTAGAAGAATAAAACAACTCAGCCTCCTCCATCCTCTAGAGCAAGCTTGAAAGTATGAAACAAGGAAAACTGTTACATCCTCCTCAGCCTGCTGATGAGTCTCTTGCACAATATGTAGTAATTTTGATTTATCTGAGAGACCTTAGATGGAAAAATAGCCTGAGGTAATTTTTCAAGCTTAATTTAGTTCATTTAATATTTAATGACTTAATGAAGCTGTCTATGTGCAGAGCTTTCACTCTGGGAGGAATCTTAATGTACGCAGAGAACTTAGGAAATTGGCTTAAAAAATGTAAAAGGAAATCAGTAACTTAATTCGTAAATGATTGACCTCAAGAATCCTAGAACATTTTCCAGGCCTCCAGAGCTCACAGCTCAAATCTCTAGCCAAGCCCTGATAGGGCACAACACGGCGGGATTTTATTTCAATTGAACATTAAAAGAATTATTAAGACCATCTGTGTAGGACTTTTCTCTCTGACATACTGGCTGACAGGTGATTTTTTTTTTCCCCTCTCTTCTCAAATGACATTTTCACCTTGTATTTTCCCCTTCTGACGCATTTGCTTGTCAGCTCTCCCCATCCTATTTTCTGTTCAGGAGCACAGGGTCATTCCACCCTTCATCCCTGGGAAGGAGAACCTTGCGTTTTTGCTACAAACATGACTTTTCAGTCTTATCTACTTTTAAAGGACTTTCAGCCTGTCTGTGACAATATGCTGTCTATAAAACAATGCTGGTTTCATCAGGTCCAGAAGTTCTTGAAGGAGATATGGTCTATAGGTCCAATTAAACCTACAGATACATAGATGCTAATGACTGCTCCAGCAGTTGTTTTTGTTCTCCTCTAATCCAACAGCAGCTCCTAACCCCTGCTCTGGCCTGGGAAAAGAGAAGAGGAGCCAATTGCTTTTGAAGGCCCCACATTTTGGGCATTTTGATAACCAGAAGCCCTGAGTCCAAGAGAAGCAGCAGGGAGCAGAAATGCCTCTTACCAATATTAAAACAGAAACTCTCCATGAATCAATGATTCTGTGGCTGTTCAAGTAAATATTTGTCATACGCAGATGCTGAAGTGTGGTGTAACAGTTTGTTACATAGAGGGTTTGTATAAACATAAAAACATCTCTTAACCCGGGGGCAGAATCTGTAAGGACATTGAGCTGAGTGTATCTGACAGGAGGGAAATAAAAACACGGCTGGCTCATGCTTTTCAAGCCGTAAGGGTACTCAAACAGTTCTTCAGGTTGAATTAATTTTGCTTTTTCAGTATACTAATGATATTTTAGTTCATGAATATACCTGGATCTCAATCCTGCACACTCAAACCACAAAGACACAAGCAATTCAATTTGGTGGGTTTTTTTTTTTCTCCCTCTTGAAAAATCTGTGGAAGAAGAGATTCATGTCTACATTATGTCATTTCTAACAGGCATTCAGGTGGAAACAGGCCTTTGACATCTACCTGTTCCTGCTGGAATGCTGAATTGCTGTCACAAATTGCTCTCCTCTTCAGGAACATGATACAGTCTCTGTGTAAAGCGTGTGGTGTTTTCTGTGCGTATCCCTGTGGAAGCCCACACCCCTGAGTTAATGTTACTATTATTTTCACTCAGTTACAGAAATTTTAATCTTTCTCCACCAAGTCTTGGTTATCTCCTCAGATTTTATAAACATCAAATCCATTTTTACTCAGTGTAATAAGCTGTGAGTGTCTACTCTCCCCCAGAACACCACTTTGGGGCAGTTTAGAGCTATCAGTGAAACTGCATCTCTTCCACATATCCAAGTGTGCAGCCCACAGCCCAGAGAGCATCTTTGAAGAGGTGGTGAAGTGATAGGTTTTTCCCAGGTTGTTCATCTTTATGGAAAGGCAGAAAGATTTCTCTCTCTCTTTCTCAGACACCTTTCAGACACATCAAGGAGCAGATTTCTGGGAAGCAGCACTGAAGACATGTAGGTGTTGGCAGCTGAACGAAAGCTCTGCTGCCACCAGGAGAGAGCGAGAGTAGAGCAGTGGGTGGCATCATCCTGTTAATAACCTGTCTTCCCTTTCTAACATTCCAGCATGGTGGAATTGTGATTTTTTGTGGTCAGCAAAGTACTGGCAGACGCTCCAGGAAAGCACCATGACGGTGTTGCTTTTGGAGCTCCTACACAAACCCACTTCCCCTGCAGCTGACTCCCCACATTTCTTTTCACCCTGCTTTTCTTCATCCGTGTCAGAAGTTGGTTTTGTTTTGTACTGTTTCTAACACCAGGTGCTGCTCTGTGAGAACATTCCCTTTTTATATCCCACGGGCCCTGCACTAGCTCTCACACCTGCTCTGCTCTCTCAGGGGGGGACTTCACCATTGCTTGCCATCAGCATAACTTACGCCCTGACATCCAGAAAAAATTCCACTGCCAAACCTACAGCTACAGAAGATGTGTAGCGTGTTGTGAGGTAGGAACCTCTCCAGGGAGTTAAACCATTAAATATAAAGGGTTAGCTGGTTTGTCAAAAATCCAGTGATACTAAATAAGTTTACCCTTCAGTGGTTTAATCTTGTGTGAGATAAGGCGCATCCAGTAAAAGGCTGCCACTGTGGAAAGTCTGGTGACCTCCTGTTGATAAGACAACTTAATTAAAAACTATTTTCTCCTGGATTCCTAAGGCAATTGAGATGGTTAAAGAGTTTTACAGCTGTGTCCACAGAACACACTGCCTGCAAGCTCTGAAGGCTGAGTCATCACTAAAATACACTCATCTTGTGATGTTGATGTGCTCCACATTGTGCCTGTCTCCAGAAAACTCATCAGTGGAGTCTGAGCAGTGCTGGCTCCACAGGAAGCTCACCCCCCTGCTCATAGGGGGCAAAAACTGCCGTGGTATGGCTGCAGGAAAGGAGTAAAGCCATCAAAGTCTGTCAAAAAAGCTCAGAAATCTTACACAAACTAACTTTAGAAGAGAGATTAGAGCTGTGCTTGCCTCCTCTTCCTTCTGCACTGAGGCTCTGGGTATTCTACCCTTCAAGACAAGCCATGTCAAAGTTAATAGTCATGAATTACCTTTTCCAAATAATTTAAGACTCATCTGCCTGAAAGATTGTTCCCACAGGGCTATTTCTTCATGCAGCACACAGTCCCCAAAGGGTCTGGGCACAGAGTGTTTTCACATTTTACCAGAGCCCCACAAATTTCAGTGTTTTGTTCTACAAAAAAAACCCCAGAACAACTGGCGTTAAAAATATTTCACGCAGAAAACGGATCTAAAATTGTATTAAAAGGACACATCTGGAGCAGTCCTACCTTTTTTTGGCCAGCCTTTGTTATTCTAGGGATGTCAAACAACTGTCCCGTGTAGTACTGCACCCCACTGAGCAGAATGACAGCGATAGWGTCCCCTTCCTTCTCAATTACAGCCAGGATATCTTCAGTCCTCAAGGTCTCCTCCCCCTAAAACAAAGTTAAAGCACATATTTTACATCAACTCTGGCAGTAATGAAACTGTCATTCCTTGTTTAATAATCTATATTTTCCCATGAGCCAGGCTGCTTGCATAAGGAGATCAAAAGCAAATCCTTAGCATGGTAATGATATACAAAGGTGTATGAAGTAGCCTATGAGCAAGAAACCTCAAAAAAAAAAATCATTAGCAAGTGAATCTTGGAGGTGCCAGTTTTAAAAAGTCTATTCACTTCATGCTCTAACATGCTTCATACTCTTTAATATTTCTGACAGTTTTAATCTACAGTCAAAAATTCCTGGTGCAGACAGAACATCTAATGATTTTTAAGTGGCATCTGAAATTTGTGACACCCACAAGACTTGAAAGTTGTCTATCAGTTTCACTCTGTACTTTTCTGGCAAACTTTGTATCCCACAGGAAGCTATTATAAACCTGCCATATTTATATTTCAAAAACAATATGTCTCACATCATCAAAAGTACAAAAATCCCCAAACCTTTGGTCATTAAATATAGAAGAATTTCAACCACAAGGAAAAAAAAAAAGGAACCTCATTTCTGATTCTTTATAGGAAAATTACTGCCCCATCCTCCTCCTGTCTTCCTAGCAAGGGATCTTGTAAAACATACCACCACCTAGGGATCAATTAGGCAGTGAAAACCTAGAATTAAATTAGACTTGTTACTGAAAAAAGCTTGGGCAAGATGGTTGAATTGCAAGGGACTGTTATTATCTCAACCATCTCTGCAAATCTATCAAGCGTTCAGGAGTGGGCTCTTTACTCACAAGATGACTCAGATTTCAGAAGCAAAAGGTCACCCTCGGTTTATAGTTAGGTGACAAAGTTCTTAATGCTGCAGAAGTGAAGCGAGGCAGCCTTTCAAATTAATCTGAATTGCATATTACCGAGAGCAGACCTTTCCCTCAGCCCGTGCTGATGCAGACACAGTGGTGCTCGTGTCATGGCAATCTCTTACCTCAGGACATTCAAAGGACATTGGGCATTCTCAGCGAGTTACTACATTTTGCAGGTGACTCAAGATGCTGCCAGTTTTTTTGGAAATGGGAAAAATAGAGAAAATAGCTTTTTTTGTTGTTGTTCTTCCASGAAAACTAGCTATTGAATCAGCAATTATAAAACGGGGTATAATACTAAAAATATATGCTGAAACACATTTGTTTATGATTCGTAAATTTTATCTAAGTTTTAATAAAGACAGATTTCAACTTCTACACTAGAATATTTGAGAATGAATGCCTGCTTTCAAGTGAGATATGTTTCTGCCCTTGGTGGCAGCAGACAGAAGTGACAGATTTCTCACCAACCTGCCGTGGCTGCAGCAGGACCATGCTTTTCTCCACATCCAGCCCGTGCAGTCGGAGCTGGGACTCAACAGCGTACTGGAAGAGAATTCCATGCAGACAACATTAACACAAATATGTGATAAACAACTACAAAAACAAAGGACAAACACATCAGAACTTCAAAAAGGTGTTCAGATGTCTTGCCTTTCACTAGAAGTAATGCTTGAAAGCATAATCCAACTCCACTGAGAAATTTGCAGATTTCCTTTGGATTAAAAAGGATCTGAATTTAACCCATGTGAGACTGCAAGGAAAAAGTCAAAGCCTAAACCCCACAGGATAAATCCGTGGAGCAGAATGAGGGTGGAGATGGGGCCCTGAACAACCTGATCCAGTGGGTGGCATGGCAGGGGGCTCGGAACATGATGACCTTGAAGTCCTTTCCAGCCTAAACCATTCCATGGTTCTGTGATGTGATGGATGCACCTCAGCAGAGGCCGGAAAGCCAAGCCTGCAGGGATAACAGCCAAGGAGAAGAGCTTTCCTTCTCTAGGAGCCCTGGGTACCCACATGCCAATACAAACAAGGTTTGGCCAGCACAGACATCCTGCCCTGTGACATTCTCACCTCTTCTATTTGCTGCACAGCTGGGACTAAATAAGAGCTTTAAGCTCTCAAGCGATTTCAAAAATCCTATCTGCCGATTTTATCGACAAATGATGGTCCTGGAGATCAAATAACAATCATCAAGTAACAGTATAAAAGAGTTTCAAATTTCACRACAGGAACTGAAGCGATGGCAGTTGCAGAGATTATTAATGAAGTGCCATAGAAATTTAAGGGGCTGGAGTGTAAATGTACAAGTACACATGGAACAAATGTGGGATTAATCTGAACATTACTTAGAATAAAAGCAATTTGAGGTGCATACATCTGTGCCACTATCTTCATTACAAATAAACCTGTTAGCGGTCCGACTTGCTTTTATCACACCTTAGAGATCAAATTTGTTATCAATTTCCAGGGGTTTACGGCACTGATGATAAAGTAGCAGTGGGCCACAAACCCAAAGATTAATTTGCTCGAAGCTCTGATGCACGGGCTATTGTCTCCTATTTTATAGCAGACAAATTGTGTTTGAACTAGTAATCTAAAGTGCTAAGAACAAACATTTCCATCTCTGTCTGGGGATATATAAGTGTTAATGTTGTGAGTTGTATTGATTTGGTTTCATAAAGTAAAACATCAACAAGAATTAATAAAACATTTACAACTTTAGTTGATTTAGGCCAGTAGTTTGCTCAATGTCTTTAAAAAGACTAATAAATCAATGCACCCATTCAATCTTTTCCTCTTGCAACACTTCTTATTTGAACAAAAGGAATAAAGCTACAATCTGTAAAATATGCTGAGCTCAAAAGCTTCTGACAGATTTTTTTATTATAATGTTACTTGGACAAGATGAGCTAATAAATATTCAAATCATACTACTGATATTCTTTGGAAAAATATGATTAATAATACAAATATGGTGAAATATTAATTTCTTACATGGTCAGAGGGAAAGGCTCTTGCTTCTAGAAGAATTTTATAGCGTCTTGGAGTAGGCTTAAAGAAAGATAGCTGTTAAGGAAAAAAAAGAAAGAAATATTGAAATTTATCTAAGCAGAGATGAGAAAGATGCTCCCAGCATATAACTTAATAAAGACTGCTTTACTTTTATGCCGACTACAGAGAATCCCCCAGAAATTACAAATATTTCTTTGTCCAKATAACATTTACCAAAGCAGGAAAGTGTTATAACACTGTATTTCATATATCCATAACAAAGGCCACCAAAACCCAGTGGTGGAAATTTGCACTTACAGGAATCAATGGCAAAGCTTTGACTGCAGCCAGGGAAGCTGGGATTTCACCCAGCTCCATCCAGCAAGCAAAAGCAGCTGCTGAAGAGCAGCAGGCAGTGAAAAAGAATTGGATTTACGTCCCCGCCCTAAAACTTTAGTTATGGAATCATCCCTCACTCCAAAACAAGGCTGACCAAAGACCTGATCTCAGCATCTTCAGGTGGGTGGTCTTTTTTTCTCAGTTTCTGGCAAGCTGGGCTGCCCACCGTGCCAGGAGGACCAGGAAGACTCACAAACCCTCCTGCTCAAGCTAGCTTGGGTTACGCGACTTTCTGCACGGTCTGTGTACTCAAGAATTTCACACCTAATTCAGGGCAGAGTAGCCCCGTGAATTGGCTTGTACTGAGCCCCATCCTGCCCTGCTCCAGGTTCATTAATTTAACAAAGGTAAGAGACAGGTCACAGAGGAGCAGATCCAAGTGATAAACCTTTCTGTGTGAACCACACAAAGTGAAGCTTCACATCTACACTCGGTTGAACCAAATCTTTGGAAATACTGGAGAGCCAGAGACAGGCTTTATGTAGCCACAGGGACACCTGAGCGTAAATAAGACGCATTTATGGCTGCTATGTCACGCAAATCAAAATGCTTTAGCACATTTTAGGCACATGTAAAATAGCATAATTCTAAGTTTCATTTCTTGTATGCAACTGCATTTTAAGCTTGATTGGTATTACAGCTTTGTCTTGCTGACAGTTGAGCTCCTGTTTCCTTAACTTTGAAATTCGGTGTGGAATTGAAATTTGAGAAGTTACTTGTAAATATTTCTTAAATAATACGGTTTTCTCTGGTAACTGACATGCAACACATGTGAGAACAGCTCAAACAGCTGTCCCTACAGAGTCCTTGAAAATATTTCTCCGTCCAGCTTTCCTGCTTAGTATTGAGTCAGGCCAGGTCTTGCACATACATTATTCAAGATACAATTCCCAAGGCTTAAAAAGTTAATTTGTCACCCAGTGCTGTCTCTGTGAGGTCCTCAGAAAGCACTTTGCTTGCACACACAAAGAAAGGAGAAAAATACTTGTCAACAGACCATCAAATATACATCATAAGGACATACCATCTGAAGGTGCAAGTTAACAGTCAGCCCATTCATTAAGGCTATTTCCTGTCTTTTGGCCCCTGAAATAATAAAAAGGTAAAAAGTTTAAAAAATGGTTGGAGTTTTTCTTTTAAATTTCAGATATAAAACAGTGGTGAGAAAGAAAAAGCATGAGTTCAGTCAATGCCTCTCCAAAGACTGGAAAGGAAACGAACGTTTGAGGTGTCATCTGAGTGAAATAAAAAGATTTCTTGTCTGACTCTCTACACTGCACTGGCAGGCAAATATTTATTTTTTCAGGTCAGACGCAGAAAACAAAAAAACAATGAAGTATTTCCATTTCCCAGAAAACCACCAGTGGATTTATTATCTTGAATACCTCAGACAAGTCAGGTCACAAAGACTATGCGTAAAGCAAGACTTGAAGACTTATTTTTGTCAGAAGTTCATATGTAACACAAGTGAGAAAACATTGAGATAATCATCTACTGTAAGGAGTTACTGTAATGTAAAGATATATCTCATCCCTAATTAAAAAATGAAATAAGCAAGACTGACCTATTGGATACAACAAACCATTATTAATGTAGCAGCTTCGCAAGAAGCCATTCCCACATTGCTCCAAGGAGGATAATAACAGATGCATTTGGACTACAGCTAATCAAAGGCAGAGCTAATTAGTAACAACTAATTGTTGTTAGCAAGTATTTAGTAACAAATTCTCCAGCACTTGTCAACCCCTGGTGAAAGGTTTTAGGCAGGACAGGGCGGCAGAAAGATATGGAGAAAATTCCGGTTTCCTTCTGGTTTGCTTGATGTCCATTGTTGAAGAGCAGAAATTCACTCTTGAGACAAATCGACTTCTGAGAGTCTTCCTCAGGTGAGAGGTGGGCTCATGCACCTTGTCCTGGTCATCACCCAGCCACGGATTCACCAAATGTGGAGAGAGGTTGCAGACAGGGAGGGATGAAAACAAGTGTAGGCAGGCAGGGAGGGCAGCAGCCACCCTGGAAATCGGTAACAAGGAAGGAAAGCATGAGTTGGGGATAAAAAAGGGCAAGGAGAGGCACAAGAAAAGGAAAGCTGAATCCYGAATTTCTCCTGTCCCTGCCTTGGGGGACACCTGACACACTCCCACCACATCCTAAACAGTTGAAATTCACAGGGTGAATGCTTTCTCAGCATAGGAAAGACATAACCATGGGTTCAACACAATATAGGCAAATATAGTCCAAGAACATGGAAATCTATAATTATAATTCATTCATAAATTCCTCCCGAGCAGGCCTCAGCTTCTGCCAGCACAGAAAAACCTTTCTAATTGAGGTGTTCAAGGACATTTTCATGTGTTGCTGAAATCCCCAAGTTTTGAACAGAAGGATTTGGCAAATAATGCCAGTGGCTTTGAATGATCAGTCCAGGGGATGAGCCACAACAAAAACGAGTTGCCATGATGTGCCGGTTTGGCCAAAATCTAGCAATATATCCTCTGAGAGGAAACCAGGTTACAACCACCCTTCCCCCCACAGGGTTCGGGAAAAAAAAAAAATATTTTCCTCGAAGGAAAGTGAATGAGATAAGAACTATTTATTTAACAAACACACAGGAAAAGGATAATAATGCTAAATAATGAAATGAAATCTCTCGCTATGGAGAGAAAACCTGGGAAGATTTCAGAGTCCTTCTGTAGGTGTGGTCTCTCTCCTCCTCGGAGCTGGGTCGGCGAGGGCCCACCCCCGGGCCTCGGGGGAAAAAAAAAATTCTCCCGATGTGTTCTGCTGTTGTTGAACAGTTCAGAAGAGAAGAAGGGAAAAGAAAACCAAAATCCCAGGAAACAAAGTTCAGCTTTCCGTCTCACGGCGGGGAGAGAAGCGGAAAAAAAACCAAAAAAAAACCCCCGAAATCTCTGGCTGAAAGAACAGGGTGCTCCGTCCTGCTCCTGCAGCCAGAGAACGCAGAGGAGTGTCTCTGTGTCCTTGAGAAACTGTTTTGAAAAGTTCGTTTGGTTTTTTTTTTCTTTTCTCCAGCTCAGTTTAAAGGCACAGAAAAGACACAATATTATTTTTTGGGCATAGAGCATGATAGGGGATACACACDATGGAG
This sequence comes from Parotia lawesii, assembly GCA_003713295.1. Taxonomy (NCBI): domain Eukaryota; kingdom Metazoa; phylum Chordata; class Aves; order Passeriformes; family Paradisaeidae; genus Parotia; species Parotia lawesii. Next base: position 92,274 of record RAHM01000116.1, on the reverse strand, counting down.
TCACCCCAAGACACATGAATAAACTCCCTCCTCCTTCAGACAGCAGGAACATCACCAAGTTTGTGGAAAGAAATAAATGAGGGACTAGTCCTTCATAGGGAAAAATAAGCTTTTTTTTCCTCACTTAAACTCCTCTCCTTTGCTTTCTTTTCTTCCCTCTGATAGCATTGCATCTGCAGGCTCCATGCTGCTGGAAGAGGTCACCTTGGGGCTGTTCTATTGCAGATACAGGAGACAGCTAGAGAGAGTGATTGCAGCTCAAAACAGTATTATTTGCAGTCTTAATATTTCTATGGAACTCTTGAGGCTGAAAAAAGGGACAGGATCAAGAAATGGTATTGTTCTTATTTGTCCCTCTGCTCCTTCTGTGAAATCTGGAGCTTTCACAGCAAATTCTGCACGAGCAATCCTCTGCCTGCTGTACTGATTCTGTATAAAACAAATGGTTAATCTGTAGATCACTTTTAGCTGCATGCTAGCATCYCAAATTAAATATGACACTACATTTGTCATGTAAGTCTTGGTCTTCCGTAAATTATATATTTATTAAAAGCCTTCCATTATTGAATTTCATGCCCACAAAACAAACCTCATCCATGTCATTGGAAAACTGTTATCCTTTATAACCTGCACTGCATTTCAGAAAACAACCTTTCMGTGATCCAATTAACCTATTACAATATTCAAAGACCCAGCACACGGGAGACAAAATTATGTTTGCCTTCCTTATTTCCTAACTTTATACCATATCTCCAGGACAGGCTAAAACCTGTATGTTCTGCRTGATAAATCTCCTCTTTAATAAAAGGAAGCAGCGTTTGCAAAGTACAACTTCAGAGACAATTATGATTGCGTTAGGCAGACACTGCCATCCTTCTCCTTTCTGACTGCTGGGGAAGTCTGATCCTCGGTGGAGTAAGTAAAAAGCATTTTGTAAAATGATTGGAAAAAGGCTAAGGGCCCCAATTTYGAAAACATTTTGGTTATTTCAAATAATCCTTATCACTCAAAGTCACTCCAAATCTGCTCAGCATTCAGTCTTCCCTCAACAGAGACCTGCCCGAGCACATCGTACAGCAGCAGCCACACAGTTAATCTTGTTCCATCAGAAGGTGATCCTGCCAAGGTTGTAATGTTTTAATAAAGTCTGGTAGGAGAAGCAGAGATTGCCTTCACTGCGTTCTGCCACTTGGTGTGAGCGCAGAAAAAAAGCTTTGGCCTCCACTGACCTTGACTCTTCATTTCACAACGTATTTACTACTGTAACTTTCATTGAACAAGAAAATGTGACTGCATTTAATAAGCAAGGTGCTCGTGCACTATAAACCATTAAACAGACAAAGGTGTTTTACAGTCTTTGGTCCATTCCTGAATAAATCTCACCAAAGAGTTTTACTTCCTACCACTACTTAGGGTGAGAAATGACAATTCTTCCTCCTCCTTCTCCTCCTCCATGACATGTTCAATACTGAATAAAAAGCACAGTAAAATTCTGTTATTGTTCTTACATTAAAGTCAATAAGAAAGTAAATTCAGAATTCATTCAACTACTCACTCATACATAATCAATATTTTTTTTTGTTGCAAAATGGTACTTAAACATAAATTGTGAGGGTTGGAACTTTGAGATTCCTTCCAACCCAAACCATTTAATGATTCTGTGAAACACCACATTCAAAGAGAGCATTTTAACATAACTTTTTTTCCCACACTTATTCTTCTAGCATCTTCACAATTGCCTAAAATTTTAAAAATTGGAATTTATTACAATGCATCCATTATTTGGGAAATATTAATTCATCTGCAYTCTAAGAAACACTCACTTATGTCCTGTAAAAAGTCATGAGGGTATTTTGTAAAAAAAGCCCTGCACATAAATTTGAGGGCCAAATGTGTGCCCATACCACATTTTACAATTCAATCAGACAAAGCCCTGAAAATTCTGGAGAACAGAATCCCARCCATGCCCTTTATCTGTGGGGAAAACAACAGGACTAAAAAACTCTTCCCAGGAAATAATCTTAAAAACTAGGTTAGTGGTAGGGTGACTTYAGTCTTAATTTTCATTGAAAATTTTAAAATATTTGTTTACCATGAAGAAAATTGTAATAAGTTCATTGTGATTAAGCTGTGGTGGTGTAAAAGCACCAGTGTCACATGGAGCTTGGTAAACAAAAGGAAAGTGAGGAGGTGGACAAGCAATTAGATGAAATTTAAGCRAAGATCTCATTTCTAACTCCTTACACCTACAATGCATCTTTTAGTTAAATTAATATTAAAGCAGAAACTTAGTTGGCAGCCTCTGCAAGACAGATGGTTGAGGGAAAAAGGGTCCCTGCCTGGGTCCCTGCTTTCTGCAGTGACTCTTAACCCAGAGCTGAGGCCAGAGGGACCCTGGCAGTGGCAGTGGCAGGAGGTCAGGGCTCAGCCTGCCGCGGGGGTCCACGTTGTGCAAACAAAGCAGAGGCAAACAGTCACAGAAGGTGATGCAGAGAAAGATGATAACTCAGGAGCTTCCAGCTGTCCTTTAGGGAATCTTAGCTCTCTCTCTCTCCTGCTTATGTGAAGAACATCAGTGGTCTTACCTTGATAACCAATTTAGGTGCCTGGGAGTATGACGTAAGAGAAATTCTTGACTGCCTGCTTAGTTAAATTCAAGATTTCCAATTGAAAATTCCAAGTCACCTTTCCCCACCTGTCCACAGCTTCCTAGTGGTACCTACCAGAACAAGAATATCCACTGGCCAAGGGAGATGGGTCATACTGGAGAAACCCTTAAATCAGCTGCATTCAGCATTTCAACACCCTCCAACCCTTTATATTTCCACATTTTTGTGTTCTATGATGCTTAATGGATGAGGGTGCTGAGCTTGCCCTTGAATGTAATTAAGCAAGAGAAGTAACTTCTTAACCTCCTGAGCAATACCAGGTACAACCACAGCAACTTACAAAATCAGAACCCTCAAACTGCATTTTGGGTTATTTTATTTCATTCTGAAGGTGGGTTTTTTCTACATAGCCCGGTGATGCCCAGTGTAACCACAACCATATTTATATTATCTCAGTGTTTACATTATGGATAGACCAACTACAACAATAATTTATTGCATTTGTTCTCCTCCAATAATAACACCCACCATTTTAGCTGTTTGGAAATGTCATAAAGAATTCAGAGAGGGATTTTATTTATAAGTTTATAAATAAACTTGTCATGAAACATTCTTTAACGTCCCTGCTTCCAATTGTTCCGACCCTATTTGCTTTTCTTGAAGGAGAAAAACCATAATTTTCTCATTGAGCACTTGTCTGCAGTTGGAGGAGAAATTACGATACAATATCCAGAATACAGTAGGTCAACATAAGGGTAATATTTTTCCTTAGTGATGGCACAAATGAATGCCTGATAATTCAGTTCTGACAGTCACTATTGAGAGTTGCCTTCAACACCTACATTGAAATATGGGCCAAATCTCCCCAAAATCCACTAACCTAGCCTTGACAACAGCTGTGACTGTTGGGGAGAAAAAGACCCTGCCAAGACAATTTGTCTTCCCCCTTCAGAGACAACTCTGAAGGAAATCCCAGTGAAAGATTATTTCAGCAACTACACGGAGTAAAAAGTGATAGACGAAATTTGCATTCCCGCTCAGCCGGCTGCTTTCATGGCAAATTCACCAAGAGGAGTCTCCAGGGCTCCTCAATCTCTGGAATAACCAGAAGCGCTTCCTGCCGAAGTCCTGCAGCACTGCAGGCTCCTCAAGGGGTTCAGCAGGGTAATGGGAACTCATTGATTGCAGGTCCTGCCCCAGTTATCTGCTCCATTGACATAAGCAGCTCTCAAATATGAGTCTGGATTTAGTGGCAGGGAAAAGAGGAGAAAAGCAGAAAATGTCTAGATAGAAATCGTTTTTCAAAGGGGAAAGTTCATCATTTTACTTCTGGTAGAGTGACTGAGGTTCTTCAATACCAAGTGCCCTTTAAAAGGGATTTGCGTGTTTGTCCAAGTGGTTTATGATGCTCCAAGAAACCCTCTGCTGCAATTAGTCTCATGATCTGCACATGGTCATACATTATCACATACATTCATCTCCTGAATCACTCGCAGACTTAAAATAAAGTGTTAGTCCACTCACAAGAAAACCTACTTTCAAATACAAGAATAGAAACAACGAAATTCTGCCTACAGAATTTCAGGATTTTGAGTCTTAAAAGAAACCAAACTTGGTTTTATTTCTGGAGAAAGATTTTCCCCTGCAGTTCACACCTACCAACCAGCTCAACCATCAGGTCCAGGATGCACTCGTCTGCCAAAGCCCATGGGCGCTGGCCATTGAAATGGCCATGGACACCTCTGAAAAGGAATGGAAAAATGATGAAAATGCATGATATTCTATTTGGATCAGTCCTAAGAATCATATCTGATTGGGAGGCTCCACATTTGGAGGATGGATGAGGAGGATGAGACTTGCCTAAGCTGAACCCAACACTTTTCTCATACCATTAACCCACAGAGCAAAGGCAATTTATTGGTTTCTGACAGGATTTCAGTTGCTTGCTTGAAAATTATTTATTTTGGCTCACAAAATTCCTCTAGAAATTCCTCAGAATTAAAGATGACAGCTTTTTCACAAGGCCCCTGGAAGTGGCTGCATGGGATCTGGAAGCCTCTGGGGACAGAAAAGCTGGGACACAGCATCCCAGTGTGGGATGGCACCTGCTAACCCAGGCTCACATCACTGCACAGAGAGCAGAGATCACCTCGCAGAATTCCCCAACCTGCATCTCTGGCTGAACATTACATGGTGCAGAGGATGATAGACTTAAATAGTGCCTTGCTCCCAGACAGGAACATTTCTTGTCAGAAACAATTTCCATCCTCCTGTGTCTCCTGTCTGARCTCACCCTTCTGCATAAACCAGAGGGTACTTCATGCAGGGGCAGGTGCTTCCCTGCATCAACAGAGCTGTTTGCTAATTTTCATTGTTTCTCTTCTCCCTGAAAAATTGTTCTAGATCTACGTGTGCATAAAGCTTTTTGGGTTGACAAAGGCTGTTTTAAAACTTTTTATTGCAAACTCCTCCTGTCTACAGGAGATCACACGGTCACCTTAAACCCAAGTGTGCTGCTACTCTGAAGTGACAGATATATAAATTCAATTCTGGATTATGTGCTTTGAACTAAATTTTCCTTCAATTATGACAGAGAAGAAAACTTCTAAGGTAGCTACCATGCATATATAAATAAAAAGTTGCCCAGTTTCTTAAACATGCAGGGTGTAGAGTACAGATTTAAATGCAAATGGAGGCAGATTGAGAAAAGTAATAATGGTGCCAATCCAGGGAAACATTGCTCTGGGCTCCCATCTCACACTGGATGATTTTCATATTTGCTGAGCACCACGGGATACTTGTGGAGTTGGAAACACCAGGCTGCATGARGCTGAGTATAAAGCTGTTTCAAAATAAGGACAAAGCCAGTAGGAAGCCGAGTACAGAGCAAAAGAAACCCTAAAAGCTTTGATGTGAGAAAACAAGAAGGAAAAAGTAATAAACCCTTTAAAGAAGAACAGGCCCACAACATTCACTCAAAATCATGGGAGGACAGCTGGCAGATTAAGACATGAGAAAGGAGGGTGCATGAGACACTACCCCATTCTCAAGGCTATTTAAAAGATTGGTTTTCCCTATCCACCTCATCCTTCGCCTTCTCAGGTAGAGTTTCATTCTGTCTCCCACAAAAATTACCTGGGCGTTTTACAGTCAGACCCTTTTTGATTGACTTGGGTCTAATTCACACCTCCTAGGGTTATTTCCAAAAAAGAACYACAATCCTAAAGAATAAGGGAGCTGCTGCAAAAAAGCACAGTTGTGTTAACCATTTCAAGCCTATAATCCTTGCAAAACACCATTTAATTTTGGACTAGATTAGGTCAACAGCTGAAGGAGTGCATGGGTACAACTCAACAACTCTTACAGACGAAATAACATCCCTCTGTTCAACAAATCCAACCCCACACAGACAAGGAGGAGCCTGCTCCTCAGTTTGGATAAAGTCATGGTAGAGCAGCTGACTGCTTTTCTCCATTTGAGAATTGCTCTCTGATGAGTCCTCGACAGCAGAGAGCGGGCAGTGTGAAATAACCCTCATTTACAAGAACATTTCATAGATGAGGAGTAAAGGCAGTGGGTGGGGAGGACAGAAAATGCTGTGAGGGGCAGGATCAGTGCTAAAATTTCCTCCCTTCTATCAGCCCACAATGCAGCTGCATTCCCTGCAGACAGGGGTATACGTTTCACAAACAGCAAGACATTTACTGGTAATTTCCTGTCTTATTCTTAACTGTAATATAGCAATCAAGGGACTTTAGGATAATACAGACTGTTAAAATAAAACCCCCAAAGATTTTCAGTGGCTCCCAGCCTGAGGGAATCTGTATTTCTGAAAGAGGATAGCAAACATAATAAGATGGGAAAAATAAGTCCTAACTACCTATGGGATTCTCTTTCATTAGCTTTCCCTGATTTTATAGCCATTAGTGTCATCCTAATGGGAATTTACTAATGAAAGTTCTCTCTATCAGCACACAGGACTCTCARAATTTCAGAATAAATTTCCAAGTTATCATGAAAACAGTTGTGAGATTTTGGGCATGAGAATGTTTTATTTTGAGAGGAAAACATGGACATTTAACCATATTGAAAGAAGGGAGCRGCAGCATTTATTATTATTCATATTATTATTATTATGGCACAGCTTACAGCTTGCCTCCCTCTTGATGGCCAATATAAATGCCAAGAGACAAAAATTATTGCCTCTAAAATGGTAGTTAAAAGCATATTCTTGGACCCTTTTTTTATTTTAATCACATGAAACTCTGTAGACTTTGCTGATGGCACAATACATCCTATTACACTCAGGTTGTAAAATTCTATGCTCTGCCTCAGAGAATTTATATCTCTGTATATTATGCCACCCCTCTCTCAGCTCTGGTAGGCACTGGGGGTAATAATCTTTAAGGACACAAGTGCAGTGCTCCTGGCATTCCCCTCAGACATGGAGAGCCTACATCCCTTTTTTTCCCCCACTGCACCCTAGGCAGCAAAAGAGATTTAAATTGATGTATCCAAATTAATGAACACAAAACTTCACCCTTCAAATCACAGACCATCAGACAAATAGATATTTCTTCAACTTCTATGAGAGTTTCTCATTGTGCAAATTAATTTTCAGTTGGTTACCATTTTATTTTCGATTTGGCAGGAAATCACAATGCCACGTTTTATTCGCTGAGGTCTGGTTGATTTAAAGCTTTCTAGAGGAGCTAGAAACACATTTTCTGAGATGATCCCAGGGTTTCAAAGGCGGTGAGAAAAGGAATTTAAATTAATTGCCATCTTCAGGAATCTTCTGCGCTCATCCAAATCTTGTTCAAGTGCAAATTTCCTTCTTGCTCCTTTGCCAAAAATGATGCAAGGTATTTAATGAGCCAGTACAGACTCTTAAGTTGGACTATGGTTTCAAGCAAAGAAACAGCCAAGAAAAGGAAGACATATTGAAAGAAAAAGAACTGTATGGGCCAGTAGATTAGAGACAAAACTAAAAAACCCAGGGCATTGCAACAGGCGTTTGCAGCTTTAGCATACAACCTGCTGAAAGGCAGAGTGCTGAGATGAGCCCTGAGAGTGGCAGGAGAGGTGGGGCTGTCCAGGCTGCCCTCCTCTTTGCAAGGCTCTCACACCTTGCAGGATTAGTTCAGCACATAGACCCACAGACACCTTCTGACTTGCTGAAAACAGTCTTTGCTACTGCAAGTCTTACACTACAAAGCCTTCCTCAAACTAGGATGTTGTTAATCTACTCTGTTCGTGTCAGCCTCTTGCCAGGCTGCTTCAACGCTTAGAAATATATATGTTYTATTTCTAGCCTCAATCTATTAATTCCTTGTTTATATTTACTGTGCCAACATTGATGAATCCACAGAGAACAATTTTTCCTTTCAGTCTTAATTTTACTCAACTCCAGTCCTCAAGACTTGCATGCAGCAGGTTCCCCAGTCCCCAGTCGCCCTGCCAGCCCTTCACAAGAGCACAACTGGCTACAGCAGGCTCCCTTCTGTCTTAATTGTTCCACTTTAATGAGTTATTCAGATGAGAGAGACATTGCCTGCTGCAGTGAGTATGCTCACATGCAGTAATGATTCTATAAAATATTTGAATTACTTAACCAGTTCTGGCAGGCCAAAGGGAAAACAAGGCACTGCAAAGCACCTCTTGGCCTTCCTCCGACCAAAAACGTCCCTTGAAGTTTGGACTTTTAAAATATTGGGTTATTGGCTACTCTTGACTAAACACAAGGGAACAAATCTTCATCCCTTTTTGCCCCTCATTCGATAAGTCTTGGATTTAGCTGAAATCGTAACTGAAAGATGAAGTCTCAAAGGCTCCTTTTAAATCCATATTAAGAATGTCAGCGGCTTGGATTTGTAATCTTTGCACATCAGCATAAAAAACAGGAATGAAGGATACAGAGAGGAAGAATACAAACCAGAGGAGGTGTGTGGGAGGCAGATGTATGAAGAAAGCGATAACCCACCAGTTAAAGTGGAGGTGGGGGAAAGGAACAAAGCACTAAGATGGAACACAACAAGAAAAGAGGATTTTCCAGGCTTTTCTCTCCCAGCTTTGCCCTAATGAGTTGCCATCACCACTTGGAGAAAAAGCTACAGATTCCCTGCCCTTSACCAGCACTGGGTAATCTTCCTTTTCACTCTTGCCATTAACTACAAGCAGTGAAAGCCTTTTAAATAGACTAGCAGCTCTTTGAGATGGGTCCCAAGACACAACAAACAGAAAATGCAATAAACCAATTTATAAGAAAGCCAGAATCTATACCATTGCTGACTTGATGGATGTACCTAATTTGCATGCCATTTCTTAGATTCTTGCTACTTATTTATCTAAGCCAGRGCCACTACATCCCACACTGCCAGCACACCAGCCATTGAGCAGGCTTCAGCTGGGAACAGCTACCCCCTTAGACTGGGTTTTGCTAAGCTGTGCTTGGTGACTGGAATGAAAGTACCCATTTCTGTACCTTCAGCCACCTATTCCTTTGCATTCCATTCACCACCTTCCCAAGCATACACTGTTCTCAAAATCGGCTTGATCGTACCCTGGCTGTCTCAGTTGCTTTAGGTGCAGGATTTTATTCTGGCTTTTTGTTGATCTTAATTTGAGCTCTTCTGTTCGGTTGGTTCTTTGGTTTTGTTTTGGTTTTAATTTATTTTTAAACTTTCTTATTTATTCTGGGCAAGGCTTTTGAGGCCAAGATGTGTTTTTGCAGACAGACTTTCTAGTTTTGCTCCCTCTCTTCCAGTGGCTTGAAATCAATGTTCAGCCATATTTCGCCCTTAGATACAGTTCCTGAAGGCATTTTTGATCTGAAGAAACACACTGCCTACCCTTTTCTTCCAGGTTTTTATAGTCACTGAGGAAAAACTCATCCTTCACTGCAGCAAAGACAAATACGAGAATAGAAGTGAGCCAGTGAAAAGATACAGTGGAGGAGCTGAAATAAGTTTGCAGTCCCGGTGCATCACTCTAAGAATATTATCTGGCTTCTGCCTTTTGAAGGAGCTCAGCTGTTTCGCTGATAAAATGGGATAACAGCACAGAAATGGACAGGGTTGCAATTTTTTCAAACAACTGGAGACACTGCATTGCTGTGCTGACTGAATAACCAGAAGGAACGAGCGCCTCCCAAAGTTCCACTCATTCCCACTCATTCTCAGCCTTCTTACCTATAAGAATACAGGTGATAAACAGGAAACAATAAACCCTATTGATGAACTCCCAGCATTCATACACTCTCAAGTGGAAGAGCAGCTACAGAGTTTTCACATTTGCATTGAGAAGCATCCATCTCGACTGTTCCTGCTGAAACAAGGCTGCCCACTTAGCAGAATTCATTTTTCCTCTTCTGCCTCTCTATTTCCTCTGCTCTTTCACCATGAAATCGCATCTGTTCCACTCATATCCCGCACCCTATAAAAGAGTTCATCTCTTGCCCAGCTCACTCACTCATCTGGATGCTATTTTCCTTTCCCACCTTCAGTTCTCTGTTTTTTACTCATCATTTTCCTTACTCATCCCTACTCCAGCTGCTCAGGCAGGTGCTGGAGATCTCAAAGCACAAGCTCTTAATGCAAACAGAACATAATAATAAATAAATCTAAATAAAGAGTAAAAAAGCCTTTTTCTTTCCCCTGTGTATATTAAAAAGTTCCCCATTTGTTATGATGACAGTGTCCCTTTCCTGCAATGTGTCCTTCTTTTATCCTGTCTCTTTTACATCAGGTTCATTCAGCAAAGCTGATTGCAATCCACACTCAGCTCCTTGCTGAGATGATACTGAGAAGACAGGAACATTTCTCTCTAAATATAATTGTCAGGCAGAGACTTGGTTTAAGAGGAGCCAAAAACCCGCCAGCATTGGCAGCAGCATCACCTGCATTCGGTGCTATTTCAAGGGGAACTGCCTGTTGCGAGGCCTGCAGGGTGAATCACGCAGTTAAAAACACTAATTAGAACATCACAGGGCCTGGAACCCCACCACATTCACCAGCAAGCAGCAGTGACCAAACAGGTCTGTGTGCCTTGTGTAGAAACACTGTTTATAAACGCTGCTGGGTGGGGAGGGTGAAACTGCACAGGTCCCCCAGGTGAGCCAAGCAGAGCCACCCCACACAGCTGGAAGGGTCTATTTGCCTGTTTTACCACTCCTGCCTTTAAAAGAGTTATAAACAGTGCTAGGAAAACACTGAACACATTTTACTTCTGGGCTGCAGTGCTTTTAACACACTATTCTGCTGTTCAAGCAGTTCCAAGGAGGATCCCAAAATAAAGTGCTCCTCGGAAGCACAGGTTAGCATCTGGCACGCCCTGCAGGGTACTCACGTTCGAGCCCACTTGTCCAGTTCCTCATCCAAGTAARTTTTAACTTTTCTTGGCTGGAGCCCAAGAGAATTCCCACTGAAGTATATGCAGCTCTCCTCTCCGTCCACCAGGCTCAGGTCAGCTGTGGAGGGAAACCACAGAAACAAAATGCATGTGGGAGTGAGCACAGGAGGGCCCCAGAGCTCTGTCCAGTCCCCATCCCCTGGGACATCACGGTCCCCACATGCAAACAGAGGTGTCACATCCTGACCTCTCTCCCAGAACACCACTCAGTAACCCTGCAAAGGATCTAAGGAGGACAGCAGGCAATTTGCAAGCAATTATTCACCTTTTCCACCTACAATTTTTGGGGCTGATGCGAGTTCAGGCACCACTAAATCCACAGCTCTCAGGGGCTGTGTGAGAAGCAGTCACTGGCACCGATTTTATCAGGTCTGTAACCAACAGTGAGTAAACAGGGAGCGTTTTCCCAACCAGGCTATCCACTTGCCTTCCACCACCAATATATGCCTACTCTGAGTCACGAAGCTGCTGGAATCATGCATTTAATAAAAGTCAGGACTAGGTAAATCTGCGTCTTTCATGTAAGTTCTCCCTGCACGATTAAATCTCCRTTTAGAAAAACGTAGTCATTGCGCAGAATACTTTAAGGCAGTCTCAAAAAGTTCTTGTCTTGTCAGCAAATACTGTGGGCTGCACTTCATGTCATCGTCTGAGGAGGAAATCTATGTTGACAAATCCTTTCAGTGATTAGGAGAAAAGCAAGGCGGTGGAAATTTATAAATAATAGCTCTAGTGAGGTTCTGAACAATCTAATTACCCTGTGCCATCGTCTATCAATCCAAACACAGCCTTCTTCTGTTATTTCTCATGTTAGACATTGTCGGAGGGACAAGTGACGGTGACCTTCTGGAAGCAGTAATTTGCATCCTTCTATACCCAATACCTACAATACCCCAAAAGCTAATACCACGTATAATTTTGGTAAATATAATCAACATGCCTCAGAGTAAAGATCAAATGAATGAGCCTGTTAAGATACGTGCTAAAAATGAACCATAAGATCGCAATTCAGTCTGTGAAAATTTTGTAAGACCTGTAGACAAACAGCTTGGAAAAGGTTTCATACTACCTTTTGCAGCAACAGTTACCAATTTCATTGAACTTCCCCAGAAATACATTTTTCAGGAGTATGGACAACTTGGGTAATTTCTTAATTAAAGTTTTAGAGGCTTTTAAAAAGCATAAGTCAGGGAGCAATCTCAGCCTAATCTGTTTTGCAGACGCGACATCTGTTTTTCATCTCCATTCTAATCTGAATGAAAACAGAGAGGCATAAATATTATCCATGCCCCCAAATTGATTCTATTAAAAGTTCTTTTCTACCAAGAAACATAGTAACACTTTCCCACTGGGATTAGAGAGAAGGATCTTTGCTCAAGAATTTGGAGCTCAGTCTCACTGACAGTCACCAAGCAGTAAAACAGGTGAGGAATTATAAGCAAGCCAGCTTTTCTTACACCACAGTCCTTTCTAAATAAAAACATCTCTTGTTCACTGTTGGATAGATAGGGCATTACCTTTTTGACAAAGTGTATTTTGGCACTTTTATACCTGTTCCTTTGGATATTCTTTTTGTGGTGTGTTCTCAACTCTGAATCTGGATGAACTTTTTTTTTCCTTTTGACAAAAAGCTCTTTACTTCCTCCTCTCTGACATCACTAAAAGACTCCTTTTGGACCATTGCTGCTTTTTTTTTTCCCACCGTCTTTGTAATTTCTCCTGATCACCACCCCCTCATGCTCCAACAACTCCACATTCACAGTGATATTCTTAAGAGTAATATAGTTTTTTCCCTAAGCCTAGCACTTGTCTTTCCCCAAATTACATTTATTTCTCACGGTRTTGGCCCTTTTAATTTCTAGAGGAGCTGTGCTTGACTTGAAACACATATTGAAACATTCTAACAGGAAATAAACACAATTGAGGAAATAAAGGCAAAGAAAAGAAAATAATTATTGAAGTATGTTCTTAGAGTAGCCTGGATCAAAAAATACATTTACATTGAGATTAATTAAATATATTATATATTCACACACCTACTCAGATTCATACGAACTGGTCAAATCTAATCACATGCATTATTTTGCATACTAATTATACCCATTCATCTCTATTAAAGATGCACTTCTATACCTTTTAAACCTAAAAGGAAAAGCAAGTTTATTGTCAGAAACATAAAAGGGAAAAATATAATGGGTTTATTAATCAGAAAGGAAGGACTAAATCTGCTTATACGTATCTGAGCTCTGTCCTTAGCTGAAGGATAAAAGATCATCTTTCACACCTGCCTGCATCCCCCTCACCAGCCCTCCAAAGAGCCAGATTTTTATGATTAACCACTACCTTTAACCATTTCTTCTGGGAAATACAGCTCAACGCTTTCACTCCGGGGCATCTTTTTATTCCCAAGAAACCCAAATGATGCCCTACTCCTTCACAAGGTGACAGAGCACAAGCCATAGCCTTAATCAGATGGGTGATTAGGTGCCCAACTGCAATCCAGTCATTCCTGCCTGCTCCCTGCGGTGCGAGAAGAGAGCGTTAAAGAGACTTTGTTGTCAGCTGGGAGAAGAGCGAGGGGATGCAAACATTTCTCTAAATCTTCTGCTGTCATCTTTTCCTCATTTGCTCACCTGAGCCTCGTCCCTCATGCTCACACACAAAGCCTCAGAGATTTGCAGGGAGTTAGGCTGCTACCGCTTTCCTCTTGATCGATACAACAAATAAACAGCTCTGACAGTTTATAACTTGGTAGCTAAATTAAACTATTATAATGACTTCCTAAATATTTTCCTGTACGTCATCTTGCAGTTGTCTCCTATGGATGTTCTCATCTGCTTCTGGTGAGGTTTCATTTTAAAGCCTCATTGTAATATTTTATGTAAATATATAAAGAATATTTGATGGCTAATATCTGTAATGACATTTATCTTCAGGAGCGTGTTATCTGGCATCCGCTGCTGGGCGCAGATAAATGTCAYGGCAGATCTGTCTCTATGGTATAGACACACAATGCAAATATAAATACATATTTACACCCCTGCTGCTCTTCAGCAGGGAAGCTGTTCACGATGAAAGCTGAAGCACAGAAAAGAAGGACAGGAAAGAAAAAAAAAAAGGAGAGGGAAAATCCCCTCAATTTAGGAACACCAGAATGATGGGTTCTCTGTGCTTTTCAACCGGTACAACTTTGTACATTGTTTATTTCACTAAAACATATATATGCACAGTCTCAGGACTAAATATTATTGTAACAACAGGGGAAAAACCCCACATCAGCAGTCCATGGGTCTAAATATTGTGGTAATTGAAAACCAAACAATAAAGTAGCTTGGAAGGGAAGAAACCAAAACTGTCACGTGGGTATCAAAACCTCTGCCTGCTTCTCAGAAGATTCTTTAATCTGAAGCTGCTACAACAGTACACTGGAAAGTGACCTTTGATATTGTGGAGAGACATTTGACATTCTGCAGCCAAAGATCCAGCTGCTGCTCATGTGTCCTGCTTGGGCTGGGTTCCAGCAGCACAGCCAGGTGAAGGGCAGCAGCACCACTTCCATGGGATCTGTGTTCCAGCACCTTTCCAGCTCTAGTGGCACATCTTGCAGCACCCAGGTGGCAGCTGAAGGAGCTTTGAGTACAGAATAGTCAAATATCCAAACAGAGGGGTTTAGCAAACTCTCTTAAGCGACCAGGGTTAAAAAAAAAGTGAAAAAGAAAAATTACAGAAGCGTGGAGGAAGCACAGTAGTTTAAATATTTGCAAAGTGTCCAGTCCTGCTCTGAATAATAGAAATAGCACAACTCAAGGGTTTGAATGTGGAGAAAAATAAGCCAATGCCCCCAGAACATAGAAAACTGAGATTTATCATCCCTGTGTCCTAAGGGCAGGAGCAGACAGCATTCCCAGCACTCATCTTTGCTCAGCAGGAAGATACTGAAGACAGAGACAGTTTCAAAAGACGTCCTGGAATTCAGACTATTGACACCATTTTCTGTCACAGTTTCTTACTGGGCAGAGTTTGGTGAATGCACCTGTAATTTCTCATTTACCATCAGTACTGTTCCTTTCAGAAAATCTGCAGAAAAATCCATCTGAATTTACTGGAAATGGAAAAAAAAAAAAAAAGGCAAGAAAGTTCTATCATATTTTTTCCTTTGATTTTCAATAGATGCATTTTGGCAAGGCAGGAAAGGAGGAGACTGACTATGCCTATTTGTGTTCACTATCCAAGGAAATAATCTGTCATTTCTCCAGTGTCCAGTGTTCAGTGACCAGGGCCTGCAGAGCCAGCACAGCTTTTGCTCTCCATGTAACTGAGATGAAAATAAACCCAAACAGGRCCTGGGAAGCAGGAGAAGAGACCAGGACCTTGCTGCCTCCACAGGTGGCTGCTCCCATCAGGTTTCCCTGCACGAATTTGGCTAAACATGGTGGCTATTGCAGGTACCAAAAAAAAAGTGGAGTTGGTTTTTGGTTTTGGTGGGCTGGGAGTGCTAACCCGAAGCAAATGCTTCCCTCTCAGCCTGCTACCCCTCTTTCCACCCCTCCTGCCTCCACACCAAGCCCTCCCCRTGCCCAGACGTGCCACAGGCCCCTYAAAACAATCTATGGAACAGGAAAGAAGGAGAAAAATATCCGGAACAATTTTACATAGCTACACTGAAGTCAGGTGCTATCTATTTTTAGGCAATTCATGAGGAAAGTGGAAAATATCTTCAAATAAAAGGCTTCATTATGAATTATTTGCTCAGATCAATTATTTGTTCTGAGGCACAGTCTTCCATTTGGCCTCAGTGAGAAAATAGCTCCACCACCAGCAATAGGACATAAATGTTCACGTAATATATATACTGTCTCTTTCATTAACTAAAATAATTGTAACTAGACAGATAACACCAAACTGAATCACACCAAGGAAGCAACTGCTCTGAACTATCCCAAGCGACGCTGCTGTTTCGAGCCATTAGACAGAAAAGCTCCTGCCTGTAATTTTCAATCAGTCACTACATTGTTCAAAGCTGCTGACTGACAGCATAAGCACCATGTAAGTACTGTATCCTCACATTTGATTCAGGATGGGAACGAGAACACAGAGCTTTTGGTGCTAGAATAAGCTGATGGATTGATTTAGCAACAGCAGGGGCATTCTATGCTCAGATATGACTACAATTGCTCAATTATCTCATAAGTGATGATGATTTCCAGAGACTTGTGATAAACACATGCAGAAGACATGAAGCCCAGCCCTTYCCCCCTCCCTCTCCCTCACAGTAATTATAATTCTCACTTGGAGGCAGATCCTTGATTTTGGGGATACAGAAACATTCCCGAAGATGCTTTAACTCATCTTTTTCATCTAAGTGGAAAGCGAGTTTTTTGTCCGTGGGGCTGCATCCGAGCTGCAAGGCAGTTTGCTCCAAAATGCTTGCTGGGAGCGCAGGAGAAGATAGATCCATTTTCAGGTCATTCAATTTCACCTAAAAGTCAGAAATGACAGTTTAGCTTCTGCRGTTTGCATAGTCACGAGTGGCTGATAAGCAGCCACTAAAGCCGCATCATTCAGGACCAAAAGTTGCTTGATTTAAAGCTTTTAAAAAGTGAAGTGTCTGAATAGACTGGTAAACCTGATCAAATATTTCCAAGGCAACATATTGCTGTAACCCCCAAAGGCTTTTTTTCTTTCCCTTCTGTAGATACAAAGCTCTTCCCTTTCTAAGCTTTATCAGCCTCCTCTAAGTTCTCCTGCCAGACTGACAGCAGTTCCAAACGCTGGAGTGTCACTCACAGTTTGGAGATGTCAAAGCCAGAGGCAGCACTATTGTTTCTGCAGTCTGAGCTCCTCAGAATAGCAGGTGCACAGATACACTGAAGTTGTTTCCAGGCTGTGCAATGTTCAGCCCCTTTCAGCATTTTTTGCCTCAGAAATTGGAGGGGGCATTTGTATACGGCCGTGCTCATGTGCAAGGGCAGAGCAGGCAGGATGCGGGTGTCAGGCAAACACAGCTTTCAGGATCTGGGCCTTGAATTAGTATTTCCTTTCAGCTACACCAAGTATCCTGCTGGTTTAGTTCTGTTTCTCCTGGGAAAGGAGAGAAGCCCAAGTGAAATCAGAAATATGACAGACCATGGATTCTAAGAGAACACCCAGAACTAACTGCAAAATTTACAAGCTCGTTGATCTTGATATGAAAACAGTCCTGTAACGCTCAGAGACACCACTGTGTTCCAGAGAGCTCTTGTGCACTTGGCTCTACAGCTGGCAAAGAAGGTTTGTGGCACATACTCTGCACTTTAGGGCAAGACTTCACTGCTGTGTTTTTGTGGCAGCAGGCAGCTGAGAGGCTCAGTGAGATGCTTGGTGGCTGCCCCAGTTTAGAGAAGTGTGTAGTTACACCACACGATGGTCTCTGCCTTTTTAACATCCCCAGGAGTCTTGGTGCAAAGGAACACTCGAGGAGATGGGCTGAAATAGGATGGATTAGCACATGACATGCAGCACAGAGCCACTAGAGAATATCGCTTTTTCTCTCTGTTTGAGAAAGAAAGCTCTTTAAGCACATATCTTCCATAAGCTCTCATTTCTTAAAGCCAAAATATCCTCCATACAGTTATCCAGAAACAAGCTGTGGGTAGAACAACAGATGACTATTGAGAAAAGCTTTGTCAACACATATGGGAAGGACAACAGTTGGCATTTAAATATAAACCCCTAAACAGCACAGCCTCCTTAGTGCCAATTAACCCAAACCTGTTTATACTCTGGCCAAATGGCCAGCATCATGCTGCTTACCTGCTTTAATCTGCTATCATTTGGTTTATGATGAGAACATAATCTTTTTCCCCTCCAGACTTGATACCTTACACAGTAACAATTTTTCCCTTCCCACCAGCATGCAGAGTTAAAAAAAAATTAAAAATTACCAGCAGAGTTCTTTAAAACAACAGGTTTCATTTATCTAATGTTCACCCTCCTCTGGGAGTTATTGGAGACATCCTATTTTTGTGCTGTCTCCACACAGGTTGCTCACACCTCCTCATTGTCGCCAAATTTATCATTCCCACTCATTCTCCCTAATCATCCTTTACATTGTAAAAAGGAAAATAAAATGGCAAAAATGTTTTGGGGGAAAAAAAAAAAGATACTTCAGCATCTCAGTTTTCAGAGTGCTTTTCAAGGTTTCTCGGAGGCAGAGGGCTACATCCAGACTGGTAGTTGAGTGATGCTCAAGTGGCCAAGCTGGTCAAAGGGCTGCCACCCCAGTGAAAGCCCTGAAGAAGGTGTGACGAGGCTCCCTGTGCCCCAGGGAACTGCTCCTCAGTTCCTGCACAGCCGAGCAGCAGCTCCAAGGCCTCTGTTCCCTGCTGGGACCTCAGCAACAGAAGCGCTTTTTTGCAGGTCAGAGGAGCATCGAGCTTCTGCACCTGATTTGGCAGACGCCACGGAGGATGGCTTAGGGATCTTTATTGCCTCCAGGAGATGGTGTGAACCACRAGAAAAGCAAGTTATGTTCACAGAAACCATGGCCATCACTAATACAGGCACCTCATTATAATCTACAGACACTACAAGGTAACTTAAGTTTCACTTCCCCAAATTACAAATGTTAAGAACCCGTGGGCTTAACCAGTAAATGAGGGCAAATTTCCAAGCAATACTTGGATCAGCACTTGGAAAGCAGAACTAGTTTTTGTTTCYAAAGGCTTGTTTATTTGATTTACAACTTCAGCATGGATGTCCTGATCCCATTATCAAAGCATGTCCAGCACATACATAATAAAGATMTAGTCCTCTATTTTTAATAGTGAGTATTTAATGCAAATTATGTTAAAAAGTCCTTAGATGAGAGGCTGAAAACCATGTCTCCCTGACTGTCTTCTCCTAGGAAAAGGACYACGCAGCTGCCTATGCAATATTTCCTGTACAATCTCCTTCCCACTCATGTTAACACCTGGATTTTTTTATTTTTTATTTTTTATTGTTTTTATTTTGCTCCCTGGTGGCATACCCCCTGAAGTAAGGTAAGGAGCTTTTTCAGCTCTCTAAACAGGTGAGTCGTGAGTTAGGAATATTTGTTCAGTGATGCTCAGCCCCCATGGTCCCTAGGAAGGAGGCCATGGAGCTTTAGTGTTGCCATCACCTGTGTCCTCTCCTGAAAACAGCCTGAAGGAGGTTTGGGAGCCTCCAGCGTTCATGTCCTGGGACCACTGAGGTAATTGCCCTGAAATTTGTGATCAGGAGGTGGATGATAAGGGTGCTTGAAGGACTATTTGGTATTATAACCATATTCTTCTCATCCAGCCTGTAGATTCCCTGCTCTACACCTCATGAACACAGCACAGCATCCCAATGTTTATCTTACCAGTCACCATTTTTCAGCAGGGACACCCAGTAATTGCAGTGGATTAATGGCCATCATACCCCAGGTCATCCACTGACCTGCCTGGCAAGCACAGATGAGTTTTGTTTCCATTTGAGGCCTGACCCAAACCCCACTGGAGTCAATAGGTGTCTCTGTTACAGACAGCAACTCCCGGATCAGGCTTTTGGTTCCCTGTCATTGCTGTATCTGATCAATGACCTACATTTATTGGGATTCTCATTGATATTAGATTTTGACAGCAAATATAATATTAAATACAAAGATCTAGAAGTTAAAAATGATTAAGTGCTCAGAGGTATCTGATTTAATACAAGCATTATGAAATAAGATAAAACTACTTAAATAAAATCAATCAAAATCCTATTGAGGAATGAAATCCCAGAGATCCAATTCTGAGACCAGCATAGGAAAGTACTTATGTCCTTTGAGTAGGAATTAGGCTTCATAGAGAGGAATCCCAGAATTGTTAGGGGTTGGGTTTTTCTCCCTCGCTTTACTCTGACTGGCATTTTTGTTGGTTTCTTTKTATTGGCAGAATAGAGTCCTGTGCAATTATTTTATAATCATTCATGAGTCATTTGTTGTTTTCTACATGTAGAGCAAACACATTTGGATAAGAACAGCACATCTTTATCTCCTTGTAACTGAAAACAATATTCAGTAACCTCTTCAAACTAAAATTCAGACCCATCAGTGCAAAATGCACTTCCCAATTTGGTTGGCTCTTTACCAGGATTTTTTTTTTTCTTTCATACCGCTTAGAGAAAAAAAATATTTTAAGAGAAACAATTTTTCTCCACCACCTACTCAAAAAAAAAAAGACATTCAGGTGTTTTCACATAATCCCAAAATGATTTGGGTTGGAAGGGACCTTAAAGACCATTCTGTTCCAACCYCTGCCATGGGCAGGGACACCTTCCACTAGACCAGGTTTCCTTCCTTTCTTGAAACATTATTACAGTTTTTGACTTAACAGATGACGTGAAGTCAGTATATTTTTCCTTTTTTTCTTCTTCCATTGCTCTTTTGACTCTTCCACGGGGTTTGCTTGTACTACACCCTGATTCCATGTAAAAACTCAGCTATGACTGTAGGCAACCTTTCATATTCAAAAAGGTCACATACAACTCAAATTAAGAAAACAGTCATTTTTTCCGTACTTTAACAGCACAGACATTGGCCCCTACTACTTATTTCCTGTTTTAAAACTGTGAAAGACAAAGGATGAGAATTAGTCAGGCACAAGTGATGCACATGTCTGGGTGATTATTTCAGTTTTGTCCTTTATGCATAATTTACTGACTAAATAAAAAAAAAAAAAAGTGTGAATATTATCAAGTCATCATATCAAACCTTCTCAGGAAGGTCCATTAGGCTTAATTATAAAAATGATAATTCGTCCTGTTTTAGATCCGCTTGTATCTTTATGGATCTCCCCTCTGTCTTGATGTCTTTGTCAAAAAAAAAAAAAAAGGTAAAGTTCCCTCAACCCTCCCCTTAAACATTTTCTTTAAATATTCCAAGATGTTACTCACAGTCTTCCTACCCAGCACAGTGCTGACAGGCACACAATGAATCCCTACTTTGGGCTGTATCAATATCCTCAGAGGAAAAGGGTTTGCCATGGAAATAGCCTGTCCTGCACTTTCTGCCCTCCAATAGCTGTTCTCCAGGTTGCTAAACACAGCTCAGCCCACAGACCTTTGATATGTTGAGGCTGGTGTCCAAATGTGCCCTTTGGGAAGGAAAACGGGGGGTGTGCCCACGTGTGAGTGGGGAAGTTTGCAGCACAGGTCCAGGCTGTCAAAATACACCCACTGAAAGCACCAATAGCACCGTAATTGAGGCTGGTTTAGAAAACAAACAAAAGAGGAGCTCCAGAATCGTGCAGCAYGTAAGGGCTGATTCTTTTCCCATCTATACACCTAAGAAATTGCTTTGGTTGAATATGATTTTGCAGAAGGAAGTTTCTAAAACAGCACAGCCCAAGGCAGCATGCAGCCTAGATTACTTCAGGTTAAATACACTTCAGTGAATTTGTTTAAATTACGGAACTGGAGAGAAAGAAAAATCTAAATATTCATAACAGCCCCAACAACAGACACGCRGCAGCAACCACCACTGTATAATTAAATAAGTTATACAGCACAGTGTCACAGCAGCAGCAAGGGAATGTGACAGAGAGGAATTATAATAAACTCAGTTACTTAGAGTAATTTAGGCACTTATTGACCTTCATGTCAAGAAGCGCTATGGTGCTAAAAGTAATTTTACATAGAAAACTCATCTTTTCTCCTCTACAGTGAAACCACATTACCCTGTGGTCGGCAGCTGTTCCTGGGAGAGGGTGATGAAACTCCTGAGCAAATACTCGTTGTTGCATGAAGAGACAGCCACAGTCACGTGCTTGGTTCCCCAGACTCTGACCCCACCAGCCACATAATCTCTGAGTTAACCAAAAACCAGCTATGTATAGAATTATTTCTTTTATTATTGCCTTTTCTTTTGTCAGCGTGGCAAAATTTAAAGCTCTGATTAAATTCAGAAGGCACCCCTCTTCCATATGGACGTGGGAAAATAAACACGGTTGCAATGAAAGTGGTTTCAGACCAAACTCTTTCACTTTTGTGAAGGAGACAATAGATAGCAGAACAGCAAGAAGCCAGTTGTGTTTGCAACCACATGGCAGAGGGAGTGCTGGGAATTTACATGGAATTCAGATTTGCTAGGGTAGAAAACAGAAGAAGAATTAAAGGTGAAATAAGGAAAGAACAGAGCTGATATCTCTCTTTGCTCTCTATAAATGTCTCAAACCAGCCACGTGTTTGCTCAGTCCCCTCCGTTCAAGCTTGAGTGACACCCATTCCTACACACGGCTAGAACACAGGAATAGGGAACAAGAAAAATTGTTTCTATCCAGCCTCTGAAGCTTCAGAGCAGGGTTAAAAAAAGAAAAAAAATAAAACCACAAAAAAATATAACGCAACAGTGAGGAGAGATATAGGGGCAGGAGGGTCAGAGTTGTGAACTACCAATGTAATTCAGAGATAACTCTCCATCCTGGAGTTCTGTGTGCCCAGACCCCTGCAGTAATGCTTGTTTATTATCTGGATTTCCATTTTCAGTAAGCACCAATAGATGTGACACTCTTGAACTGTAACATTTCCTCTTCTTTGCTAGAAAAAAGCCCAACAAAACAACCCCACAGAGCACTTAATATTGACCCAAAACAGAGCTGACCGCTATCCATCAGCTCCTGCAGTATCATTGCCCTCTTTTGCACTCTCAAATGGCTTTTTCTGGGGCTTCCCACTAACTCAGCTTGTTTACTCCACCAGCAAGACAATGGGACTGCTGCTCAAGAAACTTTATCCCACCAGGAATATGACCTGATAAAGAAACAGGAGATTAGGGCACTTCAGCTACTGAACCAAAAGGGATCCAAAGTCAAACTGGGCCCAAAAGCGTGTTTATTTCTTGTTTGGTTGGCCATTTAGGTCAAACCAAGCTGAAATACACGGCAACTTTTCAATTTGCCTTTGGAAATAAAACGACACAAACAGTGGAGTGAAAATTTTCCCACTGCATTTCCCTTTGGATGAGCATCATGCGTTTTAACCTTGATTGTCGATGGTGGCAGGAAAGCAGCTGTGCTGGCAAAGGCCATATGTTTGCAGACTTTTATGAGAATTGGAATAAAGTCTCAGCTTCTTCTTCCCAGCTATTCTTCTCAACCTTTCTGATAGAATGAAAGAAAAGCAGAGACAAAAACCTTTGCCCCTAAATTCAAGGCTCAAACATCAGCAAACATATAGTCTAGATACATTTTTGTAGCTGCAGAACGAGTAAAATGGTCTGGTTTTTTTTTCCTGTGTTGCTGTGAAGCAGCCAGAGGACGGGAAGAGAAGAAGGAGCCTCTGTAAGTTAGAGCAAGGCCAATGTACAAGGGAGTGAGGCCACACAAGATGGCCAAAGTCCCAGTGGGCACAGGTTGATATGGCAGAGAGCAGGCAGAGAATGAAACCGAGAGCAGCTCAGCCCTCCTGCCCTCAGAGGAGCTGTTAGGAGAGTGATGGGAAAGCGGGGAGATCTGACAGCCACTTTAGAGAAGGAAAAAGAAGAAAAAAAGGAGCTCTCCATGTCTGTAACTAAGGGCTGTGTGGGGCAGGTGGGACAGAGGAAGAGAAAGGATTGAGGGGTGGGCAGGAAAACGCATTTCCCGTACCAACAGCTTCCTTGCCTCGTGACCACACTGAGCCACACGCTGCCAGCCACATCCACGAGTGTGCTGACACTGCTTCACCCCAATTGCTTGCTGTGCCCRTCTGCCTTCCACCACTGCCACTCCCAGGCTGACCAGACACCACTCAAGCCCCAGCCACGGGAGTCTTGTCCCTTGACTGGAAGAAACTGTGTGAGTTTTTCCACAGAAGCACCAGTAAAAGCTGCAACAAATTAATTTGACAAAACATATGCCTTCTTCTGAAGGCATGTGACAACAGCAAATAACCAAGGGCACCCTAAAGCAAACTCACTCCATGCCAGATGGGATGCCAGGACACTGGGTCCATCAGGTCATGAAAGCTTGCCTTGGCACTGCTAGCCCTGAGCCTTCTTGCTGTAAAGAGGGTAAAATGATCCAGCAAACAAAGAAGGATTCTCTTTAACAGGAATAGGCAGGTCTTACCCAGAATGAGACTGCCTGGAGGGCCCTCAGGCAGGAAAACTCTGTGGCTCTCACAGTCAGAAGAGGAGCAGCAAAGCAGTGATGTGTCCAGGCAGAACACACTGCACCTGCAGCACAGAGCTCTGCTCAGGCACAGATGCTCAGAAAAACCAAGATTGTCTGTATTTACAAGGCCAGCCCCACAGCTATTTTCTAAAGCATGCCATCTGCACCTTGTGATGGCACGATGCTTTTCACCTCAGGCTTCACAGCAATCACTGGGTAAACAGCAGCATAAAACCTTTGGTCTCCTCCCTGCTGAGCTTGCTGTAACAACTTTCTTATCACATTTGTTTTCTCTCCACTCCATCAACACCCCTACTCTGCCCAAAAACTCCTCTGTTACCTCAGGTCCCGTTTAAACCCTGTGTGATGAGGATGCCCTGCACCTGCCCTCACTTAACGGGTTCCCCTCCCTCCCCCTCAGACCCCAGGGAGTTGCTTTTTCCTTCTGAAGGGATTTGAAAAGAACATGTGTACTTGGCCTATTTGCAGGAGTGGATTGCTCTGGTTGTCTGATTCTAACTTTTGATCTTCTGGTTAAGACTGAAAAACCCTCGCTCAGTCCATTAAACTTTACTTTATAGAGACTTAACTCCTTATAATGATGATCCAGTGTTTATTTCTTTTGTTTATTTATGATGCAGTCATTAGCAGCTCCTGCTAAATAATTAACTGCCCTTTAAGTAGCCAAAACGAGCTCCTGAAATCTTCCTCCTTGTCTGAATGGATTTTCCCTATTTTCTTTCCGGTCAGACTGTTAGGCACATCTCCCTACATACATATGGGTTTTTCCTGTTATGTGACCTGCTCCTAGTATCGTTTTTCTTCAGGCTCTGTATCAGTTATCATTTTCATTTCTTTCTGAGTCATTAAACACAATATTTGTCCTTTAAAATCTATTCTCAATGTAGTGCCTCTCTGAAAAAAAAAAAATAAAATCACAGAAATAAGAAATTATTTACTTTTCTGCAGTAACATTTAAGGAGAACTACTGCACCACTGCACTGATAATAGTAATACTCAGAGAGGGACAATAAGGCAATGAGAGTCAAGTGATTTCCACACAAAGGAAACAAGAGCAGTAACTCCCCCCGGCTCTGATAACTCCATGGTAGCTGCAACAGCAGGAGAACACATTTTGAATAGATGAAATTTCCTTGTGTCTCTCCAAGTTAGCTGCTACTAATAAAAGGTGACTGTACCTCGGATGCCCTCACCTGCATTCCCAGGCTGGATGTACACACACACAGATTGTTTTAAAAGCCTCTTGCTCTAAAGAATGGGTTATCCCTGTTGTTGATCTTAATGTTTTGCAAAGAACAAGAGATTTGCCCCGCCTCTGGTCAAATATTTGGTCTCAATGTTTGCTCTGGACAGCAAGGACATTTCGAGTGGTTTTTTACCAAAGGCAGGGACGGGAGGAGGAATGTGCCTGTCCCTTCCTGAGAGAGCAGAAGTGGGATGGCCAAGAGGGCATTCGAGAGACTGAAAGCAGAATGGGGGACGTGGCACCCCCTTTTCTCGTGGCACCCCCTTTTCTCATGGCAGCTGCTCGCTATGTTTTATAAAACCTTAAAAATCAAAGTGAGCGCCTCGGGGATGGATTTCCAGCAAACCTCCTAATTACTCTTTCTGCAAGATCCTCTCAAAGATGTCTGTGTGTCAGATGCAGCCTCTTTTTGTCTAGCCACGGTGTCCTCACCCGCCAGTGACCAGCTGTGTGTCCAGATCTCACAGGACAACACGGCCGCCCACTTCTCCATCTGCCTGCAGCACATTTCCTGCCTGTGGTCACAGAGCTCCTGAGAAAGGGGAAATCAGACACCAGCTACAAGCCAGATGCAATGGGATAGCAACAACACCTCACTGAGAGGCTTCCCACGGCACCAGAACTTTCCTTTTGTCCTAAATGTTTGTGTACCACGTCTTTTATGATGCTCCTCACACCATTGCAGGCTGACAAATAGCTGACATGAACTGAACTGAGGCAAACAACCCCGGTGCCTTTTCCCTCCTTCTCCTGCCCCTTGTTTGCAGCTCCATAAAAGTGAATGCACTTCACGCTTTTCGCTCTTGTTTTTAAGCTCTTGCAGCAGTTACCACCTGGAACAAGGCTCAGGGAGGGGAGAAGGAAGAAAGGGCAGGGCAGAAAATAACAAGCTGAGCTTGTACTACACGTGGGCTGTAAGAAAGGTAAAATGAAATGAAGTGAAGTGAAATGAAATAAAATAAAATAAAATATGCCACACATAGCACATACAGGTTAATGAAGCATCATGTGGATCTGGACCCTCCAAAAGCTGAAATTGCAAGGCTGGGCTCTGCCTGATTTAAATAGCACGCTCCTGTTCTGGATGGAACCAACAGCACATAAAGGATGGTGACAGGCAGCAAAGTGGCATGTGACACCCGAGGGGGCCAGCAGTGGCTTAGCAAGGGGATAYAGTCACACACATCCTGTGATAAGAGACTCATGCTGCAGCTTTCTCTCCGAGTGGGTTTAACATCACAAACACACACACAACAAACAGGGGCAGATTTCCTTGGCAAAGCTGAAAACACTCTAATGCCAAAGAACACGAGAAAAGCAACAAGCTTTAAGGCCACCAGGGCACAGCACGGCTCTTGCAAGGGGCCAGAGGTGAGGAGAAAACCTTGTGCTTTATTCACAAACCCAGCGGGTTGCACAGGAACCACACAGCAGTACCAAACTCTGTCTAGAAGAACAAACGCAGGTTCTTGTGCTGCTCGGAGGAGGCTTTTGCTATCCACACACTCACTCCTCCTTCCCCCAGCCCCAGAGTCGAGCCTCCCAGCCCTCCCTGAGCACAGATTTTAGCTTTGTTTGATTCACTAATAAACTGATTAAGCAGCAAATGAAGCCAGAAACCGGCCAAGGTCTAAACGAAGCTTTAGCCAATGCTTAACTTCCTATTGATATTTATAATCCCCAAATAACCCTTTGTTTGCCCCCTCCCTGGTTCCAGGCGGTGACTCAGCAGTCACAGGGCTCCATCAGTATTCCCGGAGCGTTTCTTTCCCACTGACTGTCTSCCTTGTGCTGGGATCAGCCCTATCAGGATGCGGTGAATTGCTCCGAGGAAGGTTACAGGTCTCCATAGGGACTGCTCATGATCTTTGAAAAGTGCATTTCCCTCTAGCGAGCTATAAATGCTTAGGAGAGTTGCTAAAGATCACTCAAAATAGATTATTGAACACTTCGATGCCGTACTCTCATTTTGTGTTATCATGTACTTAAAATATATTAAAAGATTCCCTAAATACCAAGTGCATTTGCCTGGAAGAGATCTGTGTTTTCCAAAGCCAGAAGAAAATACCTTTGTATAATTCCAGGATATGTGATGCTTTCTGTGCTATTCTGCAGAATGGATTATAAGTGGTTGACAGTGGTTTTTTGGGTTTTTTTTCATTCTTTTTTCCCTTTCCCCAGCACCACTGACTGTTGAGACAGACTTTAGTTAACTTCTTTGGATTGTTTTTTGCCTCGCTAATGGTCCGCAGTCAAAATGAAAAATAAGAACCTTCTGGATCCTGCCTTGATAAGGTCAGACTGTAGAATTTTTCTTTCCAGCAATTTAGCCAGGCTCTCTCCTTCCAGAATGCATTTACATGGTAATAAACATCTCCAGACAGCCAGGCTGTACAGACTGGAAACAATTAAGCCAAAATTGGGGAAAGCAGCACATGAATAAGTATTTCACTTTTAATGAAATTAGAYGGAAAATTTCAGCAGCAAAGGAAATAACAACATTTTCAAATTGTATTAATTAGATATTTGTAAAAACCTGTGCTCATGCAAGTACCTTATGCATATTTTAATAGCAAACTGTAAAGAAAATGTGCTGGGTAATCACAAGCCTTTGGTGCTSTCATGCTCTGGTCAAGCACCAGACACACATAAATATTTGGGGCACATAATTCAATATCTAGTAGGAAAACCAAAGAATTTTAGCCATATTTCTTTGACCTTACAAAAAGAAGTCTGCTAAGCAACAGGTTAGAAGGGTTTGTCTAACTAAAGCAGAATAAGATTAAAACACAGCTTATTCCAGAAATGAATTAACAATTTATGAAAAGCCTCATCTCTCAGGTACACAGTAAAATAAATGTTTAGCTGTCCCAACTTGTTAGAGATCCAAGTAAAATTCCTTTGTAACAACAGAGTTTTTCTACTATCACAAACCTTTCACCAGATCCTAAATTCCACGGTTTTCCAATTTTTGCATAAAGGCACTTACCACTCAGACATCACACACTTAATTGCAAATCCACCACCTGTTTACGTGCAGTAAGAGAACAAAAAGCATCTGTTCTGTTATTTTTAATTAGGTTATCCTCCTACACCTCCTCTGTCCAACATCCTTAAATAGTTTAAATGTAAATTCTTAAATAATTTAGAGCTGAAAAATTACCCATCATGTTTGTGACATCATTTGCTGTGGTTTTCTCAAGAGTCTCAAAACTGATACAAAACTAAACTTGATTTTAGAAAGGACTAGGTTTTTTTTCAGCTTGGAAAGTTCACAGCGTTTTCCAGAGGAATTAATGAACATTGCTAATAGCTTGATCCGAGTTATAAGGCATTAGGAGGACACAAGCAGGAGGAAAGGCAATATATAACCTTTAGATGGGACAATTAGAGATCAATTATTAGAGCCAGAGAAGAGCATTTGAAAGCAGCTTCTTCATTAATCAAAGATTATCTCAAATTAGAATGTTTAATTATTTGCCACAGCTCCTTGTATATTCTTCTGCACCAAAAAAAAAAAAAAAGAAGGAAAAGACAGGGGCCTTTTGAAAGCTGCTGGGTTTTGAATGTTTAATTTTAACATGATTTTAAAGCAAAAATACCAAAGATTTTTTGGAAAGAATAGGTAACATAGTGACATTGCATAACTCAGGAGATTACATTGAAGATGCACAACTGATGATTTTTTTTATATGCTAAATCTGTTGGGTGTTGTTAACGATTTAGAAGCCCAGATACCTGGAAAAAAGATTTTAATACAAATGGTAATAAAGGAAAAGATGGGAGTGCCCCACGCACTGTAGTGACTTGAGGCAGGATCCAAGGGTTTGATGTCAGATTCAGATTGAATTTGTAGATATCTGAGTTTTAGATTCTCARACAACTGAGCACATCCAAAATCTAAAGTGGGAGGCAGCATCATGAACAGGCACAGGAAGGGTGATTAGAGCAGCTGGTGGGCAGAAAATGCTGGGCCCAGGGTGTGCTCCATGTCGGAGGCAATCCTCCAAATGGGAGCTGCAAAACCTGCTGGACGCTGGTTCAGCTTTACCTTCCCTGGGCTGGCGGCCACCCCTGACCAAATGACCACGTGCGTTTGTACATCCTGACAGCTGAGATGGGAGCTGGGGAGGAGATGCACCTGGAGAGCAGGAAAGGCCTTTTGCAAACAGGGATTTTGGGCTAACACAGGGGGAAGAGAGCTTTGCTGAGACCGCTCTGCAATTCAGGCTCAGGGGGAACAATAACTGCTGCTCATCATTAGAAGAGCTGGAGCAGAGCAGGTCCCCTTTAAAAAGCCCCTAAAACCTCCTATCCCCAGGGAGCACATCTCCAGCCATCCCAGGGCTCCGAGGGAATGCCATCTGCTGGTTGTTCCTGAGGGACAGACTGGTCAGCCTGTGCTTGCCACTCTCACCATTCATCTCCTGAGAGGGAGATAAATGCTTGGTGACCACAGCACGGGCTGTCCACAGGGCTGTGCACGCCTGGTTCCTGCTCATGGATCTTCTCAGGAAGCGTGTCCCAGCACGATGCCTCGGCAGTTATTCTCCAGTGACAGCCAGACACAGATGTAGAGGCTGGGCGACCAAGCTGTTCCCTTTATGAGATACTTTTCTTACATAAATGCTTTCTTCCTCTTGGCCAACCCCACACTCAGGCCACCATAAAGCTATTTTATGTCTTTATTCCTTTGTAAGGTGTATCCTGAACCTAGATACAGACCTTCTTCTCCTGGATGACCCTCTGTCCTTGCAAGGCCCCATCCTTTGTTGGCCAGGTCAGGATGACCCCAGGCATGTCCAGAGTCATTCAAACTAGGCTTTTAGAATCACTGAATCATTTAGGTTTGAAAGACCTTAAGATCATCGAGTCCAACTGCTCCCTCAGCAGTGCCAAGTCCACCATGAACCCATGTCCCCAAGTGCCACATCCACACATCTTAAACACTTCCAGGGACGGTGACTCAAACACTGCCTTGAGCAGCCTGTTCCAGTGTTTGAGAGTCCTTTCAGAGAAGAGATGTTCCCTAAAATCCAATATAAATCTTCCCTGGTGCAACTTGAGGCCCTTTCCTCTCCTCCTGTCCCTGTTCCCTGGGAGCAGAGCCCGACCTTCCCTGGTTGTCTCCTCCTGTCAAGGAGTTGTGGAAAGCCAGAAGGTCCCCCCTGAGCCTCCTTTGCTCCAGGCTGAGCCCCTCCAGCTCCCTCAGTCAGGTCCCCCCAGCCCAGGTCCAGTGAAGGTGGTGCTTCCCACGCAGTCACACCATCTTTAGCACGASAGTAGTGGAAGATACTCTTTGCTGAAACATGAGAAAACAAAAGCCCCTTTCATTGCCCCCCTAGTTTTTGCCTCAGAAAGGTTATTCCACAATCTTCCTTTAATGAAGTAAAGGCAAAATATGCTTCCCACTGGCATAAGGTGAAGTTTATACCAGCCAGAGATTTTGAGAGACAGAGCCCGTAAAAACGGTTTACTGACATATGTGCACAAGCTGCACACTTCTGGCAGAAAGCAAGTTCCACTTGACCTTGGAGGGAAGAGTTTCCAACAATTTAAAACCAAGGGCTCATCCACATCTGTGTTTCCACCAGCTTTACCCGTCTGTGAGCTCTCCACCATCCTTCTCCCATATAAGTGTTGAAAAAATGAGGCCATGACTTCACATTCAGTTGCAGAAGTACGATAAACTTTTTGCAGCAGGGTGCATCTTTTCATTATGGAAGTTCAGATCCTAAAGGATCCCAATACCTTTCCACAAGCATTATGACCTTTGCCAAAAAACAAAAGATAATGATTGCATTAACAAAAGGCACTGAAGCTTTGGTCAGGATTTCAAGTTGTCCTACTCTGGTATATATATTAACCTACCTTTGAAAATAAAAAACCTGGCTGGTGCAATTCTCAATGCATTTCCCATTTAAGAAAAAAAGAAGAAAAAGAAAAAAAAAAAGAAAAGAAAAAACAGCAAACAAGAAGAGCAAAAAAACCACATTTCAGCTATTTGAAAACAGGCTGCATACATGTTGAGGTATTTCTACAGTATATCAGGCTTAACCCCAAAATGCCCTCAGATATTCCTCTGCACTCCATTAAAAAAGCCTGAAAACAGAGTTTGTCACAGCTTTACTAAAGACAGCACCATCATTTTGATGTCTCAGGGGTGATTGGAAAAACACCTCCCTGCAGGTTATCCCTAACTGCTATTAATCAATACCTAATCCTGTTCTGTATCACATGTAAGTATTGCTATTTTCAAGCCTCTCAGAGCAGAGCTAAGATGCAGCATCCGCCAGGTAAGAGCCAGTCCTCCCAGCCAAGCTCTCAGCCTCACCACAGGCTTTTTGTACAGCTCCTCGTGCAAAAGTTCTATAAATACCACCAATAAAACCTCTTACATGTCCTCACAGTGTAAGTCTTAGGGATTTCACTGCTGGAGTTATACCCTGCCTCCTCCAGAAGGTTATTTTTACAGGAAAAAAAATTATATATATATCTATATATATCTATATATATCTATATATATATATCTATCTATGTTGAGCTAAAAAACCTCAGTGCCACAGCAAGCACTACTCATGAAATCAGTCAGAAACTACTGAGAGCTGCAGCGATACCATTCATGATTGTGCTGGGAGCGGAGTGGCTGCTCAGCACTCAGCACAGCACAGCTACAAACCCAGGTTTTCCTGCTCCTGCAGGAGATATTGCCCTGCAGAGGAGAAAGTTCGCATCAGGAAGCAGCAGTGACCCCATGCACAAAGAAATTGAGTGGTGGGGTCCATAGGATAATAAGCTCTGAGTGAAAATCCTACTAAAAAGTAAAGAAACTATATTATGGAAGAATGCTCATGATGGAAACAGCCCACATATACGTGCATACAAATGGAATTTTATATTTAAATATCAACGTTTTAACACCAACTAAGTAATGAGGGGAGTTATGGTTTTAAAAGTCTGCTATCAGATGCCGGAGCAATTAACAGCGTGTTGTGAAAATCGCATTCTCTAATCCTCTCTTTCCCCTGGCTAAAGAAGGACAAATGTGATTAGCAGAGAACAAACACACCTGCATAGGAACATTTTCTAATTATTCATGTGGCTATAAATGATCCCTGGCAGCTCGTAGCCTGATGGAAACTGGAGATGAGCAGTACTCGCCCCTGGGAAAAGAGTGCAAATCCTTTGCCATTTCCCTTGAAATGAAACTTTTGGCCTTGCTTTGGCAAAGAAATAAAATTGAACACACAGTTTTATGAAGGTTTAAAATCTCTTGTGTTGGCCACATACTTCCAGTACCTCTCTTGTGCCAACACCAATAATCAAGCTGTTTAAAAATTGTTTAAAAATTAATTTTCTACTTTTTTTTCTTTAATCAACCTTAGCTTTCAGCTTATTATCCAGCTGTCCAGAAGGCCACTCAAAGTAGAACTGCTGGCTTGTGTGGGATGCGCCGGGCTGTTTGCACAGACAGAAGAGAGGTGAAGGGCTGATATATTCAGTGTTAACTTGGACCTTTCAATCTAATTGCAAACTAGAAATTGTCTGACTTACCCTCACCTGAGGTGGCAGAGAGGCCCATGTTACACAAGGACCCGTGCAATCTTTCATGGTGCGTTTGCACCCGTTAACTGCAGTGCAAAACCACACAATACAATAAAACAAATTGGTTCTGTCTGAAAATGGGAGAGACAAACTTGTTAGGGAAGATGGAAATCTCTGCATTTCACTCAGAAACAAGCTTTGCAGCTTAGTCATAAATGCCTAAAAATCTTGCTTTCTAATAGAACTGTGATACAAGTTAATATATTTCATTTCTAGGTGGCACACGGAGAAGTAGAAAATCCTATGTGTCCCCATGGCAAACCCACAGCTGGAAGATGCAATGTTTATTTTTTTTGATACAGTTTACCCACACAGGAATCAAGCTCAATCTGGTGCCAGCTGAGAGTTAACTCAGTCACARTGTTTATTACAGCAGCACACAAAATAAATTACATCATATCTGYACTGCCATAAAATTATGGTATATAGTTTTGAGGTGGCAGTGCTAAATAAATATTTATGGATTTCTTAGTATAGTCATTTTGAATAGTAGTTATTTCACAATTTGCTTCATCCAATAATCAGATTAATTTCCTGAGGGAAATATTAAACTTTTTTTCCTATTATTTCTGTTTTAATGAAAGAATATCTTTATTGTCCTATTCTATTTCAAATAATTACATTATACTGAGAAAGCTTTAGCAATTCACAAGCCATTCAGAAAAAAAAAGCCAAAATGAATGCAGTTATTAAAGTGACATTAAATGCTTTCATAATCATTTTTGGTCAGGGCAGATGTGTTATAAATAAATTCAAATGCTGTATTAACCTTAAATTAAAAAACAGAAAGATCACAGTCAGCAAGAAAATTGGATATCTCACCAAACTTTGCTTTGCAACTTTCGAATTCCCTGAGAGGATTTTACTGGAAGTGATACTTAACCTTTATCTGTCGTGATCTTGGAATGGCCAGGTCTACACTTCTACAGCCAGGCCAATTATCTCCAATTAAGCAATAAATGTGCAAGGCTTGTTCAGTGCCAGTAGAAATTCCCCAGATTTATACCACACCTTCAGAAATACACCAAGAGTTAAAAAACAGAATCACCTTCCAGTAAGATTTTARTGAAACACACTTTCGTGTAACTTCACCATTTAACACCTTTCATTTAGATTTTTTTTTTTTTAGGTTTTACAGCGGCCTTAAAGAATAAAACTGCTTGGCTGTCCTAATTTGAAATAGAAAGCATATTGCTCGAGTGCCTTACAGGAGTGTCTTAATTACCCACCACGGATATTTCTTCCAGACAATGACCATATAAAAGATGAACATGTTGAGTGTGTTCATTGTAAAACACCACATTTATTGGAGCAGTTCATTTGTTTTTTTTGAATTTACTCTAAAAGATTACAATCACCCACCCTGCAGGAACAATAGCAATATACCTGCAATGTAGCTTACTCACGTGGTACTTGGGGGTTTGTTGTTGAAGAGGAAGAAGAGGTAGATCTACCAGAGACACAYGCTGAGAGCTTCTTCAAGATGCAGCAAAAAATGTTATTTAATTTTCCTCAGACGTAACAACATATTCTGCTGARGTGCTTTTATTGAACAAAAGACATTAATTGCAAAGGTATAAAATAGGGGCTATATCAGCTACCCTGGCGTTATCAGGACACAAAAGAAAACATCCAACAGGTGGGAGAAAAGTGAGATACAGTGCTCTCACTGATTTTAACTGGGCATTTATGGACCACTTATATCACACTTTGCTTTATAACACAACCCCAGAGTGCACAGAACTTTYGAGATTCCCAGAAATGCCATTGTGCTTTCCCTGACCCCAAAAAACCAGAGAATTTTTAGTGTGTAGGGAGAGAAAGCAATACAGGAAAAATAAACCACAAATGATTTGACAAAATGCTGCATGCCATTTACTACCATCTGATGTGCCTCTTAAGCACAYTTATTCTCTCATTCCTCCAATATGTGTTTCCAAATAGTGGTGAAATCAAAGATCACAGTAACTATGTGTTTTCTTTGCTAACTGGTGAGATAAATCACTTTTTATATCACTTTTTGTCCGTAGCCACTTTCATTTACATTTCTTTACAAAATTGCAGGAGCAGCTCAGTCCTGCTTTGTTTACTGTCACCGCTAAACCACTGAGCCACAAAAATCAGGCAAAACCGTGATGCAGATTACAACCCACAGCTCCAGGTCACCACTGGGATTCACACACTCAGAGCAARTAACTCAGATTTCTACATTCACAGGGCCAGTGCAATGGGTTGAGTCCCACCAAACACATTCTGAGAACTCTGTTTCGCCGAACTTGCAGGAGACAAGGTTAAAATATCCGAAATATTTAGTGCTACTTCTGCATATTGGTCCTCTGCTGTTCCATGAAGTGTTTTCTGGTTTGCATTCCTCTCTTTGTGTGACATTAAGGGCAGGTTGACTGGCACCAAGAAATCTGGGTTTAATCACTCAAAACAGGCAGAAAACATTCCCAAGCGCCAGCCAGCTGGGCGAGGGACAGCACAGATTGCTGGATGGAGCCCCCAGCCACGTTTCCCTGCCCTCCATCCTCCTGACACGAGGGAACTCACTGACTTAGCATTAACCAAAAAAATAGAAAACAACAGCACCAGCTGCCAGGCAGCCTCAGAGGAAATACCCCATTATTTACTACAGCCGGAAATTCTTTATTTTGTCTTTAAATATTTTCAAGCGTTTTAGGATACGTTCTTTAAAACTTGTTAAATAAAGATGCAAGGCTTTAAATCTTTCCTGTTCTGGATTTAAAAACCCTCTGCTGACAGGACAACATTCTGCTGCAAGTTCCCAAATGTAGTATATCCATAGATGCATAYCATGGTCATCCCACAGAATGAGGTTTTAACATGACCTTAAAAGAGCCTGTTTGTTAGTTGGATTCTCCACTTCTCCCCAGTTTGGATGGTGAGCATGAGAAACTCACACTCTTCTC
This sequence comes from Parotia lawesii, assembly GCA_003713295.1. Lineage (NCBI taxonomy): Eukaryota > Metazoa > Chordata > Aves > Passeriformes > Paradisaeidae > Parotia > Parotia lawesii. The sequence continues at coordinate 56,336 of RAHM01000116.1, read as the reverse complement.
ACAGGAAATTTTCTACAGAGTTCCAAAAGCAGCTACGGAACAGGTCTAATAACCACACCCCTCTCAGAGACTCCGAATCCTTCCAGCAAATGTTTTTGCCTGGCTCTTGGTAGGGATAGAAAGGATTTCACTAAAAATCTAAAAATCTCCTTCCTTCTCCTCCCTGTCACCTTCACTGGCTGTGGACTTTAAAAATTCAGTCATAGCTGAGGTGAGTCTGTGATGGAAACGTGGGCCTTTCCTTCTGAGTGAAGGGAATGGAGGTGCTTCCTTTAGCATAAGTTAAAATCAATCGCAAGGGACACAAAGGAATCCGTTTATCAGGTTTGTCTTCTTTGGCTCCATCCAAATGAATTTCCCAGGTTTGTTTTTTTTTTTTCTTTAACTTTATAATGAGGTTAAAAAAACGCAATATGCAGACATTTAAATCAAATCCTTCTGTGTAATCTAAGTGATACAAGTTAGAACAGAGGGAAGGAGCTGTGCTGTTAATGGGACCTTTATTTCATAGGTGGCATTTCTTCATGGTGAGTTATTTTATAATGCAGTGCTTTTATTGTTGTGGCGCTGGTAATTACAATAAAAATTCTTATTAACTAAATAAAACATCTGAAATATGCATTTTTTGAAATTTTGGTTAAACCTCAATCATAATGTCAGCAAGTCCATTGGGAATTGGTTGGAGGCTTGCAACAGCACCGTTTTCTCTGAAAAAAATTAGAATTTCTATACAGTGCATGCTAGGGAGAGCATGTTTTCCTTGTACCTGGCTGGCACATATAACACAGCCTGCAGCTGAATGACATCTACAAGTCACGGTGACAGCACTACTCCATCAGAGTGTCAGGAGAATTTAAAGAGCTCTGGGGTGAAGCCTTACACGCTTCTGCTCCCTTTCTTAAACCASCAGCAACACTGCTCCCTTTCCAAGATGAGCTGCTGTGAGGAATTGTAAAAAAACTCCAATATTATCCCCATATCCATCTAAGCTTATCCATCTAAACCTTAAGTTGTTACGAGGAAGGTTTAGGTTGGATTTTAGGAACAATTTCTTCACCAAAATGTTGCCAATGCCTGGCAGAGGCTGCCCATGGCAGTGGTGGAGTCCCCATCCCTGGAGGGATTTTAGGAACAATTTCTTCACCAAAATGTTGCCAATGCCTGGCAGAGGCTGCCGAGGGCAGTGGTGGAATTCCCATCCCTGGAGGGATTTAAAAGCTGTGTGGATGAGGCACTTGAGTTAATGGTGGCCTTGGCAGTGCTGGGGAATGGTTGGACTTGATGATCTTAAAGGTCTTTTCCAACCTAAAAAGAATCTGTGGTTCTCTGGATCTGACTCAAACAGTGAGAAGAGCAGCTGGCTCACAGAAGCTTCACTGGGCATACAACTCTTCAAGAAAACATGTTAAAAAAGATAAAATCCATGACAACTTCACCTAATTTGGTATTCTTGYCAGAGCAGAACCTGAGCATCCACAGAGGAGCTGTAGCTCCCAGCATCACACTGCTACCTCCTTCCCAAGACTGAGCATGTCCCAAACAGGAGGAACACAAAAGCAGAAAGCTGAAAAATCAACATAAGAGTACTTCTAAAGAAGCCTTATCACCACCATTTGAGACATCAGAATTAAGAAAAGGTCTCAAATTTGAAATTTAAACACTCTGACYACTGCTGCTGCCCCACAGCAACACCTAGGTGAGCTATTATAGAACAAATATGCAAAGGACAAAAATACAATTGCAGACAATCACACACTTAGCATTTCTTAATTCTGAAGTGTTTACCTTCCCAATTAAAATACTGCTTAGCCAACAAGGTTATTTTGTAGCTAATACATGCTTTATGAATATATATGGAGCCGRGGCACTAAAATCAATGCAAACATCTCAAAAATACTTTAACTGGTTTCTGTTATTAAATGGATTAACAGTGGATCTGTTAATCTCTATGTGTGTAGCCATTCATCTCATTTTAATGATCCTCTTCGGCTATTTTTTATTTCTTTGTCCTGCTTTGATCAGGCTCACGACGGAGTCCAAATCAGGAAGGCCCTCCTGGCAAAGTGTCTGTACATTTTAATATTGAAAATATTAACATTATTCAGCATTCAACTTTTTTGCACCTACCCGAGGCAGTGAAGCTAGGACTATTTCCAGCAATCCAAGAACTAATTTTTATTTGTGATGAATACCAACTTCTTTCTCAAAATTAGATTTCTTAAAGAATGCCTCCCAGTTTAACATTTCTTTAATAGGAATTTGCCATTACTAAGATTTATAAATTTCAAGGGCATTTCAAACATGTCAGCAGGAAGCCACCACTGTTATGTCACTCAGTCTTCATGACAACACAGCCCCAATATTACTGACAGATGTCTGAAGRGAAAGTCACCTGTTACATCCAGTGGCCTGTAGCTGGCACTTTTCTGATTTTATATGCTGGAACACTACTACACAATAATTTAAAATGATTTCTCTCCTCAATGGCTTTGAAACAGATAAAGCCCTTTCTTACACAAGCCAGACAATTTTTACACTGTGGCAGCGCATCCCACATCCCACATTTTTCTCTTCTGCAAGGGTTTTACTCACAGCAGGAACAAAACATCTATTTAATGCCATCCAGGGTAAAACTCACAAATTTTTTTGTGTTCAATTTACCAAGAAATGCAACGAGGTCCTAAACATTTAGAGTAGATTACCCCACGTGGCTGTGTGTCTTGCTGAACAGTTTGCCAATTCAAAGGGATGGCAGGAAGAAGCAACATTAAACTAACAGCCCCATGCATTGATTTTCTGAAAGATTAGGTATTGCAAAATTGCGAGGAGAAAAAACTGGGCCTCAGAAATTTGCTTGACACAAGGGAACGAGTGGTGGAGATCCATTAATCAAAGTCTGTAAGGACTTTATTAATAAACCTTGCCTGATAGGTTTTAAAGGGAAACAATGATATTTTAAAGCATTTAGAACATTTAGAGTACCTGCAGGAATTGCCTTTGTTAGAAACTGTCTTCAGGCTAAAGCTCCACCAATCAGAGGAAAATTGCTGGTATCAGTTTGAGGAAAATATAAGAGTAATTTGGGCAGAGATGAGTTTGCAAGAATGGAGAGTTAACGAAAGCATCTGAGAGCAGTCATTTGGAGCTTTCCTGGGCTGTTTCTAGCAACACAACAGCATCTCAGGGTWCTAGACCAGATTATGATGTAAAAATGAAAAGAAAACAAAAGGAAAAGAGCTGAAGTTCRTCTCGTTTTCTTCCTTCAATGACTTGATGTAAACAACAGTTCGGGTTTTAGTACATGGGGTACAAAACAATTATTTAGATTTTTTCATAATAAACCTACTAATTTTTGTAATTAGTCAATTAAATGCTCAAAGTCAAGTCTGTCTGTCTCATCTGAACTAATCTTGAGAGTGAACCCAGTGTTTTGGGGAGAATGTCAGATTTCGGGGTGAAAGATTAATTCTGGTCTAATTCTTAAATGTAACAAATTGTTCCTTGGAAACCAACTGGGAAAAAGGACATCTTAAGCTATAAAAGGATTCAGGGAGAAAATATTCCAGAGTCAAATATACAATATTGATAATTAGGTTATTAGACAATTCAATTAACCAAAGTTTCTATGGACGAAATCTTATCCTGAATTTGATGCTTATTATATAAAATAATTTTTGTATTAAAATAAAAAAAAAGTATATCAATGAACAAAGATTTTAAGGACCAAATAGAAAATATATCCTTTACCAGTTTAAATAATGATTATTTTTCAGATGCATGGTCCTATTCCTTTTAAATTTTATTTTATATGTTCCTCTTTCCCTGCAAGATTATTCTGCACAGAATTTGCTGAGAAGCTTCACAAAGGAGGTTAAAAATAAACAAATATCCTCTGCTTTGGTGCTTTTGTCCTGCTGAATTTGTGAAAGTGCCATTAAAATAGAACTTTCTTTTCTTCTTGAAAGACCTTGGTGTAGAACCACTAAATTTTCTTCACTGTACTTACCTCCTCAGCAGTACTCAGTGAGAGCAGTCAGGCCATATTTTCCACTCATGCTTATGTAAATCACAAATAAATCATTTGCAGCCAGCAGGCGTGACCCAGTGAGAACAGGTTCCCAGCTGTTAAGCATGGGCTTACTCAGGAAAGATTTGTTGGATTCTGTGGTTCATGCTAAATGCCAGTAAAGAGCAGATTTATCTCTGCTCCTGGTTTATGGAACATGCCTGAAATTTGGGGTTTTGTAATGGGCTTTATCACTTTGTTCTTCCCTGAATGCATACAGTGAACTAATTTCTGTGAGCAGGAGTTGTGATTCCATTCAAGCTCTGACTCAGACCCCGATTCTCCCCGGCATCCTCCTGTTTCCTGAGCATCCTTCTCTTTATCCTCACCACACACAAGAGCAGCAATTCACTGACAAAATGCAGAGCCGGGGGAGAAATGATGTATCCCCATTTTACCATGGTTTTGGACTCATTTCCTCGGGATTTAAGCTGTGATTCCCAGCCCTGAGCACCTCCAAGTACCTGGTCCTCTCTTCCCCTGCAGTTATCCTTCCTGCCATCTGCCTCAGAGCTGCCTTTTCCAGGTTGTCCCAGGAATTGGCAGGGTCCAGAGAAGAGGCATGGTGGAAGGGCAGCATCAAAAACCACTTTACATTTCTTGATGCCTTATTTATGCGCTATATATATATATATATGTATATATTATTGGTTATTCTCAATACAACATTTTAGACTTTGAGAAGAGACAAGCAAGACTGGGCTAGGCACGGGAAGAGTTTGTAAATTCTCCCCACACAGTGACAGATGGATGTACACCCAACCTCGTGCAGCTGGAGTGCATGCAAACATCAAAATCAAATTTCATTTCTTCTCTATCAAATAAGACAGAGCATGCTGTATTTTTTGAGTAATCAGTGTTATCTACTCARGCACTGATCTTTCTGATCTCCTAAACTCTGTTAGCTTGGCCCTTGGAAGGTCTTTCTCTGTGATTAGAGTCGGGATAATGTGGCCAAAAGAATGGTTGTATCAGTGCATGTACACAACTGCCTCTGTCTAAGCAMTGATACTGGGAAAACAGATCCTTCCTGGTCTGCATCCCAAAATCTAGGGTGAAAGGAGTGTTAATAAAGCAACATTGAATTAGGRGAAACAGACCCTGCTTTCCCAGCTGTAAATTTACCAAATTTTATCTAAAATTACTCAGTACAAAAAGACATGCAATATGAAATCCCGCTTGTGAAAGAAAAGATTCTTCCCAGTACCTGCTGAATCTCTGATTAATAAAGTTACAGATTTAATTAAACTAAAGCATGTGGGTTTTTTTCTTAGTATCTAACTTTCTAGGGAATAAAACACAATAGTTTAAGGGTTTTTTTTTTTTAAAAAAAAAGCCCCATATCTTCCTAAGTTTATATTTCCATTTAATAAAACAGATGCATTAGGGGACCAAGGCCTTATCTAAGCATTTAAATCACTTAATGGAATGTAAAACAGAAGCAAAACTTTAAACTGATGGCTATCGGCAGTCCTGAGCTGCCACGGGCTTAATCGACCTCCTYGTGGGCAATATTCATCCGTCAAAGCTCGCGGGGCTCCACGCCTGAACGGCTGACGGTGAAGTGAGCGCCTGGTGCACAGCCCAGCTCTKACGGTCCCAGCAAATTCAGGGCTCAGTTGCTCTGTGTTTTCATGGTCTGCCCGGTGTAATTACACTCCATATAACTCAGGCTGCCTCTCTGTGATGACTTTTGGACCCCACAGATCACCTTTAGGCGTATGGGACCTTTCCACCGGCACTCGTGCGGAGTCAGGGCTTGGCTCTTGCTTCCACCGCCATCAGCCTTTCACTTTTAGCCTGGCTTAGCTTAAAACCCACTTAATTAGGGTTTAGTGTCAGCCTTTATGAGCAGGTGTTTGTATCTGTTYGGGTTTTTATTATTAAAGAGCTATATCTTCCAGTAAAAAAAATAACAACTTTCTGAATGATTCTTTATATGACTAATTTTATTTTTAAACAGACGTAGCAGCAGCAAGAATAGTGAGAGTTCAGCATTTCTTGACTCCTGGAATCAGGAATCGTTCAAGCAAGTAAACTCAAAACAGCTGTGGTAATTGGCTGAAATTGCCACTTTTAATGACACAAATTATACCAGAGTGATGTTTAATGAAAGCTACAATTCCCAGCTTCTATATGCAAAATTTAAAGCATTCTCCTAAATTGTGTTGACCTCTCTTGTTTAATATCCTGCTAATCTTTGAAAATTGGAAACAAATGCTTCAATTAAGAGACAATTAATTGACAATTAATTCAACAATAAGCAGATGGCCAGAAAGAGCATCCTGCTATTAAATGAATCAAATGTGAGAGGGAGCATTTGACCTTTCTTATGTAGAGCTCTCCTCGAAAAAAACACTTTTCCTGAAAAAAAGAAAGTGTGTGAATTTTTTTGTCTCATACTCTGCAGAGCTATAACTTTGAAAAATGAAAATAAAAAGCTTATTTACATCAGTATTTTGGTCTAGGGGATAGGAATTGTGAATTAGGAGGGAAATAAGGAGCAACAGCATGCACAAGTGCAAGAGGATTTACAACAGCTCTTGCACCCCAAGGCCTAATAGAAGAAAATAAAGCCGCCATTATCATCAAAACTGCAGATGATCTCATAAAGGGCTTGTCTACACGGGGAGGTCAGCAYAGAACAAGCTCTGTTATGAATTTTAAGTGCAGTTGCAACTTTTCCTGGCTCCCCGCGCAGGAGCGGCGGCTGCTTTTCCATGGGTACCATGGATGAGGCGCAGTGAGGGGCTCGGGCAGGGGTGCGTTACCCAAACCTGGAGTGAGGCACCCGGRGCACAAAGCACAGCTCAGGCAGGGCCTTCTGCAGGGTGAGGGTGGGATGGTGGCTGAAGAAGCTGCTCTGCAGGTGGGGTGGGGCAGTTCAGCACCTCGTGAGCGAAAAAGCTCTCTACATTCATCTTTCTTCTCTTTCCCCTGTAACATCCCCCTGCACGTCAGCCTAATGGGTTATTGTTCTAATCCTGTCTTGGTGTAAATCATAGAATCRCAGAATGGGTGGGCAGGCGTCTTATAGATCATCTCCTCCCACCCCTGCCATGGGCAGGGACACCTTCCACTAGCCCAGGTTGCTCCAAGCCCCATCCAGCCTGGCCTTGGACACTTTCAGGGAACCAGGGGCAGCCACAGCTTCTCTGGGAACCTGTGCCAGGGTCTCACCACCCTCACAGGGAAAAATTTCTCCCCAGGMTCTTATCTAACCCTGCCSTCTGTCAGTGTGAATCCACTCCCCCTTGTCCTGTCACTCCAGGCCCTTCTCCAAAGTCTCTCTCCAGSTCTCTTGGAGCCTCTTTAGGCMCTGGAAGGGGCTCTGAGATCTTCCTAGAGCCTCCTCCAGGCTGAACAATCCCAGCTCTTATCCTGTTGCAGGGCTGTATGAGGAGAAGGCTTGAATTCCATACCAAARCTCCCTTGGCAAGTCAGGGCTTCACTCTACATATCTCAAAAACTCAAAGCCAAATTCTCAGTGGGACTGGGGATATTTTCAGATAACTTCAGAAAATGGTCCTTTTTCAGCTCCTTGCTTCTTTGACAAAGTGTGTGAAATTCTAATTTAGCTGAGAGAACYATTGTATGTGTAAATAAAAATTCACGCTAAAGTTGTAATGCAATGCACAAAACAGAAAAGCCACTTGTCCCATGCAGAAAGAATTGTGTCTATGGATCACTAAGAAATTAATTTTATTAACAAAAAAATAGTTACTTTATCGCAAATAAATTACAAAATTAAATCAATGGGAAAAAAAAAGAAGATAGACTTGACCAAGGTAAAAGCTCCTTTAAAAGAATTTGAGCTACAGATAAAACAAAGTTTCTGTTCTCCAAATTTTTATTTAACCTATAGTTAAAAAAATAACATGGTTAATGATTGAAACTCATAAATAAATAATTCCTGCCATCCCTCACATGGCGCTGCAGGCGCTCTGACCGTGTTTCATTTGATGCTGTATTTTATGCAGTCTGACTACGATTTCATTGGTAATTTATCCTGCGTAAACCTTGACACCTGGGTGGCAGGAGCAGTAAGCTGAGCTTTCTGGGGCTTTGGCATAGGTAAAGCAGGCAGGTTAATCATTGCTTATACCTGGAGCTGTCTGGGCTCTGTTAATATTCATCAGCTGCTCCTGCCCTTTATTTCTGTGGRTGTCTCTTAATCCCACCATGAGAACAACCCAACCCAAAAGCTGGAGCAGCAAGACCATTAAGCAAATTCRTGAATGCTTTCTTCATAATACTCATCTTTCCTATGTCAACATAATAGTGATGGTTTTTTCTTTTAATATTAATAACACATTTGTACTTGAAAAAGGTTTTTTTTTCTCAAGTATTCCAGAAGTTAAACAACCAAATAAAAGTCACTGTGCAAAATCAGTTGTATTCTGTGCCTTGTGTTTGGTGTCCCCTGGAAAGGACTTCCTGAACTGGTCAGACTCTGGGTAAAAGTTTGCATGGTTTAGGCAGAAATTTGCAGACAGAAATAATTAAACTGGGTTCCTCCAGGTAATTCATGGGAAGTGGAAGATGTCAAYGGAGCTGGAAATACATTTTACTGTTGTTTCAGGAAACAGAACACAAAGAGGAGAGGAAAACCAGTAATTTCAATGCTAATAAAGCCAGAGCCCTTAAATATTTTGTTAACTGCCAAAATTCTGAGAAGGAACCAGATGGAAATGTGGTGATGCAGAGAGGTGGCTCCTGCTGGAGCCTCCAGGAGTGGCACAGCCTGCATGGTCAAGCTCAGAACCGGGAGCCAGAAACAATTACAGAGTTTAGTAGCACCAATGTTCTTTCAGGTAGGATAAACTTCCCAGCCAGACCTCTCAAATCTTCAGCATTAATGATTTTACCACTGCACGTCTTTGATTCCACTTCAGTTTCCTCCTGCTCCTGCTTAGGACATGAGATTGTGAGATCATAAAGGACATGAGACTGTGAAATAATAGTGACATATTGTAAATAAATGTATGATGTTCAGAGCCACAAAGGAATAAATTTTTGCTCACATAAAGACATTTATACTCGAATAGTGAAGTTTTTTTTTACCTGTCACTGTCTCAGTTGTTTTCATTTCCAAGAAGAGGGGTCTTGTTACTGGTTGCTGGATTATCTTGCCTTCTGCAAGGATTTAGTTAAACTTCCTGAGTTAGCGAACTCTGAAAAAMCACTTGAAAATTATAGCACTGGTTCATGTTTCCTTCTTTAATTAAACTTTAAACAGTCCCCCAGCAGTTTTGTGCCTGTCTCCTCCCTTGGAATATCTCAATCTGTTCCCAGTGGTCATGCTCAGAGTGCTGGGTCTGCACACTCGTTAGCAGATGCCAGATAGGTGGCAAAAGAAACATCAAAAACCCAAAACAAACAAAAAAAAGGAAGAAGATACTGAACGTAGTTTAGAAAAATTCATTCATAAATATGTGTCAGGTTTTTCTTCACAGATCATTGGTATTTTAAAATATTTTAAATTGTCCTCTGATATTAAAAATGCAAACTTATTTTGCGATGAGTAATTTTCTTATTAATAACTTAACATTTGTTTTAAGCTTGAAATAAGGAAAAGGAGGTATTTTAACTTTTTTCACTTTCATCTTTCTAGTTCATGATACCTTTTCAAGCTTTGTACTGTAACAAAGGAGTTTATAAAGTGAAAAGCAAACATAAAGAACAAAACAAAACAGAAAACCTCCAAAAATGTATTAAAAACATGAAAGTAAAATATTTAGGTTAATATAAAGTAAATGTTCTTGGGACATCTGCTATTTTTAATTTTCATTCCAAAAAGAGATTAGAAAAAAGTATAGTTCATCTAGAAAGAACAACTTCCACTGATAGTCAGGCTGCACAATGTGAATTTTAGTAAACATTCTTTTTCCAAAATAAATAATCTAATTTTCTGAGGATCATAGAAAGAGCTTTTGTTCCGAGTGATATAATTTTGCCTATTATTGCTAAGATTAGACATCCTTTGATTTTCTAAAAATTATCTGCCAATTGTTTAATTCCTGTAGTAATCAAGATAATTAGAAAAAACGGTGGGTTATTAGTTCCACACTGGAATGTCTTAATGTCTGGCAAAGCAGCTGTCATAACAATGAATATAGGTTATATTTGTAAGCATTCATTATTATATTAATGTTGGAATAMTCCAGAGATATTCCAAATGATCAGAAGATACCTGAAGAAAACCACCTTGTTAATGGTTTAAGAGTGCACAAGAACATTTGTGGAATTGTATTTCTTAGCCTTTGGTTCCAGGCTCAGACTTATTCTCTAATGACACCGAAATTGAGGGTTGGACCAATACAATCGCCATCCCTCTGCAGCAATGATAACGTGAATAAATTGATGAGGGCTCMACACTGCACTGAGATCCAATAGTCAGACACATTAGATGTCTACACTGACAAATTCAAATAAGGTTGATTTCCTTTGTCAGTGTAGGTGTTTGAAATAATAAAATGCATAAATAAGAGTGTCTTTACTATTTAATCACTAAGAGACCTAGAGGCGACTTGTTTCCCTGCAATTATGGGAATGCCTATAAAGCCAGCACATTCCAAGAGGCAGATGTGGGACCAGAGACCTAAACGGACCCATGTTCAGTGAGGGGTTGTGTTCAGTTTTGCAAATTAAAAAAAAAGAAAAAAGAAAAAAAAGAAAAAAGAAAGGAAGAAGAAACAAATTAACAGTTCTTTTATTCCTTTGCCCTCATTTTYCTTTGTTGCTACTGGAACATAGGCTTAACTGGGTTTTTTTTGTAGCCCTTCATCAAGCCTTGGCAGCTTATCTGCAGCTCCAAGGCAGGATACAGGTTAGCAGGGTATTAGCTCTGTGTCGTCTTCACTTGAGACCCAAAAAGCATTCAGTCAGCTCATGAAAGATAGAGTAGACCTGGCAGTTTATTATAAATCCTGTGCACTCATCAGCGGTCCCAGCCAGCAGGTACACCCCTGCAGCTCAATTCAGGGATGCACAGAGCATAATGTTCCCTTTAGATCCAGCCCCGTTCTTCGCTAATCTCCTGTCAGCCAAATTCTCCTTGCTCTTCTCCATTTCGCACCGTGTTTCATTTTGGAAATCCTTAATTAGCCACCGAGGCAGGTTAAAAAAAAAAAACAAGTGACACTACTGATGAGTCAGCATTTCAGCTAACAATTGCCAAAGTTTTTTGGTATTTTTTTTTTAAAGCCCCAAACTCAAGAAGTGTCTGGCTCTGCATCTCACTTTCTAGGGCTTTGAAATGCAAATCAGTAAGTCCAGTAGACTGAAACTCAATCCAAATTACTCAGAAGTGTCAGAACAACAAAGGCTATGAAAGTGCAGTGCCCTAGTTAACAAACCTTTGTGAAGAGATTGTGGTGGAAAGCTTGGAGTTTGTCACCTGAAAGTCTTTAAAAAGTTGTCTGCCTAATCATCACTACTGCCAGACCTTTCTGAGCAAGGTGTAGATAACACAGATATAAAAGTTCATCCAGTTCTCCAAAGACCCTTTTTACAGTTTTATATAATGTGGTTTAAGAGTGGTGGTGCAAAGGGTGATGAGCATGACAAGTTAAGGGCCGAATCCTCAAAACCAGCTTTATTCAGCTGTGATTTCTCCAACTCACATTCTGCCTCAGTGATGCAGATGAAGTGTCCTTAGTCCCAGTTCCGTTCCAYCCCTGCAAGGAGAGATGAGGAAATGTATGAGAACCCCCTTGTCTGGATGCTTCCCTGACAGACTGCTTCCTCCCATGCAATAATTAGCAGGAGTTAATTCACCATAACTATTTATTCCTGCAAAATTTTGGAGAAGCAAGGGCCTTCAAAGCCCACACCAGAAATATCCCACGCAGTCATTAACTGTGTGATTCACTAAATTTAAATGCTGTACAAAAATATCCATGTGGACACTCATTTCCAGATAAGTGACATCCTTTTCCAGAGCATGAATTTAAATACACCCATGAAATCCCCTCATTTGCCATGTGGTTGCCTTGTTCCCTCACAGATATGGGGCTACCTCCTGTTTTCCCAGCTGCTCCTGCTCATTCTCCCTCTCCAGCTCTCACTCAGCACAGTGGCCTAAACCTTCCTGCAAGTTGTCAGCTACATCAGCCTACAAATAAAACACCTCACAGGAGACACACCTTTCCTTAGGTGAAGAGGATAAAGAGGTAGAAAAGATGCACTGGCAACTGCTTAAAATTTACTCAGCATTATGCCAGCAAATTTACAAAGCAAAATAGCCCAGACTGTGCTAGGAAGGTTTTTCAGAGCAGAAATCAAGGTGTATCTCAAGGAGAATGCTTTGCAATATGACTGGAAATGCTTGTTGGCTTCCTAACCCACTGAATACTTCTGGAGAGTCGGGGTGTTCAGKGTGGTGGCCGCTGCCATCAGGGCTTCAGAGATGCTTGGCAGAGCTCTGGATGACAGCCACCCGTCCATCCTCCTGCTCCACCTGGGCACAGAGTGGTTTGTCTTGCAAACAGAGCCAGTCTGGGTTTCCATGCGGGCTCACTCCAGAGAACAGATGCAATCACAAGACCTACGGCAGCTCCTTGCACAGCTGAGCTGATGTTCCCACCAGGCTCTTCTACCTTGCAATCCATAGATCAGTAAAGGCTGCTGATCACCTAATTATACCCATTTGGGGATTATAATTATCACCTAATTATACCCATTTGGGATCTCTAAACACGAGAGTTTTCCTACTAACACAGCCAGGAACTCATTTTCAGACAAAGAGAGCAACTCCCTGCTTTATGTGAGGTGAAGCCTTAGGCCAGCGTTTCACTGCTACAAAACACTGATGAGCTCAGAAAAGGTCTTTTAAGCAAACAAACCTTCTTAGACCTAATTCCAACCACCAGTGGAAAGTTTGTGCCATCATTCTTTCTCACCAGCCACCGCCTGTGAGCTCAGCCATTTTGTCTCCCCAATAAGTTACTTCAGATCAGTGCTGTCAAAAATATAAATAACTTCTTTATTTCAACCCATTGCCATTCCTCCAACGGGTACAGAGCTGGAGCATCCTGCTGGAATAGCAGACAGAAATTCATCCCCTTGTTTCAGCCCGAACACCTGTGCACCATCTTACTTGCATGAGATGGTTATTTGGCAATTTATAAATGTAGCTGTGAAACCAATGCCTGTGTGCTCTACAGCTGCCTGTTTACYTCCAGCTTCTGTTTGGCATCTCCTATCCATTTAAAGGGAAAAAAAACCCCAAACAACAACAAAACAAAACAAATTATAGGAATAATGAAAGACTGTGCCATGAGATACCTGCCCAGAACAGAGCGATTAATTCAAATTAGCATAGGGACTTTAGTGGGCCACAGGGACACAATGATTTATGTGAAAGATACTTCATGCTAGAATAACAAAGGAGACTTACTCACTTCCATATATTACAGCAATTAGAGAGGAAAGAAAAAAGAAAAAGGGCGTGCAATATTTCCATGGAGGTTAAGCTAAAGATACAAGTCTATCAATCCTTAGTGCCCATGGTTTCAACCCAAAATTCACCCTCGGCACTTCCTAAACCTTCCCATTGCCCGCCCCTGCCATGCCGAGTGCCCATCCCTGCTCCATCCCTGCAGACACAAGCCAGTCTCCCCTCTCCCCAGAAGGTTTCATGTGGCTCTGTCACACCTTCTCAAAGGAAAGTAAAACAAGTGTGGAGAAAGCACAAACAAACAGAAGCTGCCTCGTACGTGTTCTGGAAGAGCTTATTCCTGTGTGGGAAGTGCTACTGTGTGCTAAAGTGTTTTACATCTGTGTGAGTGTAACGCCCTGGGATCGTGCCAGCAGTGCCAAAGATGGGGATTTTCACAGCCCTGGTTAATCTGAGTACAGAAACCTTGTGCAGGCCAAAATTAGATTTAATTTACATTAACATTGGTCACTGCTCACAGTGGAAGTTTTACTTGCTCAGAAGGAGACCTTCTTGTGTCACACAGGGGTACTGTGACCTAAGGTCTAAGCCTGCTTGGTATCCACAAAATGAACAAATATTCCGTGAAAACTTTTTCCTGCCTTGTATCTGGAAAAACTCTGATTTGAAGTACCGCATGCAATCGGGTGGGTTTTTTAACCATGGATTTTTAATGAACGTGAAARTGTCCTGACTAAAACCTAGAAATTTATATTAATAAGGATCAATCAGTAAATAAAAGCATCCAAATGCAGTGTTGTCCCCTATAGCCAAAGACAATACCTTGTATTTGCCTTAGCACAGTGAAGTCACTGAACTGATAAATAAATAACAGCCGGAACCAAGACTACAGTAAACGTGATGTGCCAAAGAAAACAACACTCTACATTTACCAGGAACAAAGGCAAAAACAATACCTGGCATAACACGGTTTGCAAAATAAAATTTAAGTATTCTCTGAAGTAATTAACAAGTAYATGAAGCTCGTAAACAGAGAAAAAGGGACATCTCCAGTTCTGCGTCAGACTGTCAGCCACGGATCAGGAGTGAGAACCTGTTTGACAGTGACAAGGCACAGCGGAAAGCGTGGCACCGCTCGGCTGGCAGGATTTCATCAAACCACAGCTCCTTCAGAAGGGCAAATTTGCTGTTCTTGTTCTTCTTTCTGCCCCTCCTAAAATATGCTGTCTGCATCCAAATAGAGACACCAGGACACAAGACAGCTGGGCTGTCAGGGATGCTGCTAACCCAGATCTGTCAAGGTGAACATGTGAGAGACTTCAGTTTTCCATAGAYTGGGTGGAGGAGGAGAAGTCTGTGCTGTCCGTGCTAAGCTGCTGCCGCCAGGGAGTCAGGAAGCTTTCAGCAACACTCGCCGAGGTCTGAATACACAACTTACTCAACTTTTTGTGCCGTGTGAGGATGCTGCCAGCAGGTAYCCACATGGAGGGGCTGCTGGTAAGGCAAGACGTGGGAAAAAAATCATGGCTTGCTTTGTAAGGTGGAGAAAAAAGCCAGGATTGTCCCGTACCCAGCAAGTTTTCTTTAGCTGGGACTCGGGTATCCACATTACCGCTGTGATGAACAGATTTGACTCTCTGAACAGAAATGTTTGCAAACCCAGAAGCATTTGCTCTGTTTTCAATTTTTCTGTAGCAGAAAATCCYTTAAGGATCTGTCCTTCAGGTGTTGGTGTCCTTTGGGGTGAAACGTTAAAATGGGGAATCCTGTCTGTTCCATTTAAGAGCTGGTGGCAGTTTGGTTACGAGCTGGAGCTCATCACAACCTTCCTGGATTCTCCCAGAGATAAACTTTAAATTTTAACACTRTTTTCCAAAGGTTGCCATTGAAGTTCGAGTTTTCTACCATTCATGCACAGGCAGAATCACCGCCGTAGAAAAGAGAAAAAAATTGTTGAAATAAGACTTCGAGAGCATCTCGTGAAGAAAAGGCTGGTAAGCGATGTCCTGACAGCATGCTCAGCAGATACCTTTTCCAGAGGAATCTGGTCAATATTAGGATGAGTTAAGAGAATGCTTAGAGAAAGCAATAGGTGTTTTCAGAATGGATGGGCCATTAGCAGCAGATAATTGAATACCTGTGCTTAAGAAGTGCCATTGAGTTCAATAGGAGCTGCACATACATCTGAAGCCAACACAGGCTTTTGACAGACACCGGATAAGGTGATGGGGAAGCAGAACATTTCTAAACAACAGGGGGGAAAAGCTTTAGGTTACAATAAAAACTAAAAAAAAAGCAAACAAACAAACAAGCTACAAATCGAAGCTAAAATATTTTAACATGGCCAAACTTGGTCCAAAACAATGAAAAGCTTGGGTGGAAATTTGTGATTCACTCTCTTTGGTGCTTCTTTGTACATAGAGTTTTCCTTCCCTCAGGTCTAGTCTGAGGAAAAACAAAGTACTGGAATATCTCACCAGCTGTATTCCTTCTACCATTTATGACGAGGAAAAGTTATATATATATTTATATATACTCACAGAGAGTTTGGATTCAAATTTAGTGTTCCTTGGCTCACTGAACATCACTCCCATACAAAGAACAAGAAAACTGCTCCTACACCAGGGTATTCTTCTTGCTCAAGAGCTTTGACATCCTCCAAGGGTTTTATACAATTTAATAATCTCCCACAGGGAAATGACGGAATTCTCATGACAACCTAAATAAAGGGTTTTTTGGATCACACACCTCTGGCACATGCTGGCAGACCCAGGAAGATCACATTCCAGCTGTTTGCAAACCCAGCAAGTGCTACAGGTCCTCTTTTGCTGCCTTGACATCATCTTATGGCCTGTAAGCAAACTCCAGCTCATGTCTCCGTGACGTCTGAAGGCAGTAATTATCCATCCAGCTGTAACGAACCAGCACAGTGATGCGTCRCAGGCACCACGGGACCTACATGAACTTCTCATTGACTTATAGGAAAGCGGTCAGTCTGGTGGGGGCGTTTGTGCTTGTGGGATCATGGCAATGGATAAAGCCAAAAACAAGATTTCGCAGACTTCCTTCATGCTGTGAGCCTTGATGTCCTTAATACAGAAGTTCCAGACCTGACCGAAGCTCTTTGGATCTTTCTCTTAGGCCTTACACCATATCTRTTACCTCTTTTACATTGCTAAATAYACCTCTTCTCATCCTAGTCCTTTCTCTTTGGCTTCAGCTGCCATATATTTGATTATCTCCCTACTTAACTGAAAAAGGCATTCCAAATATTCCTGCTGTTTTCACTTTGGCATTAATTATGCCCTGTTTTCATCTTTAATTTGGATTCTGGCTGTACATTTGCAAAGATGATTTGCTGGGAATGCACGCAGCATCATTTGTCAGCAGCTTCCCTCCAGAACTGCCTCCTGAAGAAGCTCCTGTACCAGACAAAAAGCCTGCAAAGTTGCACAGAACTTACAACACTTTCTCCTAATTAAAAGTTTAATATTTGTATTAAGCATTTGAAATAGGAGGTGAATTTCTTCAGCCTCAATATTATATTTCTGTACATTTTGTTGGTCTGCAAAGGYATTTCTTTGCTGCTTCCCAGTATTTCTCCTGTATTCCTATAAATCTGTTGATCATAGTTGCAAAATACAGATTAGCTCTCAATTTTCTTGAAGACCGTGATAGGACTTAATCTGTTCCCAATGCATTTGAAAAAGATAGAAGTGAGGATTTCAGAGACATAAAGCATACAAATGTCTGTGTTATGTGATACTTCACAGACATTTTTCCCAAAACAAAAATGGTTAATTTAATCAAACCTTGRATTTTGAATCCCTAGTCATGGATAGATGGATGTTCCCCTGATATAAAATGACATTTTTCCACTGACATCAATGTAGGAAAAAACAAAAAGCTTTCTATCTCTTATCTTTCATTGTACTTGACCCATTTTGGTTGAAATAACTACTTTCAAGAGCTAAAATAATCATAGATTCACTCTGATTTTCAGTGAATTTTTCTGATGCCTCAGAAACCTGACATTTTTTTGCCAATCCCACAGGTTGTGCATGTAGTCCAGAAGAAGGGGAGTCTCCATTGCACAAACTATCCCAGTAATCTTAAACACAAATATTTTGAGGCAATTCCAGAACGATATACTGGTCTCCCAAAGGTGGTTTACAGTCATAGTTTTGTTTACAGATTATACCTTTGTAATCGCTAAATATTTTTCTGGTACTGAAAATGGAAGATGTTATATTTTATCATTTAAGAGATGTTGAATATAAAACTGCAACCTGCATTATTCAGCTTTGTGTGAGGTCTACCAGCACCAAAAATTCTCTTTAGCCTGATAAATATCTGTGGAAGKCTCCATTTGTATCAGGAATTAAATAGAGAATGAGGAACATGACCATTGAAAATAATTTGTATCTCTCTCCCAGCTTCTACTTAGTCTTAGTCTTTTCCTAAGAAATATTTAGCTATTGTGAAAAATGCTGACAGAAGCTCTGCACACTGAAAGGAAAAAAAAAAAAAATCACAGATTTTTATCCTTGCAGCCGACAAGGAAGAAATTACTGTGAGCCATTATGTTTTGCAGAATTGGGAATACCTTGTGCAAGGGTAATAGTGCCAGTGATGCTGCTGATCCTTTTGGGAACAGTGACCTTTGCAAAGAGGAGCAGCACCCAAAAACACTAATATGGAAAGACAGAGGAAGGATGCACAGAGTCCATAAGCACCTGGCACGAGTCGTTTAGAAAGTAGCCCATGAATATGAAAACCCAGCTCACGGAGCGCTGGCAGCTCTCTGGCAGGCAATGTCACCAGGAGCTGTGCCCTTCCACTACAGAGCATATATATTTTTATATATTTATACACTTATTTTTTTTTTCAGTCCATCAGAATTTGTGCTCGCGCTCTGCGAATCCATCAGCCAGCTCTGAAGGCATAACAATAGCTGGTCAAGGACAGAGCACACAATGTCTTTTCACAAGGGGCAAAGGCAATCAAGAGATTTCACACATATTTGTGCTGCCTGAGAAACATCCTTAATGTGTGGGGACACAGACAAGGGTAAGAGCAGGAAAGATAAATGATCTTGCTCCTAGCTACAGTCAGCCTGTGGATAGAAGCAGATTGACACAGTTGAGTACAAGCACCACGAGCCAGAGACTGTAAATACCTGTTAGAGTGCAAGCTGAGCCGAGCAAGGAAAAATGTCTCTCTCCTTCCTCCGAACCCKTCTGCTCGTCTTTATCTGTCTCTCCTGGTAATTTTATCATCCTTCTCAGAGAGCAGAGAGGGGATGGAAAGGGTAAGTGGCATTTCTAACCCCAATGCTGGATATTAAGGGTGAGGTATTTAAATTTGCAAGATAGATTTAAGAGTCATCAGCCTTCGGAGACAAGCACTTAGATTAGCAGCTCTAAAAACTTCGGGAATTACAGCTAAAGCAACCCATACAAAGCCTCCCAGTAATCCCATTTTTGCACATTTGCAAAAATGGATTGAGGAGGCTGAGAAACATTCAGCCCTCAGAAACCCCATAGCTTAAGTGGCTACTGCTGCAGACTTTGGCTAATTACACTGCCAGGTGCGGATCCTACAGAAAGATTTAGACCTGAAAAGAAAAACATGAGAAAATCACGAAAATTTCTTTGAAATATTCCTATTTTCCCTCCTCCTAAGTCCTTCTGTGTTCTGCATATGTTGTGAAACCGCTTCTGCGTGGYGATGGCTGAGGCCTGTACAGAGAATGCGACACACTGGGACAACATCTCACTTGCTGGATTCATGTCTGGCACTGCACAATCACTCCTGAGCAGATTGAGATAGCARGGATTGGCCAGATAGAGCCAAGAAAA
Source organism: Parotia lawesii (assembly GCA_003713295.1). Classification (NCBI taxonomy): domain Eukaryota; kingdom Metazoa; phylum Chordata; class Aves; order Passeriformes; family Paradisaeidae; genus Parotia; species Parotia lawesii. The sequence goes on along the minus strand of RAHM01000116.1, from coordinate 37,009 downwards.
TAAGGGACAGCCTCTAGGTTTCCTGGTGTCCTTAACACTCCAATGTAGCACAAACCTGTATCTGGGATGTGCCCTAGGACAAAGCTCAGGGTGCCGCTTTCAGAGGATGGTCCCAGCAGATCTCCCCTTTACGGAGCACAGACAGCTTTGGGATTGCCTCGTGGAATCTCAGAACTAACAAAAGGTCGCTAAGAAGCTGATAGTGCTGCTGTGGCCAGGACGTGGCTTTCCTTATCATTCAGACTACACAATGGGATTCTCTTTTACGCCATCCCAAAGTGCGTGCGTGGGTTTCCCTTCACGGAAATGAGGTCAAGGGGAGGAGAGCAGCTGAGTGTCTAAACCTTGTCCTGTCATTTACAGGGCACAAGTAGGGCGTGGCAGCCTGGAAATATTTCCACTAATTTATAGGCTAACTAGGGGTATGCTCAGCTATGGCTATACCTGACATAATTAGGGACTGCATCTGGAACACCCCAGAGAATCGTTCAACAGAGCCCGCGCTCCACAGGCGGATGTGGTCCACAGCTCTCTGCAAACGAGTGTAATGGACAGGAAAAGTGGGAGTCTTGCTGGTCACTTTGTCTGCTGACATTCCTGCACTGGAAAAGAGATGGGAGAGCTCTTTGTGCCGAGGAACTGATATCCTGAAATCCACCAGCAGCACGGTGGTCATCAGGACAAATGACCATATGGGCAGGTCATGGGGGCCAGGCAAAGCTCCCGGGAGAGGAGTTTCCACCTTCAKAATATTACTGCTAATCACTGTCCTCCAGATTGTGACAGGCAAGACACAGAGAACCCCATCAGACTCACACGGAGGTTTATAATAGAACTAACATGTTCTGTATGTAGGAAATTCAGTGCAATATTGAAATATGAATAAAATAGAATACATTGGAATARTATTATCAATGGATCTTGAAATGCAGCAGTAATACTGTTTGATGGTCTCCAATTGAATATTCTTGTTTTGTTTCACTTCAACATCTGCATTTTGTTTTCTCKCTTTGATTTGGAACTTATTTCAAGTACAAAGAATTTACCACAAAACAGGAAAAAAAAAGTTACTCATCAGTCAAAGACAAACACTTTGCATTTAACATGGAAACACAGCTCCTCACAACAGTATGAATCCCTGATCAAAAGAGAAATTTCTCTTTTTTTTGTTTAATCAAATATTAGTGATTACTGTAAGGATCACTGTAAACACCAGCTCCATGAGCGCTGGAGGAGCCCATTGAACCCAGGATCTAGGCAGCCATGCTAATAACCCTAAATTACACAAGAGTTTACTGAATATTAAGATTGCTGAATATTAAAAAAGAAACTTGTAAATTCCAACAGAGATGATCATCCTCTAGGTGAGCCAGTGAATAAAATCGTCCCTGAAGTGCTCAAATTCATGTACTGTTGAATCGCATTTTTCATCTCTGATTGAAGAGCAGAATGACTCTGTGTTATCTTAGTTTTATCTCCATGGAGAGCTAAAGACAGCTACTGTCATCTTGTATGCCAGGTCTGTCACTCTTGGGACATCTTGCATTGGGAGCCTAAGAGTATTCAATTTTTAAGTAAAGTCTTCTCAAATGCAAGATACAAGCTGTGAAAAAAAAAAAAAATCTTACCAAAAGAGGAAATAAGAAATTAATTCCTTAAGTTGTAAGTCAGAGGAAAAGGCATACTTCTCTGCTGTTTAATTTTCAGAGAGAAGGAAAACAGAAGAAAAATCACAACCAAATGCAGTATTTCATCATTAAAACCACAATTAAATAAAAACATCAGAAATAATGTCTGCTTGCTTTAATTAAAACTTAAGGCACAGGAGTGAGTGCCCTCGAGGCAGCTCTCATTGTCTGCTAGAACCCATATGTTTGCTTAGGTCCTGGGTTGAGAACAGTTCAAGAAATGCTGACAAACATATTCAGTTGGTACATTGGTGGACTAATGTAAAACGGCAACAAAAACATTTTGCTTGTGAAAACAGGYGTGTTAATGACATTTTTTGTCTATATATATATATATACACACACAATTTTCATTATTACAGTGAAGAGTGGCCTGGAGCTGAGGCCCATAAATAAGATAAAAGGGAAGCTGTGCTGTACCTGAAAACTCGCCACCCCACCCTTCCTCTTCTTTTGTTGCTCTCTCTAAGAAGAGTCCAAGCATTCACCTCAAGGCTTTGAGTGAACAATCGCACCAAGCTGGGTCTAACTGCCCAACAACAGGAGCCGCCAGGAATTTCCCCAGCCCCGGGGACGTGGCTCAGCCCAGCTGCAGAAAGATCCTCACASATCTTTTGTTTGGGCGATGTCCTAAAATATCTGTGCATCACCCAAACCCAACACAGGAGAGGCTTGGTGGTACTGAGTGAGCCCATGAAAAAGAAAAGGATCGGACCAGTAAGAACTGAATTTTTTATGCTGGAGGAAGTGTGTCAAAACCAATGCCATTTCTATTAAAAATTAATTGTCTCAAGCAGTATATGACACTAAAACTTAAATTTGCAGCTCACTCTTTTCAGGTGCTGAACTGCATGGCTTTAATCCCCAGAGGCATTAGCGCAACTACTTAAAGTCTGTACGTGTGTAGTCTTATTGATGTAAGCACTTCGTTAAAAGGGGCCAGATTACAAAGCTGCTTTGAGGATCTAGCCCTCAGCAGTGAAAAGAAGCAGTTTAGGCCAGAGACATCAGAGTGGGCTAGAGCCCACATGTGTTATTTGCATTCGGAATGAAAGCATTTTAATAATTTAATCACTTTTGAAAAGCATTGTGCAGAGACGCTCCCCAGTCATTTTGAGGAACTAAGTCCTCTTAAATTCTAATTCTTACCCTTCTGCTTATTCACAAAATAGCTTTAAGGAATATCTTGCCATACCTCGGCTTTTCCATCCCTACAATACGTACCTCAAAGGGCCATTGTGCCTGTCATTAAATAATGCTGGTAAAGCACTCTGAAGATCTGCACTGGTATATATATTCCACGAGAAATTATTACTGCAGCATTAGTACCATGTGAGGTTTGATATAAATCCATGAACTATACCATTGGTTACAATTCTTGAAACACTGTCTCCAGCATAAAGATATTAAGTGAAAGAAATAGTTGACTACTTTAGAACATGGTTCTCTAAGACCTTTATTCTTACAGCTATATTATATTCAAATGTCAGAATACATCCAAACCCCTTTTTTTATTTTAAGCTTGGCTGATTTATTGATGGCTGTGCTTAATTTTTAAAACATTTTCTCCTTTGGAAATTAGTCTTCTGTCAACCTCTCTAATGTACACAATCTGGAGTCACAGCATTCATCTTAAGCAGCTTAGCATTAATGTTTAATGCTGCAGTCCTTACCCTGGCTGTGCAGAAAATTGTTGATAGTTTATGTCTTTTGCAATCAGTAGTTAACATACATTCCTGTATTCTAGACTGTACTAGTAAGTTGCTGCTTTCTCACACTCTGTTTTCCCCGGTTTTCTCCCCCTTTTATTTCTGCCTGCTTTAAGACACTTGATTAACAGGTAATTTTGAAAGCCAGCAATTAAAATGCTGAAGGACACAGGCTCTCTGGCCCCTCTTTGAATGCTGGAGTTCTCAAGATGTTTTTGAATCAGACTGTCTGAGCACCTGTGGACATGGCTGCTCGCTTGCTTCTGTGGGTCATGGAATGGTCTGGGTTAGGAGGGACCTTAAAGACCAGTTCCAACTCCCTGTCATGAGCAGGGACACCTTGACCTAGACCAGGTTGCTCCAAACCCCATCCAACCTGGCCTTGGGCTGTCYCTTTGTCACCAAGGGTTTTAGCCACACCAGTCCTTAGTGTTGTGAATAGCTCCTGTCCCACAGAGCAGACTTTCACACAAGGATTGTTCTTGTTTCAACAAGCAGAAACACTGCATTAAGCCTCTCTCACACTTCATATAGGACAGAATAAACAACGGGGTGCCTTATGCACTGACACGTAGTCCCCAGGGGAATTTAGACTGGTTGAAGTGCACTGCTTTTCTTCATTTTTCATACTTCTGCCTACAACTGTACATGTTAAACACCTACACTTCTTATACAACCCGGGGCTTGCTATCTGCTGAGATCCACACTCAAGCAAGYCGCTTTTCACACGAGAGATTCAAGGCTGCTCCTCTGAAGTACATGGAGATTGGGTAGGTAAGTGTATGCTTAACATTAGTCCGTGCTTATCCTCTATTAAACCTAATAGGACTCGGCACTTGTTTAATGTTAATTATACCCTTATGTGGTTTATGGATTGGGGCCTGGATTACTTATTTGATTACAATTAGGCCTGTGATTGCATGTTCACTGAGCTGAGACCATTCAGCAAGGAGCCTGAGTGCTTGCCTGCTCCCCACCCGCCCTCCTTTGGAGTAACAGAAGTTGCTCCGTTGGCAGTGCTGAGAGGTTTCTCTTAGCCCTGTGGTAATGATGGATTAAAAAATAAAAATACCATTACTCCTTTTCCCAGTGCCTTGTGACAGTGAGCAGATAGAGCTGTCTCAATGAGAGGGTGAGCAAACCATCCCCAAAACACAAACCTTTTACATCTCTGGTACATGAATATACACGTGCATTACTTCCATCTAGAGAAGCTGTAAACAAGATGAACTCTTCTAACCTTAGTCAAAACTGTCAAACTGAAAACCACAGAACAAATGCTCTGGGGAAAAGGAACAGGTAGAGCAACCTTTAGCAGAGCAGCAAGATCTCACCCCTTCCACTGCGAAAAGCAAAAACTCAAGAGAAGAAACTCCCGTCCTGTTAAACACTAACAGGCTTAGAGCTCAGTGTGACTGCAGCAATTTAACAGTGACCTTGCAGAGTCAAACCCCACCATCAGCTGGAAACAAAACAAATTACAGTGGTACAAAATGACGCACTTAAAATTCATTTTGTGGAGGGTAATGCTTACAAAGTTTTTTAAATAGTCAATTTCCTTATGCAAAGTGTCTTCTCTAGACAAACACATTAAGAAAAACTGATATCCTCATCAGAATGGTCTTGTGGTTAAGGTAACAGATTGGGAGTCGTTCCCGAGGTCTGTGTCCTTTTTGTGTCTTATCTTTGAGAGACAGATTGTGAACCAGTTATTCTCATTGATGAGTAGCACTCGCACCAGTTGCCCCATACAAAATAATGATACAGCTCATGCAGGCACTCATCCATCACTGCAAAAAAGACAYTCTCAATGTAACCTTTAGGTTGAAAGAGATGTTCAGGGAAGTCACTATCTCTTCCTGCATTTAGCCCAAAGGTCTCCCTGCGGCTGGCATGTCAAAGGATCTGCAATATAGRTACAGACAGCCTCAACAGTAGCCAGAAAACATCTTTCTAGAATATTTAAGTAAAGGCTATTACAGGCAAAATATTAAAATATTTTTCACTGTAAAATCATTGTAATCCACATCTCTCCATCCCAATGATCTTAGAGGTCTTTTCCAACCTAAACTATTCTATGATTTTATTTGAGGTCTCAAGGACAAATTTGAGGCTAAAGTATAAAATAAAAGGAATAGTTAAATACTGATTCATACATAAAAGCTTAGTCCTTTTTTTCTTTTTTTTCCATAAATGGCAATCATTCAAACTATCAATCATCTGGAGAGGAAGAATCAGCAGGCAATCTAATTCAAGGAATTAGATTGTAATGCCTGATGTAGATCTACCAGTTAATTTAAATAATGAGTCACCTGGTAGGCAATCAAATCTAGGTCAGGACATTTAGCAGGCTGAAAATAATGAGTCTAACAGCAACAGAGCTAACAAAACAATCCAGATAATGATGACAGCASAGAATGACAGTCCTAACGTAATCAGACAGTGTGCACAAACTGTAAATAGACAGACTAAAGAGAATGAACTTCTGTAGGGAGGCAAAACATATTCTCCAATGAAACTATTATAGAAGAATTATGTTTGGTTAAAAGGAAGCATAGCGACAATCACAGTGAGGACATGCAATATTCATGTGCTCTGACTGCACCTACGATATCAGTGAAAGCCTTCTTTCCCAGCTTTTTTGTTTGTTTTGCTCTGTATGTAAAGCAAACACTGTAAAATTTGATTTTGTTGGGTTTAGGAAGTGAGGCAGAAAAACCTCCCATTTTCCTACTGTCTTTTCCTAACTTTTCCTTGAAAAAATTTTTGGTCTTGATTTTAGAAATTGCTTCTTTGTTCAAGAAGATAAGACTGGGGGAGAAAGAAAGTAAATGCTCAAAAGCAGCTCCCCCTGCAGTCCTCTCTGCCCCGGTGTCCACACGGATCAGGATGTTGGAGGCACAGCTCTCACAGGTGGCACGGACATCCTCCACAAGCCCCTCATTTAACAGATGTCCTGGAGCCCTGCACCTTGTGCTGCCCGAGCAGCCCAGGGGCTGTAACCACACACAGGCACTTCTGCTCCTGAAGAGCACCAGCAGGAGATTTGAGTGGGAAACACTAGATGTCAGCAGCCCTCCTTGCTCTCCAAAGGGTGCTGCCTGCTCAAGAACAGTTTTTGGCTTATCCGTCTGCTCCTCTCCAGATGCACAGTTCCCAAATTATGGGATTTTTATCTCCACAAAGTCCTGACTGCAGCCAGCTGCCAGAAAGTGTATTCTTGTGTTTGACTTCAGCCTTGTTCATTCACACAAGCAGAGGGCAATGTATTCTGTTAGTTTGTCAGGGAGTTGGGGTCTGAAAATGCTCTTTTGTACCACCCACAGACCAAAGTACGTCATCGACCCTGCAGAGAGGTCAGACCCTCCTTCCCCAGTGCCCTGCTCCAGAAATTTTAGAATTATAGAATCATTCAGATTGGAAAAGTCCTCTAAAAGTCCTCTAAGATCATCAGGTCCCCATTAATCTAGCACTGCCAAGCCCACCTCTAACCCATGTCCCCAGGTGCCTCGTAATACACCTCTTTTAAATTCCCCCAGGGATGGTGACTCAAGCACTGTCCTGGGCAGTCTGCTCCAAAGCCTGACCAATGTTTTAGTTTGGAGGGGGTTTTGTGGATTTTTTGGGTTCTTTTTGTGTTAAGATCAGCTCCTTTTTACCAATGACACTACCAAGTTTTTCAGACAAAATGTGGAATGGCGACAGATTTACCTATTGAGATGAATTTTATAATCCATTACCCATATGATGCTCCAGGCAACTGCTGCTCTGCTGGCTTGTCACTAATGCTGGGCTGTTGGGTTTGTTCAGCCTTAACTAATCGAGGAGCATATAGGAGATGACTACCAAATAAATATTCTTCAAGTTCAGCATCTCATTATGCCTTCAAACTTCGCATCTCATTATGCCTTAAAATGAATGATGGCACTACTTACCATAACTCCAGGTAGCTAGCTAATGTTGAACAGCCATTTTTTTCCCCTTTGTGAGATGATTATTTAGTTTATAATTTCAGTTTTAAAAGAATTGTTGAGTTCCATTGACAGATTTTAAAGAGTGTAGGGCTTTGTAGCTCAGCTTTATGTTTCCAAGCATGTCACAGACTCCTTCAAGAGAATCTGTGGGAGCTCTTGTGATTCCTTACATCATGCTTTATTTTTTTTTTCTTTGAAAAGCCAAAAGGGAATGATCAGACTTTATTCTTACCTACATCAGTGGGAATTATCTCTGCCTATGAACTGGACCTACTGTGGTGATACRGCAGTATCTGGTAGCTACTTGTAAAAACTTCATCAGGTTTCAAAAATGTATAATGGGTGAAGCGTCCAAACTGGGATTTATTGAGATGTAAAAATTTCATCTTCTAAGACAATTTAACCACTGGTTTAAGAGTTTTCACACACTCAAAAATAGGGTGAAAGCCATTTCTGAACCATTCAGTACCAAAAGAGCAACAGTTCCACATTCCTGCAGCAGCACAAGTTGAACCATCACAATATCCATGAGCAGGGGGACCTGACACAGGGCCATGGATGCTGAATGAAGAGATTCCAGTTATTCCTCCAGCTCTGCTAATGATCTGCTGTTTTCTCTTGCTGAAATCATTGTGCATTTTTGTGGTAGTTCCTGYCTTACTTTCTGTTTATACTGCAGATTTCTTTTAGGACTTCTGAGCTCTGCTGCAACCCAAGTGGTGAGAGGAAGAAGAGATTGCAGATACTCCATCTTCCCTACTCTGTTATGTTGCATGTAGAGACTATTCATAGTATTACAAAGTCAGATGTCTGTTTTGATGTTCTAATTATTTAATTTTATGTTAATCTGGTTTATGTGTTCTCAAAGTTAACAAGAACTCCCTAATACATCAGAGGAGTAGTGTTCAATGCACAAAGAAGGTCGTGGGGTGTTCTGAGGTCCACTTCAAAGAAGAGAGCCTTGTAAATGAGAAATAATAACCAAAAACTAGCCTGATGATTTTAGAATACACGAGAAARCACCAACCTATATGGGCAAGATGGAAATCACAACCTTATCCCTAATTCCTGTATYTAATTTGTATCACTTGTTTCACAAATACTGGAGCCTGTCACATCTGGAATCTTTTCCACAACTGGAGAGTAGCACACTGAAGTTGYAAGTACTAAAACATTTGGCTAGCAGGTCCTGCTAGAGCACTAACCCCTGAAATAATAATCTCCCTCTTTTTATGCATACTTAACAGTTTTTTAGATGCCTGAAATAGTAATGCCATATGTAATTCTCTTTCTAGCCAAGCCTACTTAAAATGCTCGCTCAGAAGTAATAAGCGCAATATTTTTTTCTGATCAGGTCCCCTTGGAATGAAATCATGGAAAAACTCTTCCTGCCAGTTCATGCTGATTACCTGTGTGTCTCATTACTCTAAACCCTATCTGACAGCCGCACAGCCACAACCGTCTTTCAACAAGAGCTACCACTGAGTCTTTTAAAATAATTTTATTTCAATTTCTAGCTAGTTCTAGCTTAAACAGCACATTTAATTGCCTAATAAGCAGTTCATAAGAAGAATATAATTTCAAAGTAAAATGTTGAACCTACCCGGTCTTTGACAGCGACAGAAATGAGAGATGCCTTTTAAGTCCTCCTGTGTAAGTTATTCTGCAACAGAGGAATCAGCAACCTGGAAACTCGTTAGAATACTGATTACACTTTCAAAGTATGCACAGAATTAAAAAAATTGTAATAATAAAAATTACTGTAAACATTAAGCAATTACTGAACACAGAGGGTAAAATATTTTAACTGTTTCAGAAGTAGCAGTAGGATCCAAAGTAATAAGAAGCCCAACAGGTTTGGTTTGTCTATAGGGAAAACTTCCCACACCACTGGAAACTGCTGTTATTTTATTACACATAAAATATCTGTATAAATGTACAATGTACCATGTGCAGGGGCTAATTTTGCCTGATCTCCYATGTAACAAAGGCAACAGAACTCAACCCACGTGTTTTTCCTTTTAGCTCAATTGTCTGTGCCTAATGAACTCCCGGTTTCAGAATGCTGCCTTATCTTGAGGAGTCCAAGAGACGATGGGCTGGACCAAGGTATATTAAATCCAYGAGTTTAACAGGGAAATTCCCCAAGGATTTACAGCAGGTAGACCTCAGCCACCAGTGTTGGAATATCTCATCTCCACTGCTTTGTGCCCTTGTGTCCCTGAGACTGTGCGTATGGGATGGGTCCTCTTGGTCATTTGCGAGCCCCATGCATGGAGGGAAAATCCAGGCTGCATGGGAAAACAGGCAGGGAAAAGGATAGGAGGACCAGAGCCCTTCAACATGGAGCTGGGACACAACTGGAAGATATTCTGGAGTTAATCACATCCAACCAAGGCATGGCCACAGACCTCAAGTCCTAATTCACCAGGTGTACAAGTCCCTCACCTTCTGGATTTTTGTCATGTYGATTTCTCAAATAATTAAACATTAAATTCCAAAGGCTAAGGCAGAGATAATGGCTGAGAAACTTCTCCTCATTTGTCTGGCATTTGGATGGCAGGGCTGTTGATTTTTCTAGATAATGTGTTTTCCTGCCAGTGTGAATATTTCTAYGAATAAAAACTTTTGACAAGTTCCTGGAGAATCGAAAGTGGCTAACAGACAAGGTAAATTACCAACATGGGCATTTATTTGACATCCAGGATTTGTATCTGGAAGAGAGTAAAGCCAGTTACTACAGGAAGTACCCTACAGAAAAGCAGTCAAATYAACTGAGATTTGTAATGAAAATGCTTTTCTATTGAAAAAAATATTCAATTCTGGAAATTGATCCATTTTGTCAGAATGCCTTGACTCTGATTAAACCGTACAAATAAAAAGGAGGAAAATAATTAAACCCCAGTGATTTTCATGAGGTAAAATGCACTGTCATGTCTCTGTTCATTATTTTGAACTACTTTTTCTGATTTTATGAGAACACTACAATTTGGACAGCCAAGAAGAAAAAATTCTAAAATTTCTATTCTTTTTTTCTGAATTAAATGGGAGACTTCTGGYCTCATTTTAAATGAAATATTGTGTTATTAAGCTGCTGCAAGTTTTTCATCAGATTATTTTTAGGAAAAAAAAAACTCAAGAAACCCTAACAGTAAAGAACAAAGTACGTAGTGAAATAAAATTGCATAACCAAAATTTAGGAGATATTAGTATATACAAGAAATACTGCTGAAGAAAAATCAATTTTCTTCGCCCATCAGCTCAAAATAGAATTGCCTGGTTTTACTCCCAGGAAGTGAGGAAATAATTTTGTCTATGAACATTGCAAAACTGATAAACTGAAAGTGTAAACTATAAAGTCATAAATCAAATACAAAACAAATTTCAGTAATGATCAAATAATAACCCGTTTTCTGCTCTAGATTTCTCTATATCTCTGTCTGTGGAATACCCTTTTAACCTTCCTTTTCCCATGGTTTTTTGAAAGTATGGTATATTCAGCTCCCCAACAAAATTCTTATTAGTGAAAGCATTAATCATTGGTTAATTGTAATTACTTAGCCTGTGGAAAATTTGAGAATGGAATTAGACTGTGACTACAAGTCAAATAAAGTTTACCTTTCGTATTGATTTAAACATTTTTGAGACAGATGTTCAATATGGTTTGCTTGGCATTTTCTCTTTTTTTTTGATGCTTGGTCAATGTGCTGAATAATAATTGAACTCAGTCTCTACACAAATTTTTGTATCCCATAGAAGTTACCTTGTAATCATCAATTTTCCTAATAATAGAGGACAGCACATACATTGCTTTTCCAATAAACTTGCACGAAAGCACAAACCAAGATATTTCTGAGCTTCTATACTTTTTGTTGTTCAATTGAATGTTCCTGACAACATTAAAAATTATTTAAAGCCTGAAGTACACAATTTGATACATTCTTTAAACACCTTTAGACTTTTTCAGTGTCACAGTCCAATGTTCTTTCCTTTGTTTAYGCTTGGAAGGGCAGACCCTTAACAGGGTTTCAGTGTTGGGATGGGGCACTGCCTGCATCAGACACTGGATTTCCTTCAGTCATTCAGGAATGTAAAAGTGAAGATCAAGGGCTTAATTTTTCCCTCTTTTAAGTCATTGTCTCTTTTTTCTTTCACTTCTTTTTTTCATATCACCTTTAATGTTGATGACTTCAACTATTTTAAGAAAATATTCTTTTTTTTTCTGATTTTGTTGGAAACTGGATGAGGATCCTTTCAGAACGAATCAACCCCTTCTCTCTGTCCTTCCATGGATACCACAGAGCCCGTCTACAACATGAAGCTCCCAAAACTTCCTCTACCTCAGGTGAATCATCGGCAAAGCAGCAAGTTCATGAACACCTGAAGAATTGGATTTATGTCGTGCAAGGCATCGGGTTTTTAACTGAGTTACGACAGTGATTCACCTCTTCGTGTGCCTCAGCCTGGAAGAGCAGAGACATCATTGCCTTAGTCACAGACACATCAGTGCCAGGAGCAGGCAATGCAGGTGGGAAGAAGTGGGAACTGAGTGGTGGGGATGGTGTCTAAGAACGTCTTTCCTGGTATCTTTCTCACTTATCCACTTGCCTATTTCACAAAACCAGTGGAAATGCTCATTACCCTCAGCACCTCTGTTGGACTGGATGACATCAGCTCTAAAGATCCACCCACTTGGAAAAACAGAAGTAATAATCCCAGAATAGCTGTTCCTGTGAAAGGTATCTGCCCTGTTTGAGAGCTTGAGATTGGTGATGCAGGTGTGCATTTACTAAGTGTATCATGCTTTGAGCTGGAAGAATGATATTCACTTTCCAGGGAAACTGGTATTCCAAAAAAAGTTACATGACTTTTAAAGTGAACAGAAAACTCATATGTACTACTTCTAGAAGGTGAGAAGTTTGAGATATTGGTTCTTCCATTTTCTTTTGTATTTTTTTCCTTTTTTTAAAGTATGTGTATAAAAGCAGGAGGGAGAGAAGCTAAACTGAGGAACGGAAAAACTGGAATAAGAGAATTAAATAACTGATCAAAAGATTTTTGCCATCACGGTAAAATTTTGCCAAAAAAATTAATTTTTTTTAAGCTCTAAGTGACAGCACATAGAATCTTCCCTGACAAATCATAATGTCATAATATAAAAATATTTATTTTTATAGCAAATAAATATTTAGTTAATATTTAAAGTTACTACAGATTTCTTCATGGGTTTCTGAGCCAACCACACATTGCCACTTCCAGTGGTAGATTATTCACTTTCCTGACGTCTATTTTTCTAAACTTAAGTCTGAATACTAACAGTGTTATTTTCTTGTCCATTCAGATTTCAAATACAATGTTAATGACATTTTATTATGACATATTACTTATTCACACAGTTTGAATCTCTTGTGAAACACTTGCCTTTAAAAGAATGTCTGAGAATATTCCCAAATGGGAGGGGGAAAACAAGGCATATTTATTTAGAACAATTTGAGCTGTTTCATTTTAAATTCAATGCCAAAATGCTGCTACTTCCGCAGTTCCCACCATGACCTCCTATAACATGAGTCATCAGAGATAACTATGTCTATTATTATGTGGCAAAAAGGTAGGAGGTTTTGCTTATTTCAAACACTTTTAGCTAACTTTTCCCCCATTTCCAGTGCAGGCTAAGGTAATAATTTATCGCTTGGCAGAAAATTACAAGATTTCCACGGTGACTCATCTATGCTGGTTGGGTTTTACATGAAAGCAGCTGTATAGCACAAGTTTTTCCCACATTTTTAACCTGATTTATCCTTAGGTTGAAGATTTGGATGCTTTTTTGAATAACAAGATGTGTAACAAAATGAAGAGATTTTGACATTAAAATTTTTTAGGCTCTTCAGCTCTAAGTTGCTGCGGGAAGAGCAGGCAGACAAACCTGACCAACTTCCTGAATTCACCTCCATCTCAGCTTCTCCAGAAATCTGTTCTGGCCATCAGCTCAACTCCTACTTGTMTTCCTTACACCAAAGGATCAGCATTTGCAGCAACGCCACAGACTGCACTTTTTCCTTCTCCTTCATCTCTCTTTTTTTAACAAAGATGATACAATAAAACCCATTAATGAGTTTACAAAGTCCTTCTGACACTCACAGAATTCCCCAATCCACAAGRAAGGTCTTGGATGCAGATCATAGGCCAAATTTCATCAAGCTTTGCAGGCCATTATATGGGAAGAAGGACTCCTGTAATGAACATCACATCAATAAATAAAAATGTGTTGCATTTCTGAGAACTCTTTCCTAGAAAGAAGCACAGTAATAATGAGTATATTCTTACTTACAGAATTCACAAACTRAAGCAATGATTCAAAGCAAAAACTTCAGAAGAGGATGGATACAGAGCATCAGAAGTCAAGACTTAGAATGTAATTATAAAGGAAAATATSAGCAAAACACTGCATTGGTGTCTCTACATTTGGTCATGATATAATTAATCCAGCCCAAATCCTTTTGTAAAAGAAGGAACTAGTAAGATAATTTTAATGAGTTTTAAATTGATGTTATACTTTGCATTCTCTCTAAATCTAAATATTGGCAATAATTTCTCCACCAAAATATTTTCTTCCATTATAATCTCAATAACTACAGTGTATGCAAGCCGAGATATGCCTTAGCGAAAGAAAAGAAACACTGGATAATAGATCATTAACCTTAGGCCATATTTTCATCTTAATTTCTGAAGGTTTCCCTTTCTGTACACTTTATTCATTATGCATTTCCTGCTTAGAACAAGCAAATTCAGCAAACATTATTTATCAGAGTTCCTTTGTAGGTGAACAATGGCCTGGGTTTCCTGATGTGTCGTGGAGGACAAACCAAGGAGGCAGAGTCCACAAAAATAAATAGTTGATGCTCAGGTTAGTGATGTATTTCTTTAAACATAGTGGAAATATCCTTAAAAGCTGCAAGGACACATAATAAAGTGTCCCAAGAGGAGACTTATTCATGCACTGACCTTTTACACCAGTTTGGTTATAGTATGTATTCAATTACCCAATTAAAAGAAAAAAACGAGAGAGAGATATGAAGAAAATGGGTATAAATCCATGGCAATATCATCTTGATGCCTCTGATTCTTGAACTGAGTTATGCCTTACTTGTAGGCTACAATGAGACCCTCAAAAGCAAAAAAATCYGMRTGCCACAATATTTCTGAGAAAATATTCTGAATGGAACGAAACTTTTTTGATCAACACCTCTTCTTATGAAACTGTTGAATTTTTCCTGTTATATAATACCTGGATTTTCCTGCCCACTTCTTACTTTCTTGTCTTCATAAACCTGGAAATAAGAAATAAGTCCTGGTTTCAAAGGAGGAGGAGATTTCCTTACATCAAAGAGCAAACAGCACACTTCTATCTCAGTAAATGAGGTCATTTTGCTATTTCTCCACTCTGCTTTTTTCTTTCTTTCCCTGGATACTGAAGTCTGAAACTAAATTATCCCTACTTCCTTTTCTGAGGAACTGAAAAGGCAAATTTCGTGTACATCACAATTTTCAATAACCACAGGGGTTTAAATTTTGTAGCCTGTAGGTAAATGTAGCATTTTCTTCTAGTTAAAAGAATTTATTCTTCTTTCTCTAGCATTACAATGTGTTATTTAATTGCATTGTGCATTCCATTTCTTAGCTGGGTGAAAGATGCAAAGCCCTATAAATAATTTTAAAAAATATTCTTTTTTTCATATGATACCCAAAGGAATATTTTCATACTAAGAACAATATTTTCAAAACCAGCTACTTTTTAATGGTTTATTTGATGACTGCATGTTYGCTGAACATGCTGGATAGATCTGTGGAGGACATTCATTGGTCTTATTTAAAGTTGGAGGTGTTTGTCTGTTTTCAGAATCCAAGCTCCTTTTTTCTTGGCATCACCGATGTCAACCTGAGTTCTCTTGTTGAGCCAGTGGTACCACACTCAACTCTATAAATTCATGTGACATTGGAAAGTCTAAATTTTATCAACGTCATCAATCATGAACTGATGAATAACAAAGAGTTTTCAAGGATTTCTTATCCAACAAGAATCTGTTGCAAAAGAAACACAAAATCATTTTCGTTACATCCAAGACTGGTGTTAATCCACATCCAGTGGGATTCTTTACTTAAGTAAGAATTACCCATGCCACTAAAAAAAGTTGGAAGGGGTGGCAGTAATATTTGTTACCGTGGTACATTTACTTTCATAACTGAGAAAAACATTGTTCAGTTTTATTTTCAAAAGAAATTATTGTCTTTTCTTCCAAAATTCCATCATTAATCTTTGTAAAGAATGGCTGAGGACTGAATGGAATTATGATCCCCTTCTGTCAGGAAGAGAAAGATTAGAATTACAATACTCTTCTGTCAGGAAGAGAAAGATTAGATTACACTTCATATTTTATGTGAAGAAAATTGTGGCTACTTTGGCCATAAATATAGCCTCTAAGAAGAAAAAATACTGAATTTGGATTGCCAGTGCAATGCTATTATGCCAGAGTAATATAATATCCACACAGATATGATAGGTGCTTTCAGAAAAGTCCAGCTATGTAACATGATGCACTGCACTGCAGATGAAGCCTTCTCTTAATATATAACCTGCATAACAATTTCAGTGTAATAAACGGTGGGTGGGTTTCTTGTTATTGATTTTACCATCCCAGGCAGTTGGAGGTCATCATGCATTTACACAGGAAATACTACAAATCCCAGTGGTCGTAAGTTYGTTACCTCAGCCTATTTTTCTGGGTTTTTTTCATATAGTTGGTACAGCAGTAAACACGGAGAATAATAATCCTTACTGCTTAGCAATTTCTTCTATTGTCCTTTATATTATATACAATCTCTTGGTGGGAAAGCCCTTAAGAGAAACAAAATCAATAGGACACTATGAAACTGTAATAGGAGTCTACAAAAATCACTCTAAGAACCATCAGATATAATAGAAAGTGATGATATCTCCATAGGGCTTTTCTTTCTAGGGCAAAAAGGCTAATAATTATAAAAAAAGGTAAAAAGCTTGTTTGCTTTTACTTAGTAGGTTGTCTTATTTTCTAACAGTGGCTGAGGGAGGGAAGGTGCCACTMTAACTCTGAACATAAATGCAGAGGAAAAGCTCAGCCCTCAGAAGTGGACTTGCTTTCCAAAGGACTCATGGAAGAAGACTCTTCCAGACTGTCCATCACGCTTCAAAAGGGAAAATAATATAAAATGGGAAATACTGGAATGTTGAGGAGTTTATTTCCCCAGGTAGTTTGAGATCACTAAGCATTAAATTTCCAAAGCAGTTCCTCAGATACTGAGTTGCATCAGGGCTGTTCAGAGAATAAGCAGGTGAAACAGCTCCTTCATCCAGCCACCAGTGCTTGTCTATGGACCCCTTGGAAGGAAATCCCAGAGGAATGTGCTTCAGGTTTTTGCACAACTCTTTTTGTAGGTCTTTGGTATTGGCCTGCACACCCTATCACAGTTCAAGAGCTTTATCTCTGTAGGGTTCCTTCCTGATACGGCCCATTCTGATGAGCTGATGACTCACAAAAGATCTAAGAGAAACACCAAGAGCACCACAAAGTTATTCTCATCTAATTTCTATTCAATGATATTCTTAAAACCTTTCAAGAAGTTTGAGAGGTGATGATAGTGTAGGTCCTGATCCAAACTTACCTACAGTCAGTAAGAACTTATACTTTGACTCATTTAATCCTGATTTAGCTAGATAATAAAGCCAGTGCTGAATTTTAAGTGTACAAATAGTTTTATATTATGCATACAAATCCCTTTCCAGATTAGGGTAAATGTTAATCTGTAAAACACAGATAGAACTTCTCCAAAAAKCTTCCTTCGCACAACTAATAAATTCACAATGGGGAGACTTGGAATGACTACTTCAAAATTATATTCAAAGATAAGTGAAAGCTTCAGTGATCTGCTGGGCTGGAGACTGGAATATTCCCTTTAATTATTGCTTTTCTGAAACCTGTAACCACAGGCTCTTCCTCCTATGGTTTAATTTGTGGTAGCTCGTGGAGGTGTTTTGAATCACTGTCTAGACACCTGTCTGTCCTGTACAGCCTGCTTGGGCTCTAGCTTTGGATAGCTAAAATATCTAAGTTAAATGCCTGGAGAATATGGAATACATGGTGAACCATGTATTCACGGTGAATAAACCTGAGGAAATACATGGTGAACTCTGTGGTGAAGAAATGATRTGTCAAACCCCACGCTTCCACCTCACTGCAAATTTGTTGAACTGGATGGAATTAAGACCAATGTGCTCTACGTATTTGAATCTGCATTAATCCTCAAATAAATTTTTATACCTGTACAGTGAGAGTGGAAACTTTTTTGGCAATGTAAATTTATTTTGCTAAATATCTAAACCAGTCCAGACCAAGGGCTGAACTGACTCATAGCAATTGCAACACCAAGAACATGAGTGTTCTRTTTTCCCTCACATCCCAGCCACAGGAGCACCACTCAGCCCATATATTCATCAGAGTGTTTTAGTGTACCTTTTAAATTGTCATCATTCTCTCTGCTCCATTAATAGAACTATCTGCATGAAAGAAAGAACAAATTGTCTTTTAACTGGTCTATTACAAGGTACATTAATGAATATAGGGGAACTTTATTAGTGCTTTAATGGTGTACCTGTTCACTTCACATTGTCTTGGGTGTTATTGTTAGAACGGGCTGCTTGACAGACATCAAAGTGCTGCCAGGTACAACAAACAATGCAACTTTTATGCTTGTACTGTTCTTTTTTCCTTGTAAAACAAGTGTTTTCCAAGCAACATTTACCACCAGTCATTTGATGGCCACTGATATTTGGCCATCCTAAATGTAGTTGCCAAGCCAGGCGCTTCAAGTTTCACATGACTTTGTCTCTGTAAAGTGACTTTTTTTTTTTTTAAAACAAAAAAAACAGTTGTAAAATAAATTCTGAGGAGCAGAGCATTAACTTAATGTTTTATCACATTAACTAAACTATATCCTGTAAAAAAACTGTACCATAAAACACTGCATTAAAGTTAATGCAAGGCTGAATATTATACATGGGCATATTCACTGCAATTTAGATCCTCACTAGGACTAAGCTTCCAAGGATACCCTTGAGAAATTGGCTTGACTAAACAGAGAAAAATTAAACCTTTTATTAAGGAGGAAAATGACCTTCCAGCACATGGGTCATACATAAGTTTTTGTCATTTTTGGTTTTTTCTTTAAGGCTGGCCATCATCATTGAGTATTGGAAAGGAAAAGGCAAATTAAAATGCCTTGTTCCTTGTTACAGCTGCTATCCACAGATCAGCAAAGGCTAAGGGCCAGCATGGGATGGGCTGGATGTAAAAATCGTGTATAGAATACAAAAATTTATTAATTTCATAGTGATTTCTCACACTGTCTTAAAGCATCATCATGGTGTCTTTTGTTAAAAACAGTTTTAGCCATTACCTGACAAGATCAGCAAACTGCTTGTGCTTCAATAAACTATTACATAGAAGGCAAATATTATAAACCCACAATATTTACTTTGCAAATATATAGATAAATTTGCTGTTGCTCATATGACTCTGCTGTGTAAATTTATTGCTATAAATGTATATCTAAATTACATATATAAACACATGCTATATATTGGATAAGGTTGCAGTCCTTTCATAAACAATCCAAAATAATGGGAATTAAAGTCAAAATCTGAAAATAAGCCTGATACTAAAGAGAAATACTTTAAGGAGATGAGAGAGGGAGAGAGGTAACAATCTGATATTCACATTTTGCATTTGTGAAATTTATATGATTTAAAACAGCAATGACTTTTCAATGACTTAAATTCCATTTTTCACTGCCAAAGTAAGCTGAATAATTGTGGGATTTGTTTGTTTGGTTTTTTTTTTTGGGAGGGCACATGTTTGCTTTTGTTTGTTTATTTGTTTGGGGTTTTTTACCATAAATCGCCACATAAAATTCTAAATGCTTTGTCCTTATCTTCCTTTCTGGAAGAAATACAGAAAGACTCTTCTACTGAAAAGGTAAAAAATCTTTTGAGAGATTATGTCTCKCTCTTTTCTCTGTTTTAAAACAAAGAATTGCAAGTGAGGGGGCAGAAATATCTGGAATCACCTTGTTTGGTGGGGCCTATCAGTGATCAGAACCTACCAGTGAGGTTGTGATAAATATTTACAAGTGTGCACGGAACAGATATCTTTGACATGACCTAATTTCACTCCACATTCATAATCAGTTCCTTCATAATCATTTATCAACTCGTRTGGTTTTTTTTGCAAAGTAGTTTGTCAGAAAAGTTTGAAGAAAGCTTAATCTGGTAAAAGGGTTTAAACAACTCAGAAGTACAATGAAGTTGAAGTTAGCATTAATGTTTATATTCATGAAAATTATTATTGTCTGAGCATTTTATACTGCTTTTTCTTCCAAGTTGATAACATAGGCTGACGTACCATGATGCATTTTTTATTGAGTTCTTGATTATTCAGTTTGATTTCCTGAAGGCTTTGTGTCTAATTTACGGAGGAGGGAGGGGATCAGCTTCAACTTTGCGCAGAAAAGTGAAAATAACATGTCTTATGGAGACCTGTTATGGTGTGACATGATTATATGGGGCCGATCTTYATGAAGCTGTAGAAATAATCTCAGTTCCTGAGAAGTGCCAGTGTGGCAGAGCGTATCAGGTTACAAGGAATACATAAAAATTAATACAAACTTTAAGCAAAATCCTCAAAAWTTAAGAAGTAGGGAAGAAGACACAATGCCATCAGATTTAACTCCCATTTTGATGTTGATTTTGCAATACCTATATTGCAAAGACTAAAATATCTCCTGGCTGCAACTATGTAATTTTCATTCCAGAGTTCAGCACTATTGTAGTGACATTTTCCAGTCTAGACAGAGGACTATTAACTAATCCAATTTTACAACAGGTGAAAATGACCCCAACTAACTCTTCTCTGGTGCTAAATTTAAATTAAAAAATAAAAAAAAATCCACCTTCTCAAGGTTTATAAAGAAGTAATTTTGTTTGAGTGGTGTGACCTAGGTTGCAATGTAAGATGTAACCAATAGTATGTGTTCTATTATCATTTCACCAGCTGTTCAAGCAGGGAGGGCAGTGCTCGTTATCTCCTACCATGACTCATCCCTGATAGCTCCCTCTGGGGGCTATCTCTGTTTAATATGCAATCAAGGACCCACCCCATGACTCAGAGCATTACACCATCCCATTGTGAGATGCTCCGCCCAGGGGGAGGAGCCAAGCATTCCCGCCTGGATATAATCTGGGGCTTGGAACACCACAAGGAGCTCTTACCTATTGGACTCCCAGAGGACAAGAGCTACCACTGGACCTTCCGGTGGAAACTGGACCCTTCTACAGGATTGCTGCTTCAATAGGGCCACTTCATCTGGATTGCTACCACCACCCTGACTAACAGGGTGTCAGGTTGTATCCAGACTCTGTCAGTGCTCTGGTACCATTGCATTTATTTTAATTTTCCTGTTAAATTATAATTCTGACTTGCGATCTCCCACTGGTTTGTTTTCAAACTAGCACATGCTAGATCGCATATTTTGCACTCCAGTAGAGTATACACTGTGGCAGGCTGAATATAATTCACATATTGCTTAATATAATATTAAAATTTATATGCAAAAAATATCAGGATGGAATTCACGGCTGAAGTGAAATATTCCTGCAAAAGTTATGAGAAAGACCTTTTGCAGGGAAACAGCAATATCAAACCCTTTGGTCCTTTGACTAAATCCTGAATAATTATCAGTAATCATGATATTCACTATCAGAAATGCAGAGAAATCTTCCACTCAGTTTATTTTGTATCGTCCACAGCTTGGGTAAAACCTAGCTTATCCAGCTTTGTGTTTGAGCACATAAACTGGAGGAGATGCAGGTACCTTCAGTCTCATGTCTCCCTTTCATTATTATTTTTTATACCATATATACTTGTTTTGTAGGTATATTTCTGTTGCTGTTAGAGGTGATTAGAGTATGAGGGAAATGTACATTTCAAGAAGCACATGATTAAGAAAAAATTAATGTGATACAAAAGTAAACATACAGGTACTGTGGTAGAAAGCCTTTCTGGGATTTTGAGTTGGAGAAGCTTGCATGGAAAGTAGCCAAAAATGGAGGCAAATTACATCAACAAAGATTTATCTCTGTGCTTAGTTCAATGTTTTGTAATCCTGATACAAATACACAGTTTATTTTAAACCACAAAGCACAGCAAACATGATCAAAGACTCAACAAATTTCTTTCAGTTATTAGGCCTCTGACATTCATAAATCACCAGAAAGGCTGACCAGATATTCTGAAGCCCATCCAATTTATCATGGCACTGATAGGTTACACTTTCTAAACTTGCTTGTTCATTCTGATCATKATAATAATTTGAAATGCCAAAATAAATCGTAGAATGCCAGGTTGGAAGGGACCTCAAGGATCATCTGGTCCAACCTGTCTTGGCAAAGACATGTCCTAGACACAGCCCAGTATCCTGTCCAGTTGACTCTTAAAAGTGAATCTACCACTTCCCTGTGGAGACTATTCCAATATTTGTATTGATTTCACTAACACAGTATTTCTTGCCATTAGAAGCATTGTTTAATCTCTTCCCCTCAGGTTCAGGCACCAGCCCAGGAAGGCGTCTGTGAATGGTGTTAAACACGTAGTCACTTTACTCTAAGTTTAAGCATCTACAGAAAGCATTTAAATGATGCACTTAAATGCCTTTTGCCTCAATATCAGCAAGTTTTAGAGAAGGCCATTGATTGCAGCTGGCCCTGCTGTCACCTGCAGCTCCTGACCCCAACTCACCTGCTCCAGCCGCATCCACCCTCAAAGGGGTCGTGTTCCCCCTTGCACTGTAAAAGCATTCACAGCTCATCAAAAATGCATTTAATTACCTTCAACATCTTTCAATTACAGGCTGAGTCTAAGATGCACTTGTAAAACCAAAGCTCTATTTTGCAGAACAGAAAAATATTTGGAAAAAAAGTCTTAAACCTGATGTCAAATCAAACAAACAGAATTTGTTGCTTTCATGAAATCCGCTGGTTTTTGGCGTTTCACAAAAAGAACAAAGCCCCTTCCCCGRGTTTAATGGGTGGCATGTGCCTCCAGCTATACAGCAGGATAAATGGTGCTCCAAATTTTTTTTTGTCTTAATTATACAGCTGTTTAGAGAATATATGGCATTTATAGAGACATGCCTTAAAAAGTTAGAAGTGGTGCCTCCTGGCAGGCTGACACACACAGATGACATGTCAACCTACAGCACACACTCATCTAAACACTGCCATAAATAGCAGAGGAAAAGGGGAAAACTTTGCTATTTACCAAAGGGTAAAGTTCATTTAAATAATATTCCTGATTCTTGCTACTGCCTGCTCTCCTTTCTGAACCCCACAATTATTATTTTTATTTTTGCACCATTCCTCTGGGATTCATAGAGATAAATGCTCTTCATAAAATTCCTCAGAGAATTTTCTTGTATCAGCTGCTAAGGAAAAGTTCTGTCCCATGAGTTTGCCACTGAATTGGTGATGGGCCTCATTTTGATGCACCCCTTTCTCTGCTTTCCCTGATTGAACTTTTGAGTCAACAAAGCATATCTTTGCGTTAAAGACTCCTCAAAGTTTTTTTTTCCATAGTTGGCTATCACTCTTGTCATTAAAGTTTTATGGATGAATGCTCAGCATGCATCCAGTAGTGTTTCCAAGAGCCCTATTGCCTTCTATTATTAATTAAAAGATTGGAGGAAGACTGACTAAGTCTTTGAAGTAGGAACTATAATAAACCCCATCTTAAAAGGGTTTAAAATTGTTGCAACAATTACAAAATATAGATACATTTTATATATTGCATACAAATGATATAAATATAAAAGAAATGAAGAAATTGTTTGCTGTGAGTGTGATGAGGCAGAGGTTGTCCAGAGAAGCTGTGGATACCCCATCTCTGGAAGTGTCTAAGGCCAGGCTGGACAGGGCTCTGAGCAATCTGGGATAGTGGAAGTTGTCCCTGCCCATGGCAGGGAATTGGAACAAGATGAATTTATGGTCCCTTCCAACCCACAACATTCTATGATTCTATGAAATCTAAATAATATAAACTATTATGACCATTATACTTATTATGATATTTATAAATTATAAAATTATATAAATTATAAAGGATTTGTATATTATATATTGAAATTATCTATATATAAAGTATGTGTTTAAATTTATAACAGAGTACCACCCAGGGCTATCAGCCAAGAACCTGATTTCCATGGTGTTAGGCATATATTAACACAGACTTAAAGCATTATTTTCCTATGCAGAACTTTCAAGGTGGTTGAAATAAATGGCTGGAGTATCTTTAAATAGTAACTAAGCATTTTTCTGTGTAATTTTTCTATGCAAGAAGTGTGATCATGCAGAGCACACCAAGAAATCAGAGTCAACATGAGAGTGAAAAAACACTTTGGCTGCCCAGGTACCCACTCCTCTCTAAACAGTGGTCTATGAGATCAGGGAGTGTTTGAAAGACAGTGCCACTTATTGAGTAAAGAGACAGTCCAAATACCTTTGTCTCAAAGGATTGCAACCAGTACAAATGGAAACAAACTTTCTAGCTCCTTTCCAAATTAAACAATTAACTCTAATATTCACATCCTCGGAGACATTTCAGTTGAGCTAGCATGTCTAATTTATAATCAATGATTAACAGAAGATGCAACTAATTTGTCTTTGTTATTTGATTTTGCCCCAGTCAAATTTACTCAGTCAAATGGATTGAAACAACGTTCTAAAGACTGGTAAGCATTGAATTAGAAATCTGGTATGTGGCTTCGTTGTAGACCAGCATTAAATAGATGTATTACAGGACAATATCTCTTACCTTGAGTAGTTTTAACAAATTAATTTTGACCTGTGAGCTTAATAAAGTCTGTTAAGTAGGCCCAACCTCTCTGTTAAGTTAAATGGAGACTGAATATTTAATTATTTTAATTGTCTGATAAATTTGAAATTGAGAAAGTAACAGCCCTGCAAATCTTAAAAATATATTTTCAGCCCTATGTGTCATTAAGCATTACTCTAGTGATTTTACTGCATTCAAGAGGTCACAAAGTTAAGCCCAGCCACCCCTGATTGAATGAGAATTGCACATTAGATCAAGAAAAATAGTCTTCTGGAGGTTAAAGTACCAGTTCAGGGAAGCTAAGACACATTTGTAGGAATATTTAGACCGGTGCTTAGGCAGCAGAAGAGCTAAAAAAGATGGGCATCCTTAATAGTGATAAAATACCCCTTGCCAAAGTTGGTTGTGGTTCTTATAGTAAAGGATGTGAAATTTTAGTAGTTTATGAGTGAAGAACTATCATTTTCACAGCCATCTTCTACACTGAACATAGAGATGTAAACATTTAAAGATGAGGGAGCTGTCCCAGAACTCACTGCAAGATCCAGCATGGCTCTGTGTGCCCTCTCAGCTCCCCCAGTTCCCAGTCAGTTCCCCATTCTTATTTTTTGGGTTAACAGGTTTTTGGCACAAACTTGCCCTGATGTGTATCAGCAAATCTCACATCCACAGAAATCATTGCTTGCACTCGGTTTAAGCTGGCACTGCCACTGACAGGACCACGTCCTGCATCCATCCCCCAGCCTTGGGCATCTGACTTGTGACACCCATCCGCAAAGGATGTGCTGAACAGCAAAATTCCTGCATTGTCCCAAAGCAATGGGGTACAGGGAATGAAGAAATATCAGGGGCTAGAGGTAAAGCTGCAGCTAAACCTGCAGATAGCAGTATCTGATTATCCAACTCCAGCTCAAATATAAAGATTTTGAGCAATCTAATTTCTGAGCAGCACCACTGAAGTCAATAGTAATTGAGACTGTGACATTTCCTAGAAAGATCTTAAACAAAACAAAAAAAAAAATTAAAAAAGAGGGCTTAACAAGGATCATGAATGAACAGAAAAGTGACCTATGTCACAGCCTGATATTTTCCTGTGACATTTTTCCCCAAATTATTTGAACTGAAATCATCTACAGATTATGGGCATGCATTGCAACAGGCCTCTTAGATAAATATATCCTGAATTTGCTATCTTTTAATTTTGCATAATAATCCAATAAGAACACAAGCTGACTCAACTGCAGTTATTAGGTCTAATCTCTTCAAGTAATTATTTTACTAAGAAAAAAATAGAAGTATTTCTGAAAGTGCTCTCTCCAGAGGATGGTTCTACACTGGACATCAGACAGAAACTAATCAGCCACAGTAAAATAAGGAGGAAAAAAAGCAGCTACAGTCACTATGCTGAGAAGTCATCCCTGTTAAAATCAATACTGTGATTAATGTTAAAACACAGGAGATCAGAATCCATCATGCAATATTTTTCCTGTCTGTGCTGTTATTTTTATAGCTTAACTTTGCTATGCTGAACTGCTTCACATCTGAATAATTGCTGGAAAGGAGCTCCAACCCTTTCTGGAGAAACAAAGGGAGACTGAGGTTTGTGCTTAGCTGGGAGAGAAGAGGATGAGAAGGGAGAACAAAGTGAAAGCAAATCTGTGTTATGTATACGAACTGCAGAGCACGAACTAAACCACACAACTTGGCAGACAATTCCTGCTGAAATTGCTGCAAAATCTTTCAAGGTTTCCTGAGATGAAATTCCTCACTCTCTGCTGCAGACACCCCCACTCTCCCTGGTGAAGAACTGGTGGTCACAGCGTTTCTGCCCCTTGCCTTGTGCTGTTCTTTTCTGAATTCATTTTCCACTGCAACAAGAGCCATGTCCTCAATTTCCATCCCCTGAAAAGCAAACACTGCAAAGCAACCATGATGCATTGACAGATAATTTTAAAAGACAGGATCATGTTCATATAATTAAAAGTATCTCTTCAGAATATTTCAGGCTTTCAGTGTCTYCTTTTTTTTTTTTAATTTAAAGTCTTTGCTGCAATAAAGAATGACCCTGATACATAATAAATATATTGGTTGTCTGGTAGTTTCACATAAATTTGCAGTGTGGGGTAGGCTGACTTACAGAAAGGGATAAAATTGTCTTTTCTTAGATTCTTGAATTAAAATCCCAAGTCTTGCATCTCCTAGTGAAAGATGTCCCTGCCCATGGCAGGGAATTGGAACTAGAGGATTTTTAAGATTCCTTCCAACCCAAACCATTCTATGGTTCTATGATCTGAAAAATTTGGTTGATGACACAGCACTATTCACTGTATGGAAACATGACTGAACACATTGTGCAAGAACACAAATAAACTTTTTTACCCATAAAGCTACAGAAAACAGTCATTAATTCCAGCTACTCCCCATCCCTGCCTACTGACAGTGCAATAGCACAGCCTGGGATGCTCTCACAGCGCTGTGCTTGGAGCATGCTGGTGAGTACCAGCAACTTCATAAGGAGGGAAAACCATCCCTGGAACATCTCAGGTACAGAGTGCAAACTTCTGAGTCCCATACAGGTAAAGTAGTTACTCTAAAGAAACTAACAGGGAGTAACACCCTTTAGCTATGAAAAAAATACAACAGAGTTCTCTTCTACTTAAAACCTATGCACAAGCAAAGAAGAAAAAACAACTCATTCTCTTATTTCTGCTTGGTTGGGCTCTCTGTTTATGAACAGACCCCAGAGACATGGCAGTCTAATGTACTGCACCCTTAGTTTTGTCCCTCTTCCAYAGCAATAGCCCATAATAGTATTGTTTCCTAARCAATTGAGGTGATTTGCACTTACCTTAAAACTGACGTGGACTGAACATGTTTTTAAATCCCTTTTGGTCTCACTACATTTTTATATAAAAACCGCAGAAAYGTTGTCAGTGGATATTTTACAAATTTGCTGAAGATTATTATTTAACCATGCTAATTATAACAATAAATGAYTTAGTATTAATTATAAAGTCATATAGTAGAGAAGTACACATATTTTATACACCTAGCAGATTTTATTAGACAGCTATATTGGGCTCTGGTTTTCATCATCTCGTACAGGTTTATGCATCAAAGATTTCAGTTTGATGCTTGCTTTTTTCCTTTCCAGTTTATAATATTATTGATGTATTATTTAACAATGGAAGATTTTGAACACATATGTTGATAAACAGACAAGGAGCTTTGTTTTCCATAGGAACGTTGCCTTTTATCTTTTCTWCATTGAATTGTCAAGACTGCATACTTAATCACAGTTGGATGTTGGGCCTCGTCTTGAACACCATAAAGTCAGCGAGAGTTTTGCAACTGATTTTTATTGGAATGGGACCGAGCACAGTATTGGTAATGTGCAACTTATAAATGCCATTTGCACACATATCAATTTTATTAACTCCCTTAGTATGGAATTTTCAGAATGTAATAGTTTGGCAGGCATTACTTTAGATTTATAGTGCTCCAGGATGACACTATTAAGCCACATTCACACATCTGAAAATTGCTATAGCAACGGACTAGGACCAGTTCTTCCTCCACACTGGTGGGTGAGAATTATCTCAACAACCGAGGCTCCTGCTGCCRCGTTTCGGGGGGCGTTGCTTCAGGAAAAGGTGCCTATGTGAGATGTATCCACCAACATAAACACACACAAATAAATATAGATGCAAACAGCACGAGCAGATGGTCACAAACTGGTGGACCAGAGATGATATGGGAAGGCATGGAATGTGTGGGACTGTCTAAGCGAACTGCTAGAGTGGATTTCTTTTTGGGAAGAGATGTCTTCTGAATAGGTGGAATAGGAACAGGCTGCCCAGGGGAGCGCTGATATCTCCATTCCTGGAAGCGTTCAAAAGATGGAAGTGGCACTTGGGGACAAGGTTTYGTGTGAACTTGGTGCTGGGTTAATGACTGGGCTCAGTGATTTTAGAGGTCTTTTCCAATCTCAATGATTCTTAGTCTAACCTATGAATCTTTCATCCTCTACAGACCTGACAAAACAAGACAAAACCTGGGAGAGTGGTTTGAGCACTCCTTAAAATATCASTAATTCCTGTGTAAAGAGAGAGGGGATGACTGACCAGTCTGGCTCTCAGTGCTGCCTCCCGAACTCTGCACAAGCCACATCTGACTTTGCTAGAGCCCTTGTGCCATGGCAGGGGAAATATCCACCYTTCAACCCTGAGAGGTTCCTGAGAGTAAAACAAACAGAAGGGCTGAACAGACAAGGGAAGATGAAGTCAAGCTTCACTTGAAGTCAAGGGCACTGCTGGAGAGAAACCTCAGGCCTGAAACTTCCACTCACCTTCATGGAGGAACAGGGATAATCCAGGGAGAGATTGATCTGAGTCACTGATTTCTTTGGGAGAAGAAATAAGGATTCTCCCTTTGTCTGAGAGAACCGATCACTAAGAAAATCTGGAAGAAAGGCAATCTCCTGTTGCTATTTCCTACACTTAGAGGTTTGCCTTAAAGCATCAAATATTAAGGGACCACTATTTTTCATAAGGATACTTTTAACTATTTCTTCATACTTTTAACTTATCTTCACATTTCTATTAGCCTTGGGGGAAAAAATGCATCTCTAACTCCAGTGACCTGTCAGTTATTGTGCTTCTAAGTGTTATTTCAGAATTAGAGGTCCRTTTCCTCTGTAACACATGGTAGAGCCTGAGTCACTTTTTTTTGGCAATGGTGTCACTCCTGACTAATGTTGAATCATGCTGGCAATGTTATTTCATAATTTTCTAGCAGAAGAGCTACAAGCAACACTTTCTCCAAACTATGACCTAACATTAATTTGTCTGCAAAACAAAAATAAACTCATTCTATACTTCCGAGTTTGAGATGTTCTCTAAAGAGTTACATAATTCTGAATTATTACCTTCTGAAGCATTTCTGAGAAATTGCTTTTTGGTAAGATTATAGAGATACAGGTGGTTAGAAGATAATCTTCTGAAATAAAGAGATTTAAAAGCTAGAGGAGTGATCTTCTCAGTGGCTGGAGATGGAGCGCAACTGTCACAAAAATCTCTTTGCTTTTTGTTCTTTGGGAGATGGTAAAAATGCTTCCCTCTTCCATGATAGTTTGGAGGGCAAAATCTGATAACTTCGARTGGGTGGGCTGTCTTCCCCGTTTTCTAACCACTGGGAAACCGATTCTCTCTCTTTCTGCAGTAATTTTAATTAGACAATAATCCAGAAGAAAACTCTTGTCCTCCAAGGCATACCGAGACAAGTGCTGACAGGGGCATAAATCCCATTTTCTTAAATCAGCTGTACTGGATCTGGCCCAAAGCTCTTATGATTCATTGTGCTTAAAGGTTTTAAATAAAATGTAAAGCCATTGCCATGGCCACTGCCATCAGATATGTCACCATCTTGGCTCTGGTGTATTCCCTGGCTTGTCACTGCATCATGAGCACGGGGTGATACCAGCAGATGCTTCTTGAACGGGACTTGAAAAGGAAGAAGTGAAAAATTACTTCAAAATTTGCAAGAGAAATAGTATTTTCCTTGCAAAATATCTGCTGCATCAAGCCTGAGATGCAGCTGTCTCATCGCTACTTCACTGCAAAGAACTAAGAGAGTCAATGGGCAAAAATAGGGATCTACTAACAATTTTTCTGTGAAAATAATTTTAAAATGCTGGGAATTTGGGCCAATACGCTCCATAGCAGTGGTAAATAGCACACATTCTTTCCAACACACTTCAGCTCCTGTCAGCTCAGTTCTGCCTGCCCATGTTTAACTTGCTTTGTTCTTCCTATGGATCAAGGTCTGGAGTTATTCTAGAATAACTGGAATGTGTCTCTGCCCACAGCATGGGAATTGGAACTAGAGGATCTTTAAGGTCYCTTCCAACCTAAAAACCATTCTATGATTATGTGCCAGCTGCATAAACTGGGTATTATGATCTGAGAAAATTCCAGTGCTTTTTCTCATTTACCATTTTCCTCTCAGATRGGTGGTTCAGATACTCTTTCCCAAACTTCCCCACTCTTTCAGCTAGTCTCTTAAATCTCTGTTTCCTGCAGACTGATCTCTGACAAAGCTCTTTTCTCCAACAAAGCCATTCCAAGGATTACTAAACTGCAAATCACTTGAAAGTATTTCATGCTCAAACCTCGAAGTGAGCTAAACATGATTTATCTTTAAAAAGCAAAAAAACCCAAAAAGAACAACAATCTTTGGATTGACACAGACAACAGTCAGGAAAAAAAAAATAGASCAGGCATTCATTTGGAGCAAAGGGAAACCTCAACGCAGGTTACAAACACCGGATATCCGTGCTTGCGTTTTCCCAGGCTGGATTATTGTTGTTATTAATTGCATGTCTAAACCTAAGTCTCCACTCTTTAATGTGTAGACTGACTTGCAAAAATAGATGTTGCTAAATGCTACTGTCTTTGTAAAGACCTCTACAAAACCACAAACCAATGAGTGCAATAGTGGTTTTTATTTTCTTAAATGTGTATCAGCGGGTTTTCTCTCTCAAAAGCAGATTGCTTGTTCAAAGGAAGGCTGGATATATGCTACACAGGCTCRCTTTAAAGTAAGAACAAGCTTCCTGCTTCCTTTTAATCTATCTGTAAACTGTGAAGTCTGCCATCAAGTAGCTCCATATTAGTTGTGGGTGTTAAAACCTGTCAATCATGCAAGATAATTTAAATTCGTAGGTTTCTCAGACAGTGATTTTCTCCKAGATATCAAGTTATCTCCTTCTTAAAAAGGATACAATAACTTGAGACACCTGTGAGAAAAAAACACATGAAGCTCGTGAAGTTTGTAGGTTTGTTCCCATGTATAATTTGGTGTTATTCTTAAATTTCCACATAAAGTCTCCTTTATAGGAGTTATTTTCATCTTTGGTGATTAAAACTTCAGGACTACAGTTACAAATTTTCTAGTACAGAGGAGAAAAAAAAAAAGAAAATAAGCCATTCTGCAATCAATTGTCTTCAACAATCTCTTTTAATGGCAAAAAATTCCCTRCTAGGTGAGACCTTTGATCTATCTAATCCAGCTGGGAGAGCCTGCCTGACTTCCTGTGGTTCACAGCCTTCTCCAACATCCACATTTCCTGGATCAGGGACATTTTTGTAGACATCTCTGCCTGTTCCTTTCCGTCAGTATATTTTTATGGACTCGCTGTCCATGGATCTTTCTAACCCTTTTTGAACAGGCTGATGCTGTCTGTCTCCACAACCTCCAGAGACAGCCAGTTCCAGACCTCACTTTTCTTTTGTAGGTTTTGAAGAGTTTCTTCTCGTTCTAATGAGTTTCAGAACCAAGAGGGGTTTGCATTAAAGTGCTCCTTTGGTCTCTCCAAAGCCCAGAACTCCAAGAGCACAGGGCAATGCACTTCTCTCTTTTCCTGGGGTTTTCCAGCATGTCACTATGCCTGTGAAAGCCAGTGGCCTGTGTGAGTGAGGGCACAGACTCTTCCAGTCCTTTCAGCACTACCAGATCACAGCTTACTGGGTCCATACATCTTCCCTTTCTGTGAGTCTCTCCATTTACCCTCAGTCCTGCAGTAAAAAGTTTCCCCATTGCACAGCCTCCTCTTTCTCCCTGCAAGCACATCCACGGCAGTGATGTAGCAGAGAACCCATGGGGCGCGTGGATTGGAAGTTGGCTCTGCTGGAGACCCTTTAGCAGGAAGCGCCACAAAACCAAAGGAAAAAGAATTTCTCCAAAGCAGCAGTTCCCAGGAAACGCCAATGCTGTGACATGATGTGTCAATAAATTTAATTTAACCATTAAAATGAATCTAAAGATTACATCTGCAAAGGTAGGACATAAAGACAAGCCTCTAAGAACAGTGATTTAGATTAATTACCCTTCTCTTGTGGTTTCCTAATGACACACAGCAATCCCTACTGACTAGTACACATAAACACCTATAGTGGTGTAAAGCATTAAATGGACTAAGAGGGACAAAAAAAACCACCCAAAAAACACCAGAATTTGTTTAGCTTGATTTTGTGAACTAACTCCTAAAGCTTGCTTCAACTGTTTTTCTGAAGTGGAATTTAGATAGATGCCACTTGGAGGCACTCTTATACTATTCTCACTTGAAGTTTCTTGGAAGCACTTCATGCAGAGAAAAAGTAATTTTTTAATTTCTTTTTTTCTTCTAATAATCATCTGGAAATGGGTAATTAACAATGGTTTGGGTAGTTAAACTTTGACATTACTTGTATTTATTACCTTGTAATTTTGTCAGAGGTAAATAGTCCCCTATACTGTCAGTAAAACTGACTTAATTCCTTTATGCAATGGGTGATAAGCTGTGTCTGTGGTGCAATGCTGGCTCAAGGAAGTGGCTAGAAAGGATTACAAACTGCCAATTTACACAGATTATTCACTTTAAAACTGTGTGGGGTTTTATCATTTCATAATTTGAAATTAAGCACCCAGTTTATCATTATATCCCATATATATTAAATTATATAAAATTATCATTGAGAAGCAGATAAAAGTATTTCTGTTTTATAGGCACATATAATCTCTCAATTTCGATTGCATTTTAGATACGGAACTTTGGAATACATTTCAGTGTATTTGGAGCATTGTAAAATTCTTCTCAGTCTAAGCAGAGGTGACATTTTGCAAAGCACCATAGGAGTACTTTTAAAATTTATAGATAATGTGTTCATTAATTTTCAATAGCTCACTAACCAAAAAATTGATCAGGCTAAAGGAAAGCTTGGCCATTGCTTGCAAGGCAACACCTTGCACACCTGTGAAAGCCTACAAGAGGGAGAAAAGGACTTGGACCACAGTGTTTTCCTTAGGAAAAGATACATAAAAAGGGAACGGGCCTACTAACAGGGAAAAAACAAAATCATGACTCAGAAAGTCACAGATTGAGTCCTTTTCACCCTAGCCCAGGGCTGTGCACCCACTCTCCCATACCACCTCACACCTCTGCAGGGGGTCAACCAAGCACGATTTGTAAGGGAATGATGCAGGATCCCGTTTCCTGGATCTGCTGAGGATGTACAGCACAGGCCCTGTGCTGAGGTGCTGCTGGAAATCCCAGCAGCACRGCCTTGTGGCATCAAGGAAACAGCAATTTTAACAAGCTCCTCTCMTTCCAAATGACCATTTCACACAGCTCAGTTGTGCAGTTTAAACTCATCTGAACAGAGATGTTCCTCGCGCTCATCTTTCCAAAGAAATCCTTGCATATGCTCTAGATAAATATTAGGAATTCCTCAGAGTGAAGCAGATTAGCAAAAACTATACTTGAGCAGAGCATAAGTCTAAATAGTGAGTGGTGAGGGATAATATCTGCCTGGGGAGCCATCAGGACAAAGTGTGCTTACAGAGAATGATGGCTTTCAGCAATGTCAGAAAGAAGGCGGCAGGTGGAAACCACGGCATCGGGAGGATGGGAGAGAGATGAAAGCCAGGGGAATCCAGTGCCATGAGAAAGGCAAAGGCAAATGGATATTAACCCTTTGGAAATCTTCTGTCTCTGCTGGCATCCTGCTTTTTGAGGTCTAAGTTTCTTTTGCAACATGCACTGACCGTGCTTTTCTGCCAGCCTGGTTTTCTTCCCTGCCATAGGAACAGCCGTAGAGGCCCAAAGCAGCAGTGCCAGATCCCACATCCCAACTCCAAGAGCAGGGAAAAGCCAAAGCCCCTGCCCATCCCAKGCCAAAGACCCAGCATCCACCAGACGTGCTTTCTAAGTAGTAAGATACCCACAGGGGATTAATCTTCAATGAATGTGTCCAGCTTCTACTTGAACTTAAAGTCTCTTTACTGAGCCTTTTTATATTCTCCTCTCTGCTAACAACATCTAAGCTGAACACGTACAGCACATGGAAGTAATATTGACTGTGAAAAAGCGATGGAGAGAGTACGAATTTTCCCAACATCCTGTAGAAGGGGTTTCAAAGCTTATCCAACACTTCATAGCTTGTTTGTTTTGAACCTGCCACCTCCTACTCATCCCTCTAYCTCCCATCACTTGAAATACTTTTTTATTTTTCCCTTTTCCCCTTCCCTTTTTATTTGCTTCCATTTTCTCTTTTTCACTCTGCCTCTAACCATTTCCCTGTTCTTCTCATCTGCATTTATTTTTCTCTCCAGTTTCTAGAGTTCTCTTGCTTCAGGCATGTATTATTGGCATAAAAATATTGTCTTCAAAATTAAGGAGGAATTGGAAAGCCACATCCCCTAAGAGGCAAGATTTCTTACAGGTCTTATTTTATTCAGACAAATCTTCTGGCACTATTCACAGTTCAGAATTGTATTGAGTAAATACCTAAACACTTTTTTCAGTGAAGTAGATGTCTTGATACATCTTTCCTTTGCCACATCTTTCCTTTGCCACATCTTTCCTTTCTCTTTAGCTGCTAAAGACTTTTCACACAACAGAAAGACCTAAATAGAATTTGACCTAAGCCAGGCACTTATATAGAAGTCAAATTTCCTGACAACAAAGCGGTGGAGGCAGCACAAAGGATCTGACGATTGATTTAATGAACATACTTGTCTGTAAGATGTTACCCCACCACTGCCAGTTCAGTTAAACTCGGTTTTCTGAACAGCCCTCCATTAGGGATGGTCTGGAGTCAAACTCTTGGCCGTAGTTGGACAGTGGGGGCATCAGACCCTGGCATTAAGGACTCACAAATATCCTTTCTTGGCCTTGCCGCTCTTTCATGGAAGCTCAGTAGGCACCTCCATAACTTCACAGTAAAAGGATGCAGACCCTGCAGAGGAGAGGCCAGCTCCACGTGGTCGACCTCCCTGCCTAAAGGTGATACCAGAGCACAGGAAAGGCTTCTCTTCAAGTTAAAAGTTTCCTTTTAGCCAATACTTCATCCACCCTCAGGTCACCAAATGATTTATGCTTGTGGTTTTACAGCCAAACTGGTCTCTGATGCTAATTTGACAAGCCAACTGGTGAATCCTTAAAACACTTTCCTGWTAAAGTGACTAGACAGAGTTGAAACTGTGCATTAGGGCGTCAATCACAGAAACCATCTGTTCTAACAGGGTTTTTTGTTCTTTCCAAATTCAAGCTTTCTGAATGAGATGCTGTTTTATAAAATACTGACAAGAATCAGTATACAAGAAATTACCTATTCAGCATCTCTGAGAGATGATAATTGACAGTAGTCAGTTAAGAAGTAAAGATGTTTTGAATGATTAGCATTAGGGAGGATGAGTTATAGAATATCTTCATTAACTCTGTATCAAATTAACCTTCCTAGCACTTACAGTTAGAGAATTGCTTTGCAAAACATTACAAATCAGCCTTAAGTGCAAGGCATTGTTTCCCATGGCTACTCACAACAGCCAAAAGATAAATCTGGGGTCTGGGTGAGTTTCGCTGCCTTTCTTCAAGACAATATCCTAAGGTAATTTTATTTTTGGCCATGAATGACTCACCATCACCTCYATCTTTTTATTTATCACTCTAATCCTTCAAAACTAAGGAAGAGTGACTCAGAGCAGTTATGAAGAAAGCCTTTTCCCCCACGATACCAGTCAGTGAGAGAAGAAGATTGCCCACCTCCAACCTCACAGGCTTGCAGGATCCAAGTGGATCAAGCCCCAGGCAAGTGAGTCAGACCCCAGGGTTGACCCTTCTGGAAGTCTGACCCAAGACCTCCCAGGGCCCCTTTCCCACCTCAATTACCCTGCAACCCTCAGATCCCAAAATAGTCAACCTGCACCAATATCTCTGATTGACAATTCACAGACATCAGGCTGATCCTGCCTTGTCTTGGATACACCAATGCTCCCTGATCCTTCACAWGTTAAAGACAGTCATTTTATTGATTTATTTCCCACCAAAATCCAACTCTGATCTCTGCTTTGCCCCCTTTAGCAGAGCTGACATTAAATTACCACACCAGGGTTTTCTGGGCAGATGAAATTTTACTTTCCTAGAATTTCTTCCTTTCAGACATTCTAAAGATATTTTTGAGTGATAGTAGATTATCATGCAGAGAAATACCAACATTTTGATCACAGTTATTTTGAAATTTCGTGTCCCTCAGTAGCTACATGGCATTGCCATCCCAAACCTCTCACAGCAAGCTGTAACCAGCCCCTTTCTGGATACCTGAAGGTTGAGGAGACACTTTTCTATTCTGAGGACACAAACCAGATAATACCAAGAATTCAAGCAGAAGGAGCAACTTAATATCAGGCTTCTGTTAATTTACAATGAGATTTGTCTTCAGTTTATTGTGAAAGTAGAAGCTACAAACTTTCTTTACAATGTATTTCCTATCCCAGGAAATGAATTCTTCTCCTTCTCTTCTTTAYATTCATTGGAATAGCATGAAATTTTAATCTTTTTCTTGGTGAAGCACCTGAGGATGCTTTAATCAAATCATAGATGGCTTGGGTTGGAAAGGACCAGAAAGGTCATCTTGTTCCACCCCTGCCATGGGCAGATTCCGCTATCCCAGGCTGCTCCAAGCCCCATCCAACCTGGCTTTGGACACTTTCAGGGATCCAGGGGCAGCCATAGCTTCTCTGGGCACCCTGTGCCAGGGCCTCACCACCCTCACAGGGAAGAATTTCTTCCCAATATCCCATCTAAC
This sequence comes from Parotia lawesii, assembly GCA_003713295.1. NCBI lineage: Eukaryota > Metazoa > Chordata > Aves > Passeriformes > Paradisaeidae > Parotia > Parotia lawesii. The sequence continues at coordinate 42 of RAHM01000116.1, read as the reverse complement.
CCTGCTCTCTGTCAGTTTGAAGCCATTCCCCTTTGTCCTGTT
>RAHM01001149.1:0-10858 GCA_003713295.1 Parotia lawesii | reverse complement strand
TTCATTTTAAGTTTTCATTGGGTGATTTACCTTTAAAAAGACTGTGTAATCTTGATAATTTGGCTTTCTCTTACATTCTCTGCTTTGTGCTGTGTCTGGGTCACATTAGTGACTCTATTTCTGTGATAAGACTTAACAAACAACTATCTGAAAGCAGAGAACGCTAAAGGTCCCGTTTGTCTCTTAGACTTCTGGCAAAAACTCTAGAAAATCTCCCCCATCTGGGAGGGTATAATTAAGGCACGGAAAGTGTCAACATGGCAATGTGAAGTGAGGGGGGAGGAAGGTGAGAAATTGCAGTGCTAACACCAAGATCAGTGAAGAAGGAGGGGGAGGAGGTGGTTCCCTGCAGCCTGTGGAAGAGACCATGGTGGAGCAAATATCCACACTGTAGCCCATGGAGAACCCTATGACAGAGCAGGTGGATATTTCCTAAAGGAACTGTGGCCTGTTCACACAAGAGCAAGTTCTTCCTGACAGAAACTGTAGCTCATGGAGAGGACCCATGCTGGAATAGGGGAAAGCATGAGGAGAAAAGAGCAACAGAGGTGAAGTGTTATGAACCAACCATAATACCTCCATCCCCTCTCTGCTGCTCTTGGGGTAGTTAAAAGAGTTGGGAGTGGAGAAGTGAAGTTGAACCTGGGAAGAAGGGGGGGGTTGGGGTTAGGGTTAGGGAGGGGTGTTTGAGGTTTTGTATTTGTTTCTCACCATTCTGCTTTATCTTTAATTGGCAATAAATTAAATTATTTTTCCCCAAGTTTAGTCTGTTTTGCCCATGACAGTAATTGGTGAGTGATTGCCCTGTCTTTATCTTGACCCATGATCTCTTCCATCTTATTTTGCCCCTGTCCTGTTGAGGTGGGGGAATGAGACCAGCTGGGTGCACATCTGAGAACTGGCCAAGGTCAACTCTCCAAACCTGCTTGCTTTCTTTCTGTTGTGACCTTCAAGTCTTCAGCCTCATTACCACATGATACCAGAATACATTATTGTGCTTCATGCATTTTTTCTAAAAATGAGCCACAGTGAAAAATTCTCTCAGTCATGTCTACAAGTGATTAAACTTTAGTAGGAAGCCTAGTAGGTTAGCATCTGATCACAAATAACACTTCAATAACCATGCACTTTCAGGAATTACTTTTCAAATTCTATTATTTAAATGAGTTGAATCTTTAAAAGATAAAGTATTTGGAAGCATCAAAGGCATGCAAGCAATGTTAGTTAACCTTGGAAATTACATGTCTTTCCCTCTCACTTCTCATTTTAAGTTAAACTTGGACAGCAAATACTGTGGGGATGGGGGCACAGAGGAAATAGAAAAGGAAAAAAAATATCTCATCCCTAAACATTCATATGAAATACTTTATTTTCTTATAATATGCAAAATAAAAAAGCCCTGTAACAACAACTGTGCCCTGGGGATTCTGTTTTTCCTGAATGTCCCAGTTTAGAGAAAAGTTTAGGAGAAAAACACTCTGGAATGAGTGTTTCCTCTAAAAAGGATTCAAACAATCCCTTTCTGCCAATAAGAAATGAATACTAGTGGATGAAAGTGAAAAAAACCCCAACCGTTTATTGACAAACAGAGTGCCCACACGGCACGGGAAAAAGGTAAATAAATGCTAGATATTGAAATGTCAGACCTTACTTCCCACCCCCCCCACCAGAACAAAAACCCAAAACGCCAGGGAAAGAAAAAAACAGCGGCCTGCCACATGGTGGGTAGAAAGATGACACCGGCTTCAGTTTCAGGGGAAAAAAAACCCCAAAAATTCACGCAGCAGCTCAGGCAAAGAGATGGGAACCTGGTGGGTCTCTGGTGTTGGTCCCCTCTTCACAGCAGATGAAGCAGGTGGGCTTGGTATGCTTTCTCTCGCCGGCTCTACTTTTCCGAGGTCTGGGGCCGAGATGGAGTGGCCCCTCACCTTTCCCGCAGGTCCCGGCCGACTCCTGTTCTGCTGATCGTCCTCCCTGATCTTGGACCAAAACCAAACAGTCCAGTTTACTTTGAAAAAAAGCTGCCGAAGGATTGCTGCTGCAGCCTCTCTAAGGCCAGGAAAGGAGAAAAAAAACTTCTGCCTGGACTAACAAAAAACCCAAGCTAGCCAAGCAAAAACTCAGATCGCACAGCACGACGGATGCCTGGGGAGTGAGGCTTTGAAAAAGCCTGCTGAAGAGCCCCAAGGCTCCCTCCTCCCTCCGGACCCACCTTAAAGCTACAGCAACCATTTTTGAGCATAAAGCAGACCATCAGGGAATAGACTTATCATCATAAAATCACCCCAAGACACTGAAGAAAATGGAAAACCCAAACAAAATATTTAGGTAGTTCAGAACTAAAAATAAAATTCTATAGCATTTATATCAGAGTATTTTTACGGATTTAAATAAGAAGTACTCTTCAGAAGTCTTTCTTAGAATCAGAATAAAGCACAAGCATCTACTAAGTTATCCAGCACCTTTTGCAAACTAGTTAGTACTGAATCTAATTATAGCAGTCCAGATCAAGATTAAATTTCAGCATGACTGTAAGAGACCTTCACTTATTTCAATTCCAATAAAATACCTAAGAATATGTTTTACAATACAATGTTCATTTAACATGCACTACTTAAGATAGCTGCATGTAAGAGAAGCAGGGTGAGAACACTACAATCTCCAACTCCAGCTAACTGGCTTTAAGCAGTTTACAGATCCTCCCCAATCAGATGCTGCATAAAGAGGATACCTGTGTTTCAGGCACCCAGAAAGCAGATCAAGTAGGGAAGTAGCAGGGCATTCAGATTGTCTCTCATTCTTGCAGTGGTATAAAGCCACACTGTTTTGGCAGTTCATAACTGTACCAATGCAAGCAGATTAACAAAAGGTTATCAAGTGTTTAATATAATAGCTGTTGATATTGGAGAGAAAGGGGGAACTGAATCATAACAACAAAGACACTATAGGCAGGCAGGAGGGAGGGGGAGAAAGCCACCACCAAAGTCAGCAGAACTCGAGAGGGAACCACACTCATAAAGCTGTCAACTCTCACCCATTTGTTGAGAGAGAAGCTTCTCCTCTCTATCCGACTCTGGAGAAATTCATAATGGAGGCTAACAAGAGACATGAGAACCTCATCAAATCACACCTCCCCATCACAGCTTGTGTGCATTGAATCCACCGCCTCCTCCCCAAGGCGGCACATTGTTGGAACCACACAAAACCCACCTCCAAGAGGCTAGATAAAGAGGGCGGGTTTGCCTACCAGGCTCTGCTCTTGCAGGTGCACTGATAATGGCCACCCACTTGGCCTCCTGTGGCAGCCAAGGCCACCCCCATCACAGCAGTAACAGTTGACCATGAGACCTGAGTTCCACTGCCATCCGCATTCCTGCAGCATGGCCCCACACGCTGGCCCCACACACACTGGCCCCGCATGTCATCACCTCCCCTCAGGAGCCCATCTGCCCTTCCCCGTACAAGATTCAGTGGGGCTAGGGTCGCTGCTGTGGGAAGGAGGCACACACACACACAGCCCAAGACATTCATCCTCCTAGAAGTGGCAGACCTGGTACTGCCACTGACCACTACCACCTCGTCTCTCTGGCAGCATACAGATTGCCCCTGGTGAGTGTTCCTACCTGCTACTCTGACTGTGGGAGAGGCTTCTTTTCTCTGGGGTCCCTGCACTGCCTCAGCACCTTTTCCAAAGCAAGACAGTTAGAAACAGGCCCTCACCTCTTCACAGAGGCAAGTGCAAGGCAGCAGCAGGATGAAAGGAGGTGAAGGAGTTGGTGTCAGTGTGCAATATTTGTGCAGTCCTGCATATGGTGGTAGTGTTGAGCGACAGTTAAGGGAGCTGCGGAGCCATCTGGGCTGAGCTGTGACTGTTGAGGAGGAAAATTACACCCTCCCACAGAATTTTAGTCATATTGCACTGAAAAACAAACCCAGCCCTGGTGAAAGTCGCTTCCACATTGTGCAGGAGGATGGGCCCACCTGTCCTCCCTCCCTCAAGTGGGGCAGCTGCAGTCCCCACAGCCATGGGGTGGTCTGGATGTCCACTAAGTTTGTCATCCCCCCACCCCACCATTTCAGCTGCCTTTCCACCAGTAAAGGACCTTCCATCAGGGTGCTTGCCCTACCCTGGTGGCTCCCTGAAGCTTGACAGGGCATGAGCAGTCCTGCAGGGGGTGTCCTAGCCTGGGGGGGGCCAGATCCCAGATGCCCCCCACCTTAGGGGTGTGCCCCGCTTGGGGAGCCTGTGGGGTTGCTGGTATGCAGGGAGTGAAGCACCTATAGGACCACAACCATCAGCCCTCCTCTGTCCGGTGCTGGCTCAGGTCTAACTCCAGGGTTTTCAGCTGGTTTTCAATACAGAATCACAGAATAAACTAGGTTGGAAAAGACCTTTGAGGTCATCAAGTCCAACCTGTGACCTAACATTACCGTATCAGTTAAACCATGGCACTGAGTGCCTCATCAAGTCTTTTTTTGAACACCTCCAGGGACGGTGACTCAACCACCTCCCTGGGCAGCCCATTCCAATGCTGAACCACTCTTTCTGTGAAATTTTTTTTTCTAATATCTAGCCTAAACTTCCTCTGGTGCAGCTTGAGGCTGTGTCCTCTTGTCCTGTCACTGGTCGCCTGGGAGAAGAGGCCAACCCCCACCTGGCTACAACAACCTTTCAGGTAGTTGTAGAGAGTGATAAGATCCCTCCTGAGCCTCCTTTTCTCCAGGCTAAACAGCCCCAGCTCCCTCAGCCACTCTTCGTAGGGCTTATGTTCCAGACCCTTCACCAGCCTTGTTGCCCTTCTCTGCATGCGTTCAAGCATCTCAATATCCTTCTTAAATTGAGGGGCCCAGAACTGGACACAGTACTCAAGGTGCGGCCTTACCAGTGCTGAGTACAGGGGAAGAATCACTTCCCCAGTCCTGCTGGCCACACTATTCCTGATACAGGCCAGGATGCCATTGGCCTTCTTGGCCACCTAGGCACACTGTTGGCTCATGTTCAGTCTGCTGTCAACCAGTACCCCCAGGTCCTTTTCTGCCTGGCTGCTGTCCAGCCACTCTGTCCCCAGCCTGTAGCTCTGTAGGGGGTTGTTATGGCCAAAGTGTAGGACCTGGCACTTGGACTTGTTAAATCTCATATTGTTGGACTCGGTCCATCTATCCAGCCTGTCCAGGTCCCTCTGCAGAGCCCTCCTACCCTCCAATGGATTGATACTTGCTCCCAGCTTGGTGTCATCTGCAAATTTACTGATGGAGGACTCAATCCCCTCATCCAGATCATCAATAAAGATATCAAACAGGACAGGGCCCAACACTGATACCTGGGGGACACCACTGGTGACTGGCTGCCAACTGGATGCGGCACCATTCACCACCACTCTCTGGGCCTGGCTGTCCAGCCAGTTCTTGACCCAGCAAAGAGTGAACCTGTCCAAGCCATGGAATGCCAGCTTTTCCAGGAGGATGCTGTGTGAGACGGTGTCAAAGGCTTTGCTGAAGTCCAGGTAGACAATGTCCACAGCCTTCCCCGCATCCACCAGGTGGGTCACCTGATCATAAAAGGAGATCAGGTTGGTCAGGCAGGACCTGCCCTTCCTAAATCCATGCTGGCTGAATACACTTTTCTTCCTCCCCCTCCACCTCCCTTTCAAGCTTCCTTTTTTCTCATTAATTCCTACATCCCTGAAGGCTCAGTCAGAGAGGGGTAACAGTTAAATGATGCCCACTTGATGACAGTTATAGTAATATTATAAGCAAAACAGTTTTTTGCTGATAATTCAATGCTGTGTCACTTGAAAATATATTAATACATTTCTACTGAAAGCAGATCTGGTGCCTTCATAAATTATAAGGTTATGCAATAGCTTCGGAAAGTGGGCTATTTTCTTCTGGGAGCCAAACATAGGCAGCCTCCTGCTGAAACAAAATGGTGCCCACCCACCATAATTGCAAAGCTGTGGCTGAAACCCAGGCAGAAGTGATAAAACCTCCCTATGTGGACACCTGCATCCAGACTGACCTCCCAAGAACTGAAAGAGCTGTCCAGACCCAAAGTTGTGTGAAAGTCCAGAACCTGGAAGTCCCCCTAGGGTCCAAAGGCAGAGGTAGATGTCACGGGTGCAGGTGTGCCCAGCTGGATGAAGTCTTCAAGCAAGTAGTTTACAAGAGGAGCTAAACAGGCAGTGTAGTATCCAGGAATCTGAATGTTAAGAAAACTTTCCAGTCTGACCATTCAGGAGCCACTCTGATAGTCACACTCCCAGAGACTTTTAACTGCTGGGACTGAAGCCCCTTCACAGCAGGTGGCTCCAGTGAGATGATGGATGCCTGCTTGACTCCCTACACACCCCACTCACACAGTCAGACCAGGTTTCCTTATTGGTTCGACCCCAGGTTTCCCTTAGTAGAGTCTCAGATGTCTCATTCCATAAAGCAACTTATTCAGGGAGCAGTAACAAAGAAACAGCCCAAGCTGATGCCTCTGAGGAGGGACCCCCAACAAAGGAATTCCTGGGCTTTTATACCTTCACAGTCTACCTGCCCACAAGTCTCTATCTTCCTCCTGAGTCCTCTGCTCCTGCTGTGTCTCTCAGCATCCATTCACCTGGTTGTCAACATTGGTCTTCATGCCCTTTGTTAACCAAGGGGTTGGCAGTTCATGGCCTCTTTTCTCAGGCTCCCACCCAGAGCTCAATCTGCATCTCAATCCTTATTGAACTGCAGCTTGCAAACCAAGCTACCTGCACCACACATATTCCTCAACATGAGCAAGAGATTGATGCATGGTACTGTGTGCTGTCACAAGCTGAGCGACAGTCATGCCTTAAGTCTTTGCAAAGGGCAGGTAAGCTTATTAAGTATCTTTGTCGATGATGTGGACAGTGGGATTGAGTGCACCCTCAGCAAGTTTGCAGATGACACCAAACTGAGTTGTATGGTTGATACTCTAGAGGGAAGGGATGCCATTCAGAGGGACCTTGACAGGTTTGAGAAGTGGGCCTATGTGAACATCATGCAGTTCAACAAGGCCAAATGCAAGGTCCTGCACCTGGGTTGGGGCAATCCCAAACATGGATACAGGCTGGACGATGAGTGGGTGGATTGAGAGCAGCCCGGAGGAGAAGAACTTGCAGGTGTTGGTAGACGAGAAGCTTGACATTACCCAACAATGTGTGCTTACAGCCCAGAAAGCCAACCATATCCTGGGCTGCATCAAAAGCAGCATGGCTAGCAGGTCTCCAGAGGTGATTCTGCCACTGTACTCTGCTCTCATGAGACCCCACTTGGAGTACTGCCTCCAGCTCTGGGGCCCCCAACATAAGACAGACATGGACCTGTGTCACTGTTGTACTGGGGACAGCAAGAAACAACATATGCTCGATCCAGGAAGAAATGGAATGGAATGGAATGGAATTATTTATTAATTTACAGGCTCGTTTATATATCTTAGTTCTCTTGAATGGCATAAGGTTATTTGTCTTTGACCATCCACCTCTTAGAGTGATTGGCTAAATCCCACGACACCCATTTCAAAATATTTCTCCACAACAATCTTGCACCTGCAAGATAAAGGGATTGGTTTACAAAAACCTCTAACTGTTTTTCGGCCAGCATCCATGTGAAAGTCCTTGCTTTCACACGGACGCTGGCAGAAAGCTGGAAAATCTCCCCGCGACCAAGCCTTCAGCATCCACAGACCTGCTTGAGCGAGTCCAGAGGAGGGCCACAAAGATGATCAGAGGGCTGGAGCACCTCTCCTGTGAGAACAGGCTGAGCAAGTTGGGGTTGTTCAGCCTGGAGAAGAGAAGGCTCTGGAGAGACCTTATAGCAGCCTTTCATTACCTGAAGGGAGCCTCCAGGAAAGATAGGGAGAGACTCTTTACCAGGGAGTATAATGATAGGACAAGGGGTAATGGTTCTAAACTGAGAGGTTTAGATTAGATATTAGGAAGAAATTCTCTATATAAGTTCTATACATTCTACTTATACCCCAAAGGATTTTTAGAGATCTATCGGCAGAAGGGAGGGGAAGACATACTGGCACAAATTTTGCAAGCTTGGGATAGTGGCACCGCTTCTGTCCACTTATTAATGGATGAAAAAAACTATTAAGCCCTATAGACAGTGAGGATCAGATACAACTGGGACATGCTCAATTACAAAATATCAGGGGTCCTGATGGGCAGGATGTTGCTGCACCTATGCTGTATCAGTGGTTGTGTGCAGCAGTTTTAACAGCATATGCAGATACTGCCGAATTACTGTCATCCCTTGGAAATTGGTGTCAGATGGAAGGAGGTATTAGTTTCCTGCAGCAGATGGAGATGGCTCATGCACTAATTACAGGATCTAGTCCGGAGGGGGCAGCAGGAATTAAAAGTATCAAAATGCAGCTTTTGAGAGGGTCACCTGTTTCACTGAAACCCTTGATTCTGATGCCATAATGATTTTTGTCTTTTCTTTTATACCCCTGTTATACCTTTTTACAGCTTCTGTATTCTTAGTGCTTTAGCCTACATTCTTGGACTTGTTTGTCAAACTAGGAGACTAAACATTTTAGAAGCTTCGTAGTTAGGGAGCATTGTGCCCCAGACCCCAATGTCTTCTCCAGAACACATTTTGAAAACTAAGATAGAACCATCCAGGGGAAGGCTCCTTGGGGAGGGGGCTCACTCGAGCCTCTCATTGGGGAATCTTTGATAGATATGCTAATTAGTAAGACCTATAATGTTATACCAGATCTTTTGGGTACGTGCATTGCAGTGTGCATGGGGGTGCATTCGACCTGGACGTAGTGCACCTAAGGATCCTTAAAATAAATACCAAGGTAAAATCCCTTTTTCCCTTCTAACCGTGCTTGACTCTTGTTTTTAAGACCAGGAAAAGGCATCAATTCTACCAGCAGTCTCAAGTGCTACAGGTAATATAGGTGCCCTAGCAAATACCTTGAGGGAAATTGGGGAGGTAATTTCAGAACCAGCTGTGCAGGTGGTAAATGAAAATAAGCTGGCAAAACCAAAAAGAGTTACCTCACAGGTGACAAGGAAACAAATGTGGAATAATCTTATGCAACCCAGTGTCCTATGCTAAGAAATAAACAATATCAAAAAATGTTTCATCATTGGCAAAAGTTAGCAGCTACACAAAAACATTCTTCCCCCTCCACCCTACCTGCCATCTCACAGCGAGGCACTACCTGGAAAATGACAAACCAGCAGAAATGGACTGAGAAGAAAGTTGTTTGGCAATGGACCAAGCAACAAGAAGCCTCTGATGCCTGCCAAAGGCTTTGATTGAGCATGCCCAATTACACACTCTGACTTTTCCCCTTGTTCTACATCCTCTGTTAATATCATAATCTTGAGTTCTCGTATTTCAGGTATCTTTGACAAATACACATGCCTTATGTAGGTAGAATAGCATTGGAACTGTTATTGGTGTCACAAACTCAACATTGATTTTAAGTTTAATCTGAAAAAGCGCAAGCCTTAAAACGTTGATTACTGATGTACTATTCCCTCTTCAACATCATAAATACTGTTCCGAGTGTGAAGGCATGTGCTGCTTCCGCATGACAGCTGAATCAGCTGGCATGGAGGATGATATCCAACATTTTCAGGACTTAATACATTGAATAACACAACCTATTGGTGCCGCCTGGCTGAGTGGTTTAATTCCCTGATGAGAGGGTTGGGACACTTAACTCAGAGCATTGTATGTCTATATGTTTATTCCTTTCTCTATATGCTTTCTTTAGTGTCTCTGTAAATTTTCTATCCCACATTTCCAGCCCCAGCAGCATTGGTCTCTTGAGTGAGGGGGTGGAATGTTGGGAGGAATGGGTTAAAAGCAGAAGACTGGAGAGGAGGATTGTAAATCGCTCAAGTGACCTTGCAGCTGGAAATAACCCTTCATAAAACCTGTGCAAACAGAAGGAGAGTGATCCTCTAGCATGGACTGATATTGCATGAAGGCCTTGTTGCCTTTGTAAAATCATGGCTCAGGCCTGTTACTTCAGCTAAGTAGAAAAGGACTGTGGGAAAGAGACACAGCTGAATTAGGGGTAGGAAAACATTCTGCATGACCATCGCGCGCTCACATCGTGGTGTATGGTGGTTGGTTGAATGATGTTTGTTGTGCTTTAAAACTATGTAAACAGATAACCGGCTAAGTGCTTAAAAAGGCCGGGTTTTTGCAATAAAGGGTTCTCCTTTGCACCTGCCTGGGGAATCTGCATCGCTCATTATCGCAACAGAGTTTAACATTCTTGTATCTCTGCTTGTTCACCTCTTCCCAGATGTTGCTTTGGGGATCCCCCGGTTAGCAAGGTAACAGAAATAAATTTAATTTTTGTGTTCTAGCTGTTGTTCCAGCTGCCTGCCTGTGTCGACTCTGTTGTGGTTTAGTAATGGCATTCCCCAATTTAGTGTTCCCACTGAAACACCCCAGACCGCATGCCACTCACTCACTTACCCCCCCTCCCCCTGCAGCAGGATGGAGAGAATTAGAGGCACAAAAAGGTAAAGATTATGGGTTAAGAACAATTTACTAGAAAGAGCATTGAAATAAGAAAATGAACAATTACAACAATACTAATAACAGAGTATACAAGACAGGCGAACAATTCACATACGATTGCTCACCAGGCAGAATCCAGCACCACCCGACCGCACACTCCACACTGTAGCAGGGCATCTCGCCCCCCACAAGCGCTCTACACCAAATCTACGGCATAATCACAACATAGAACTAAAAAGGGAAATAAATTACACATACTTCTACCCCTAGACATTTCACTACAATTACAAAACAAATGTTCTACTATCATTCTACTTAATTTTATGACTCAATACGTGTT
>RAHM01001148.1:3058-15712 GCA_003713295.1 Parotia lawesii | reverse complement strand
CCAGGTGCCCACGTGACCTCCAGGTGGGCGGGGCCATCGGTGGGCGGGGCCGGGAGGTCGCAGAGCTGATGGCGCCCGTCAAGGTGAGGTGGGTGGGAGCTGACCACGCCCACCCAAGCCAYGCCCGCCCCCAAAGCCACTCCCACCCCAGCTCCACCCTCCTGCCCTTATAAGGGAGGATACCCAGGTGTGGCTGGGGCGTGGCCGCCCCTCCCCCGAGCGCCACGCCCCATCCAGGGCGGAGCCGTTCAGCGTCGCCGTCAGCTCCGGGCACTCCGGGTTCACCTGTGGGAGAAACAGGGATAAAGTTTTGGGCGTTTTCCTGTCAAAAATTGGGGATTTCCAACGCTAAAATTGGCAGGTTTAGCCCCAGAATATTTGGGGCATCAGGTCTACCCGTTGAAATGAATGGGGAAGGTTTTGGTCATCAGGTCTATCCATTGGAATAAATGGGGATAAAAGACATCAAGTCTACCCATTGCAATAAATGGGATGGGTAGGCCATCAGGTCTGCCCATTGAAGACAATGATGGATAAAGGACATCAGGTCTACCCACTAAAGGAAATGGAATACGTGGGACATCAAGTGTACCCGTTGGAGATAATGGAGGGGGAAAGGACATCAGGTCTACACATTGAAGGAAATAAACATGTGGGACATCAGGTCTAYCCATTAAAGAAAATGGGATGTGTGGGACATCAGATCTACCCATTGACGACAATGGTGGATAAGAGACACCAGATCTACCCATTGAAGGCAAGGGAGGATAAAGGGCATCAGGTCTACCCATTGAAGAGAATGGAGGATAAAAGACATCGGGTCTACCCACTAAAGGAAATGCTATGCGTGGGACATCAGGTCTACCCATTGAAGACAATAGAGGGTAAAGGTTATCAGGTCTACCCGTTGAAGAGAAAGGGGCTAAATGAGCCATCAGGTCTATCCCTTAAGTCAACGGGGACTTTGGGACATCAGGTCTACCTGTTAATCGGGCTTCATCGGGAAGGGTTACTGGTTAAACTGGGAGCACTGGGAAGGGTTAAGGAGGAGCACTGGGGGAGGAACTGGAAGCACTGGGGGGGAACTGGAAGCACTGGGAGGGAGGAAAGGGCAACTGGGAGTACTGGGAGCAGGCTACTAGGAGCACTGGGAGGAGCTAAGTGGGGGCACTGTGTTTACTGGGAGCACTGGGAGGGGGGAACTGGGAGCACGGGGGCATTACTGGAAGCACTGAGAAAAGTTACTGGGGATCAATGGGGATAAACAGGGCACCAGGTCTACCTTTTAGTTACTAGGAATCATTGGGACACCAGGTCTACCCATTAAAGACAACGGGGATCGCTCGGTCACCAGGTCTACCCATTAACGACAATGGGGATAGTAGGTCACCAGGTCTACCCTTCGGAGCCAATAGGTAAAATTGAGACACCAGGTCTACCCATTGAAGCCAATGGGGACTCTCGACCAGTTCCCCCCCAGTCTGTGGGGGAACCCCAAGGATTTTGGGGGGGGGCCCCCAGAGGTTTTGGGGGCACTCAGGTGTTCCGGGGTACCCAGATGTATTGAGGGGGGATCCATTGATTTCTGGGGGGGGATCCAGGTGTCCTGACTCACCCTGATGGGGCGGGAGAAGATGACGGCCAATGATGCGTCCTCCCGGTCGACGTAGACACAGATGATCCTCGGGGGTGGGGGGGCTGTTGAGGGGCACCCCAACATTCAGGGGGTACCCTGGGAATGCAGGTGAAGGAGGCAAGTGTGGCAGGGAGCCCCGAGTTACCTCGGGAGAGGATGCAGCGCAGGTACACCCAGGCGCTTTGGTCCGTGGGGTCAGTGAAGACGGCGTTCTGCACCAGCTCCAGCTCTGGGGGGGGGACAAAGGGGGCACCCCAATATCTCAGGGGGGCAGCCAAGGGTCTGGCAGGGACACCCCAATATCTGAGGGGGGCAGCCAGGTGTGTGGGAGCTCAGGTCGACCCAGTAAAGTCAATGGGGACACTGGGTTGGGGGGACCCCAGGGGTTTTAAGGGGGATTTCAGGGAATGTGGTGACCCCTTAATGTGCCCCCACAGGGGTTTGGGGCGGCCCCAGGAGTCCAGGGAGTGACCCCAAAGTCAGAGTTACCCATGAAAGCCAATGGGGAATTTAGGGACACCAGGTCTATCCATTAAAACCAACGGGGATTCTAGGGACATCAGGTCTAGCCATTAAATTGAATGGGAATTTTGGGACATCAGGTCTATCCATTAACGGTAATACGGACTTTGGGACACCGGGGCCACCCATTAACGGAAATGGGATTTACTGGACACCAGGTCTACCCATTAACGGCAGCGGGGGGGGTCTGGGACACCAGGTCTCCCCTTTGACGGCAATTAAAACCTTGGGACACCAGGTCTACCCATTAACTACATTGGGAACTTTTGGCCATTAGGTCTACCCATTAACGGCAATGGAAATCTTGGGACACCAGGTCTGCCCCGTGACGGCAACGGGAACTTTGGGACACCAGGTCTATCTATTAACCGCATTGGGAACTTTTGGACATTCGGTCTCCCCATTGACGGCAATAGAAATCTTGGGACACCAGGTCTACCCCTTGGCGGCGATGAGAACTTTGGGACACCAGGTCTCCCCTTTGACGGCAATTAAAACCTTGGGACACCAGGTCTACCCATTAACTACATTGGGAACTTTTGGCCATTAGGTCTACCCATTAACGGCAATGGAAATCTTGGGACACCAGGTCTGCCCCGTGACGGCAACGGGAACTTTGGGACACCAGGTCTACCCATTGACGGCAATGGAAATCTTGGGACACCAGGTCTACCCCTTGGCGGCGATGAGAACTTTGGGACACCAGGTCTATCCATTAACTGCAATGAGAACTTTGGGGAACCAGGTCTACCCATTGACTGCAATGGGGCTTTTGGAACACCAGGTCTAGCCATTAGACAATGGAAATCTTAGGACACCAGGTCTACCCGCTGGCTGCAACGTGAATTTTGGGACACCAGGTCTACCCGTTAACGGCAAGGAGACTATTAGGACACCAGGTCTACCCGTTAAACCCAACGCAGCGTACCCTCCCCCTTCACTTCAGACGAGGGGTCAGAAAAAATTTTGGGAATTCTCCCCAAAATTCCGGGAATTTTCGGTGGGAATGGCCTCACCTTCCTTCAGCCTCTCGGGGGGCAGCACCCCGGCCTCGCCCTTCCCGGAGTTCCTGGTGGGCGCCAGGAGCCGCAGGCGGTGGTGCCACGCGGAGAAGTTGGAGAAGTCGCGGCTCAGCAGGGCCCCGGCGAAGGCCAGCTCGGCCTCGGGGTCCTGGCCGGCCACCAGTGCCCGCCGGTGCTCCCAGGCGTGGACTGGGAGGGCACCAGTATAAACCAGTAAGCACTGGGAGCCGCCCCTGAGGCCCGTGGCGGCAGCTCCCAGTATAAACCAGTAACAGTGGATGAACCCAAACCCGTTCCCAGTGCGGTCTAGGGGCTCCCAGTGCGGTCTTGGGGCTCCCAAGTTTATACTGGGAGGACACCAGTATAAACCAGTAAGCACTGGGAGGCACTCCCGAGCCTCTGAGGCCCGTGGCAGAGCTCCCAGTATAAACCAGTATGCCCAGCACCGGCCCAATTTTCTCCCAGTAGGTCCCAACCATCCCTGAGCTCCCTCCCAGTATAAGCCAGTATCCCCCAGTATACCCCAGTATCACCCAGTATGCCCCAGTATATCCCAGTATCACCTACCACCCCCAGCACTCCATCCCAGTATAAACCAGTACAAACCAGTACAAACTAGTAAACACAGCACCAGGTCCTCCCGGCCAGCAGGGGGCGCTCACACACACACACACTCCCCCCGCTCCCTCTCCCAGTCCAAACCAGTATAACCCAGTATAACCAAGTGATCCCCAGAACCCACTGGATCCCATCCCAGTATAACCCAGTACAAACCAGTACTAACCAGTCTGACTCAGTGTCGGCTGCCAAGTCCTCCCAGCCAGCAGGGGGCACTCACACCCTCTCCCAGTCCAAACCAGTCCAACCCAGTATAACCCAGTATAACCCAGCGACCCCCAGCACCCCCAGCACCCCATCCCAGTACAAACCAGTATAACCCAGTATAACCAGTACACACAGCACCAGGTCCTCCCAGCCAGCAGGGGGCGCTCACACACCCCCCCCCACTCCCTCTCCCAGTCCAACCCAGTATAACCCAGTATAAGCCAGTGACCCCCAGCACCCCATCCCAGTATAAACCAGTATAAACCAGTCTGGCTCAATGTCAACTGTAAGTCCTCCCGGCCAGCAGGGGGCGCTCACACACCTCCCGCTCCCCCTCCCAGTCCAACCCAGTCCAACCCAGTATAACCCAGTATAACCCAGCGACCCCCTGGCACCCCCAGCACCCCAACCCAGTACAAACCAGTATAACCCAGTATACCCCAGTATCACCCACTACCCCCACAACTTTGTCCCAGTATAACCCAGTATAACCCAGTGATCCCCAGAACCCACTGGATCCCATCCCAGTATAACCCAGTGTAACCCAGTATAACCCAGTCTAACTCAATGTCAGCTGCCAGGTCCTCCCAGCCAGCAGGGGGCACTCACACACCCTCTGCTCCCTCTCCCAGTATAACCCAGTATAAGCCAGTGACCCCCAGCACCCCATCCCAGTATAAACCAGTACAAACCAGTATAACTCAGTCTGGTTCAATGTCAGCTACCAAGTCCTCCTGGCCAGCAGGGGGCGCTCACACACCCCCGCTCCCTCTCCCAGTCCAGCCCAGTCCAACCCAGTATAACCCAGTATAACCCAATGACCTCCCAGCACCCCCGGCGCCCCGCCCCAGTCCAAACCAGTCCAAACCAGTATAAACCAGTGGGACTCACAGTTGCGGGGGTCGGCCGCCAGGAGGCGCTCACACAGCGCCAGGTCCTCCCGGCCAGCAGGGGGCGCTCACACCCCCTCCCAGTCCAACCCAGTCCAACCCAGTATAACCCAGTACAACCCAGTGACCTCCCAGCACCCCCAGCGCCCCGCCACAGTCCAAACCAGTCCAAACCAGTATAACCCAGTGGGACTCACAGTTGCGGGGGTCGGCCGCCAGGAGGCGCTCGCACAGCGCCAGGTCCTCCCGGCCAGCAGGGGGCGCCGGGGCGTGGCCCAGCACCCAGCCCCGGTGGTGCCACGCCCCGTAGGATTTGGGGTTCACCCCCAGGCACTGCCCCACGAACGACAGCTCCGACGGCACCCTGAAACCAGTACGGACCAGTCTGGACCAGTACGGACCGGTATGGACCGGTATAAACGGTAAAAACCAGTAAAAACCAGCAAAAACCAGTAAAAACCAGTATAAACCAGTACAAGGCAAACTGGTATAGACCAGTATAAACCCATTTGGACCAGTACACACCAGTATGGACCAATATAAACCAGTATAAGTGAGAAAAACCAGTATAAACCAGTATGGACCAGTATAAACCAGTATGGACCAATAAGGCTTTGGGGTTCACCCCCAGGCACTGCCCCACGAACGACCGCTCTGACGGCACCCTGAAACCAGTACAGACCAGTATGGACCAGTTTGGACCAGTACAGACCACTATGGAGCGGTATAAATGGTAAAAACCAGTAAAAACCAGTAAGAACCAGTAAAAACCAGTATAAGCCAGAGTAAGGCAAACTGGTAGAGACCAGTATAAACAAATATAAACCAGTATGAACCAGTATGGACCAGTACAAACTGGTACGGACCGGTATAAACCAGTATAAATGGTAAAAACCAGTAAAAAACAGCAAAAAACAGTAAAAACCAGTATGGACCAGTATGGACCAGTATAAACCAGTATAAGGTGAACTAGTATAGGCCAGTATAAACAAATATAAACCAGTATAAATCAGTATAGACCAGTATGGAATGGTATAAACCAGTATAAGTGGTAAAAACCGGTAAAAACCAGTACAAACCAGTACGAACCAGTATGAACCAGTATAAACCAGTATGAACCAGTAAAAACTGTTAAAAGCAGTAAAAACCACTATAAACCAGTATAGACCAGTATGGACTGATATAGACCAGTATGGACTGGTATAAACCAGTAAAAACCAGTATAAATAGTAAAAACCACTAAAAACCAGTACAAACCAGTATAAACCAGTCTGGACCAGTATAAACTAGTCTGGACCAATATAAGTGGCAAAAACCAGTACAAACCAGTATAAACCGGTATAAACCAGTCTGGACCAGTATAAACTAGTCTGGACCAGTATAAGTGGCAAAAACCAGTACAAACCAGTATAAACCGGTATAAACCAGTATGGACCAGTACAAACCAGTATAGACCAGTATAGACCAGTAAGGGCTCTCCCAGTCCCCCTTTAACCCTTCCCAGTGCCCTCCCAGTACAAACCAGTCCAAACCAGTATAAACCAGTCCAAACCAGTGCCCTCCCAGTCCAAACCAGTGCCCTCCCAGTCCAAACCAGTCCAAACCAGTCCCCTGCCACTCCAAACCAGTAACCCCAAACTCCCTTTTAACCCTTTCCTTACCCCCTTCAAACCCCTCCCAGTCCAAACCAGTCCAAACCAGTGCACCCCGGTGCCCTCCCAGTCCAAACCAGTACAAACCAGTACGCACCAGTCCCCTCCCAGTGCTCCCAGTGCGCGGCGCCGCAGGTTCCAGCAGGTGCCCACGTCGGGGTTGGCCGCCAGCACCGAGCCCGTGAGCGACAGCACCTGGGCGGGCGGCGCCCCCTGCGGGGCCAGTATAAACCAGTATAAACCAGTATGAACCAGTACGAACCAGAAAGAACCAGTATGAACCAATATAAACCAGTATAAACCAGTATGAACCAATTCAAACCAGTAAATCCCAGTTTATCCCCAGTAAATCCCAGTTCCCATCAGGAACAGCACCTGGGCGGGCGGCGCCCCCTGTGGGGCCAGAGAATCCCAGTATGAATCAGTATAAACCAGTATAGACCAGTATAAACCAGTATAGACCAGTATAAACCAGTATGAACCAGTATGAACCAGTTTATCCCCAGTAACTCCCAGTTCCCATCAGGGACAGCACCTGGGCATGGGGCACCCCCTGCTGGGCAGGCAAATCCCAGTTCAAACCAGTATAAACCAGTATAAACCGGTATAAACCAGTATAAACCTGTATGAACCAGTAAAAACCAGTGCAGCCCAGTGCCCTCCCAACCCCCTCCCAGTTCCCTCCCAGTATGGCCCAGTAACCGCCCCTGCCAGGGAGCTCCCAGTTTATCCCAGTAACTCCCAGTAACTTCCCAGTATGGCCCAGTGACCCTCCCAGTTCAAACCAGTAACTCCCAGTTCTCTCCCAGTCCATCCCAGTCCCCTCCCAGTCCCCTCCCAGTCCCTCCCAGTTACTCCCAGTCTCCTCCCAGTACCCACCAGTAACCACCCAGCAACTTCCCAGTACATCCCAGTGCTCCCAGTTTCCATCGCAGTCCCCTCCCAGTCCCCTCCCAGTCCCTCCCAGTTACTCCCAGTCTCCTCCCAGTACCCACCAGTAACCACCCAGCAACTTCCCAGTACATCCCAGTGCTCCCAGTTTCCCTCCCAGTCCCTCCCAGTGCCCCCCAGTACCTTCCCAGTTTAACACTGTTCCCAGCCCAGTCCTTCCCAGTATGGCCGACTTCCCTCCCAGTCCCTCCCAGTTTGTCCCAGTTCCCTCCCAGTCCCCTCCCAGTTCAAACCAGTAACCTCCACTCCCTTCCCAGTCCCACCCAGTGCCCTCCCAGTCTCTCCCAATCCCCTCCCAGTCTCTCCCAGTCCCCTCCCAGTTCAAACCAGTAACTCCCAATCCCCTCCCAGTGCTCCCTGTCCCTCCCAGTAGAAACCAGTACCCCCAGTAAGGCGTCCATGGCCTCCCGGTAGTGCCTCAGTTTCTCCTCCCGCTGCCGGCGCCGAGCCGAGTCCGGGGGGCGGAGCTTGAGCCGCCCGTGCTGGGAGGGCAAACTGGGATGGACTGGGAGCACTGGGAGGGACTGGGAGGGACTGGGATGGACTGGGAGGGACTGGGAGGGAACTAGGAGGGACTGGGATGGACTGGGAGGGGACTGGGAAGGACTGGGAGGGATTGCGAGGGGACTGGGAGCACTGGGAGTGAACTGGGAGGGGAGTGGGAGGGACTGGGAGGGAACTGGGAGGGACTGGGAGCACTGGGAGTGAACTGGGAGGGGACTGGGAGGTCACTGGAAGTTACTGGGATGAACTGGGAAGTCCCTGGGCGGGTTACTGGGCCATAGTGGGAGGGACTGGGAGGGGACTGGGAGGGGAGTGGGGGTTACTGGTTTGAACTGGGAGGGACTGGGAGCACTGGGAGGGACTGGGAGGGACTGGGACAAACGGGGAGGGGACTGGGATGGACTGGGAGGCACTGGGAGGGACTGGGATGAACTGGGAAGTCCCTGGGGGGGTTACTGGGCCATACTGGGAGGGACTGGGAGGGGACTGGGGGTTACTGGTTTGAACTGGGAGGGACTGGGAGGGAACTGGGAGGGGACTGAGAGGGAACTGGGAGCACTGGGAGGGTCACTGGTCCATACTGGGAGGTCACTGGAAGTTACTGGGATGAACTGGGAGGGACTGGGAGGGAACTGGGCCATACTGGGATGAACTGGGCCATACTGGGAGGTGACTGGGATGGGAACAGTGTTAAACTGGGAAGGTACTGGGGGGCACTGGAGGGAACTGGGATGTACTGGGAGCTACTGGGAGTGAACTGGGGGGTAAACTGGGAGCACTGGGATGTAACTGGTAGGGACTGGGATGTACTGGGAAGTTACTGGGCGGTTACTGGTGCACACTGGGAGGGACTGAGAGGGAACTGGGATGAACTGGGACATACTGGGATGGACTGGGAGGGCACTGGGATGAACTGGGATGAACTGGACTGAACTGGGAGGACACTGGGAGGTCACTGGGCTGAAGTGGGAGGGAACTGGGAGCACTGGGAGGTCACTGGGATGAACTGGGAAGGCACTGGGCTGAACTGGGCTGAACTGGGCTGAACTGGGGATGGGATGGTGGGGGGAGCTCCGGGCCCGGCCGGTTCCATTCCCACCGCGGGGGGAGGGGGGGGGGGAGGGGAAGTTGTTCCCTCACCATTTCCTCTGCTGGGCGCGGGGGGATCCGGGACCTGCGGGCGGCACCGCGGCTCAGGCCGGGCCCGGCGGATCCCGCGGGGCTCCCGGCGGATCCCGGGGCCTCCCCGAGGATCCCGATCCCGGTGGGATCCCCCCCGCCCCTCCCGCGATCCCGGGACCCACCGGAGCTGCGGCGGCGGCGGCGGCTGAGGGCGGCGCGGGGGCTGCCGGGAATGGCGGCGGCGGCGGCGCCGCGGGGCATGCTGGGATACACCGAGGCACACAGCACGCTGAGCCCGCCTTACGCCGCGCGGGGCGTGATGGGATACACCGAGGCGCGCGCGCGGCGCCATCTTTGTCGCGAGTGCCGCTTTACGGCGGAGTGGCGAGAGGGGTTGCGACGCGGCGGCGCCGCGCTTTACGGCGGCGTGGCGGGCGCTGCTACCGGGAGGTTTTTTCGGAAGGGAAAAAATTCCGGGAAAATTGGGCTGGAATTAAATATCTACGGATTGACTTTTCTTGAGAACTTTTGGAGTGCTGTGGTTTATTTCAGTAAATTTCGCTTTAATGTTGCTTAATGTCCTTACAGCATCATCACGGGCGCACCAGAATTAATTTACGAATTATCCTTCCTAAAAGCCGAAATTCCCAGGAATTTTGGGCAGCTGAAATCCGGGAGCCAAGAGGCGATTCCCAGGAGTGCGTTGTGCCGTTGGATTTTGGAATGTCGCCTCTTTCGGGGCGCTGGGAGCCGTTTGCTATCGGTTCCCTTTGGGCCCAGGGGTTTGGCTCTGCCATCGCCATCCCCATTCCCATTGAGTTCCTTCGGCCTGGAATCCTTCCTGGAATCCTTCATTCATGGAATCCTTCCTGGAATCCCTCCTGGACTCTTTCCCTCCTGGAATTATTCCTGGAATCCTTCTTTCCTTCCTTCCTGGAATTATCCGTGGAATTCTTCCTGGAATCCCTCCCAGAATTCTTCCTTTGTTAAATCCCTCCTGCCTGGAATCTTTCCTGGAATCGTTCTTTACTTCCTGCCTGGGATCCTTCCTTCTTTGTTTCCTTCCCAGAATCCTTCCTGGCATTCTTCCTACCTGGAATCCTTCTGGGAATCCTTCCTTCTTTGAATCCTTTCTTCCTGGAATTCTTCCTTCCTTCCTGGAATCTTTTCTGGAATCCTTCCTTCCTTCTTTCCTGCAATCCTRCCTCTCTGGAATCCCTCCTGGAATCCCTCCCAGAACCCTTCCTTCATTAAATCCCTCCTTCCTGGAATTATTCCTTCCATCCTGCCTGGAATCCATCCCTTCTGGAATCCTTCCTGGATTCCTTCCTGGAATCCTTCCTGGAAACCTTCCTTCCATCATGGAATTCTTCCTGGAATCCCTCCCAGAATCCATCTTTCCTTCCTTCCTGCCTTCCTTCCTCTGAATTCCTTCCAAATTCTGAATTCCAAATTCATTCCAAATTCCTTCCTTCCTGGAATCCTTCCTGGAATTATTACTGGAATTTTTCCTTCCTTCCTGGAATCCCGCCTGGAATCCTTCCTTCCTTTTTTCCTGGAATCCGTCCTTCCTGGAATTGTTCCTGGAATCCTTCCTGCCTGGAAACCTTCCTTGAATCCTTCCTGGAATCCTTCATTCCTTCCTTCCTGGAATCCCTCCTTCCTACAGTTATTCCTGGAATCTTTCCTGGAGTCTCTCCTTCCTGCCTGGAATTCTTCCTTGAATCCTTCATGGAATCCTTCCTTCCTTCTTTGCTTCCTTCCATCCATCCTGGAATCCTTCCTGGAATTATTCCTGGGATTACTCCTTGCTTCCTTCCTGGAATCCATCCTAGAATCCCTCCTGGAATCCTTCCCTTTTCCCCTTCCCAGAACCCTTCCTTTTTCCCCTTCCCGCTGACCCCACAATGAATTTTCCCCCTTTTATCCCTTTTCCCCTTTTATCCCTTTTCCCCACTTTTATCCCTTTTCTCCTTTTATCCCTTTTCTCCTTTTATCCCTTTTCTCCTTTTATCCCTTTTCCCCACTTTTATCCCTTCCCTGCTTTTATCCCTTTTCTCCTTTTATCCCTTTTCTCCTTTTATCCCTTCCCCCTTTTATCCCTTTCCCCCTTTTATCCCTTTCCCCCTTTTATCCCTTTTCCCACCTTCCCGTGCTCTCGGACACTGAAACATCTCTGGAACCTTCCAGAAACAGAGCCAGAACCATCCCGAGGGAGCTCCCTGGGGGAGGAGGGCTCGTTCCAGCCCCTCATTGGGCGCTCCCTGATGGATCTGCTAATTAGCGAGGCCGCTAACGAGGTGCCCAATCTGTCGGGGCCGGGGGGGGGGAGGCTGGAGTGGGGGTGGGGCACCCAAGGGTGCTTCGATGACACTGAGGGGAGATTGGTGCCTGCCGGGAATCCTGCCGGGAATCCTTCCTGGGATCTTTCCTTCCTAGAAACCTTCCTAACTTCCTGGAATCCTTCCTTGAATCCTTCCTGGAATCCTGCCTGGAGTCCTTCCTTCCTGGAATCCTTCCTTGCTAGAATTTTTCCTGGAAACCTTCCTGGAATCCTTTCTTCCATCCTGGAATCCTTCCTTCTGTCCTGGAATCCTTCCTACAGTTATCCCTGGAATCCTTCCCGGAATCCTTCCTTGAATCCTTCCTTTGTTAAATCCTTCCTTCCTGGATTCCTTCCTGGATTCCTTCCTGGAATCCTTCCTTCCTTCTTGGAATCCTTCCTGGAATCTTTCCTTCTTTCCTGCCTGGAATCCTTCCTGGAATCCTTCATTCCTTACTAGAATTGTTCCTGGAATCTTTCCCAGAAACCTTCCTTGCTCTCTGGAATCCTTCCTGGAATCCTTCCTTCCTAGAATTATTCCTGGAATCCTGCCTGGAATCGTTCCTGGAATCCTTCCTGCCTGGAATCCTTCCCGGAAGCCTTCCTGGAAACCTTCCTTCCTTCCTGGAATCCTTCCTGGAATTATTCCTGGAATCCTTCCTTACTTCCTTCATGGAATCCTTCCTGGAATCCTTCCTTCATTAAATTCTTCCTTCCTGGAATCCGTCCTGGAATTATTCCTGGAATCCTGCCTGGAATCCTTCCTAGACTCCTTCCTTCATGGAATCCCTCCTTCCTTCTTTGCTTCCTTGATTCCTTACTGGAATCCTTCCTTCCTGGAGTTCTTCCTGGAATTCTTCCTTCTTGGAATCCTTCCTGGAATCCTTCCTTCCTTCTTTGCTTCCTTGCTTCCTTCCTTTGTTCCTGGAATCCTTCCTTGCTTCCTCTCTGGAATCCTTCCTGGAATCCTTTCTTCCCAGAATCCTTCATTCCTTCCTTCCTGGAGTCCCTCCTTCCTGGAATTTTTTTGGAATCTTTCCTTCATTCCCTCCTGGAATCCTTCCTGGAATGTATCCCAGAATCCTTCCTTGGTTCAAGCCCTCCTTCCTGGAATTACTCCTGGAATCCTTCTTTGCTTCCTTGCTTCCTTCCTGGAATCCTTCCTTCCTGGAATCCTTCCTGGAATCATTCCTGGAATCCTTCCTTC
>RAHM01001145.1:0-15929 GCA_003713295.1 Parotia lawesii | reverse complement strand
TTGG
This sequence comes from Parotia lawesii, assembly GCA_003713295.1. Lineage (NCBI taxonomy): Eukaryota > Metazoa > Chordata > Aves > Passeriformes > Paradisaeidae > Parotia > Parotia lawesii. Next base: position 15,925 of record RAHM01001145.1, on the reverse strand, counting down.
CTCTGTCAGGGCCTTGCAGCTGCTGCCCATCCCTCTGCCCTCTGCAGCCCAGGCTGTGCCACGGTGTCCCTGCCCTGCGCCTCTGTCCCTGCAGGCTGTCCTCATCCCCCCGGCTGCCCCACCTCGCTGGCCYCTTCCTTTGCTGACATCTCAGCTCCACCATCTCTGAATCCACCCTTCAAGCCCTCTCAGGCTTCTCCTGTTCTGTCCTCAGTCTCCAAACCACTRAGCCCAGGGATCTCAGCCTCCACATACTGATCCTGTACTTGAGGTCTCTAAGCCCCATCATTCTTTGATTCTTACTTTACCAACTGCTTCTCCACAGGGCTGCAAATACCTACTTTCACCATGTCAGCATTTTCATCTCTCCTAATCCCCAACATTTCCATGAAAATCAAAGAATTGCCATACCAGGGACATGAATTGCCATATTTGTGCAGAAACAATTAAAAATTCAAAAGGTCTAAAACAAGTCAGAGAATGTTCCAGCATTTCTGCATGAAGGATTCCCCAAGTGGGTCAGTGGCAGAGYCTCCCAGGATGACCTCACAGATGAGGATGGGGTTTGTGCCTCTGGGTMTGAGACTCATGGAGGTCAGACAGAAAGAGCATTTTCCAGACTTCCTATGGGATGCCTAGAAAAGGATACAGGAAGGGAAAGGAAGGGATAATGGTGGTTTATAGCGGTACCAGCATGAGAAAACAGAGAGAGAATGGGATGAAGGGAGCTGGTAGCTCTGCATCTCCTCCTGCCATGGCAGAGCACACAAACAGCCCATCCCTGGGTCCCTTTCTCCACTGGYTGGGCTTTGGCYTGGCCTGGAAACCTCCCGAGGTCCYTCCCAGGAGGAGTCTCTGTGCATTTCCCTCCCCCATGGCTCTRCCCTTCCTGATCCAGCAGCTGTGGGGCAGCAGAGCTGGGGCAGGGCAGGGACAGGGCTGGCTCTGACAGGGGCCAGGGAGCCACTCCAGGAGGTGACAGCAAGSACAGTTTGCAGTGAGAAAATGTAGAAATGGTGACTTTGTTGTTTTTAGGCAGGGAAAGCTTGGCTGGAGCMTGTGAGGAGGATGACAGACAAGGGRTGTTGGGTGAAACAGGGGGTGTTCAGCCTGGAGATGAGGAAGGATTTTTCCCCGGTTGCAGGGCTGGTGCAGAGCAGGGTGGCCACGAGCCCGGCCGGCCTCCCTGTGTGCCAGGGCTGGTCGGGTTGTGTAACAGAGGTGCCCCAGAATCAGAGCCCAGGTGGGGCCTCTCCCTCCTGCCTCACTCCTTCACCTCCCCAGGGATGGAATTCCTGTTGTGTGGGGTCTCTGGTGTGCTGGGTGAGCTCACAGTGCTTCCTGGCCAGAATGTCTGCTGAGGGCCAGCCAGGCTGCTGCAGTGGCAGTGACCTCACAGCCATCACCATTGCAGCCCTGTCCCTTGGGCCTGCCTCTCCCCTTTCCTCTGCCCCTGTCCTGTCTCTGCTGGGATGAGCAGTTTTGTGATTAATATCTTGTCCCCGGTTATGGGGCCAATTGCTTCCCAGCCAGGCTCCTGGAGCAGAAGAGGCTTCACAATCCACGTGTGAACACTGAGAGACGAAGGGCAAACGGGAAATTAKAGCAGGTTGTGGTTGGAAAGGGGCTGTGTGGATGTGGGGCAGCACCTTTCTGGGGAAAATGTGGGGCACAATGGGCTGGAAAACACCAGATCTGCACAGAGCAGGCTGGAAGCGAATTTGATCTGAGCGTTTGCTGTATCAGGGACAGAGCCCCTGGGCACAATGTGCCTTGGTCTGCTCATGTGGCTGTGGGACCTCACCCTGGGCATATTCCCGTCCGTGTTCCTCTCAGGGATCTTTTCCAGAGCAGGGAGAGGGACCAGGATTGCTTTGTTGCTGTACTGTGGGACATCAGTTTATGATGTGAGAACACCAAGGGCAGTGAGGGTCATTTGGGATGTGTCTCCAGTGCTGCTCTCCTGCCCTGGCCKCGGGTGCTGCCTCTGGGAATTCATTAATAATCGTGCCCAGCCTGTGGAGGGAACAGGGAAGGATGATTCTGCCCAGCCTTTCATCCCCTTCTCCTCCTTCAGGCCTGTTCCAACAGCCTTTGAAAAGTTTGAATTCCCTCTGGATGTTAAGGAAAGCCTGTTCTCGCTGCTGGGCCTGCCAGGTCTCCTCAGTGGGGTCCATACCATGTTTAGAGTCAGGACAGAGATTTCCAGGAAGGTCATTCAGAGATCTGCCCCGAGGGTGGACAGTCACCAGGGGCAGGRAACGTGGGAGGGAATGGGCCAGGATTTGGAGAACTCCTTTCCTCCAGTGGTTTGGAAGTTCACCCCTGAACAGCTACAGGACCCYGTTAAAGTGATAAAATATGTGAGGGAAAAATGCTGCAGCAGCCCCAGAGAGGTGCAAAGTGATGCAGCCTGCTGGGCCCTGGCTACTGTTTCCAGGACACTGCTGGTCACTGGACAGCACCCTCAGGGGGAGGAGGAGGAAAGCAGAGCAACCGGCACCGTGGGCACTCCAACTGCAGCTGAGCCAGGGGAACAGCCCCTGCCGGGAGCAGCTCCTGCTATACAGGAGAAGAAATCCAAGACCAAATCATCACCAATCYCTCAGTGAGGGAGGAAGAGGAAGCAGGGCAGTGAGGGATGAAGGGGAATCCCTCACAAGAGGAGGAAGGGGCAGGGCCAGAGATAATCACCCGCTCCCTGTCCTCAGGTGAGCTGCGAGATGTGTGAAAAGGTTTCAGCCGCCAGTCGGGAGAGCCCCTGGTGACCCGGCTGCTCCGTGCTGGGATATYGCRGCTCCCATGTGGAGCTGGATGGTGGTGAAGCCAAGCAACCGGGATCCCTGTCCCRGGATTTGGGCATTGACCAGGTGTAAGGASCTGATAATAAGAAAAACGCYACAAAATTTGCTTTGTCATCRTGTCTGCTTATTGTAATCTCTTTGAACACCTGGAGACTGGGTCCCCCATGTTTCCCTTGTCCCCCATTCTGTGTCCCCCATCCAACATCCTCCAACTCCCCACTCCATGTCCCCCGTTTCATGTCCCCCATCTCTCACATCCCCCATGTCCCTCATCCCATTTCCCCGTTCCATGTCCCCCATGTTCCCCATTCCATGTCCCCATCCTGTGGCCCCCATTCCATGTCCCATCTCCCATGTCCCCTTGTCCCCCATCCCATGTGCCCCATCCCCATGCCCCCCATCCCCCACATCCCCCCTGTCCCCATTCCATGTGCCCCATCCCACATCCCCCATGTCTCCCATTCCATGTCCCCCATTCCATGTTCCATCCCTCCTCCCCGCCCCAGCCCCGTATCCCTGCCCCTGTCCCCGTGGTGTCACCACGACGTCACAGAGGCCCCACTGAAGTCACAGTGCCACCAGCGGCGTCACTGAGTGTCCTGGGGACACAACAGGAGCTAGTCTGGTGGTGGGACATCCCAGACCCCACATCCCGATCCCACATCCTGATCCCAAATCCCGAGAGAGTGCAGGATGAGCTCTCACCCTCCCACTGCCAGGAGGACCAAGGTGGAGCTCTGGGGGGGGACAGAGGTGGTTTCAGCCACCACCCTCAAAGGTACCGGCACTCCCTGGACCCCTGGGAATGTCAGGATCTRTCGGGATCCTGACTTAGTTTCCCTCAATTCCCAGAGCGGAAGRAAATTTGGGATGYGGTGGCYGACTTCRTCCTGGACCAGCTCCTGCTGCRAAACAAGGTCACYCCAATTCCCCCGCCSTGTCCCCTCCTGGGGGTCAAGGTCACCTCTGGCTCATTCCAAAATCCTGAAATTCCACTTCCGTGGGGAGCAGATCCCAAAATCCCAAAATTCTGCTTGCAGAGGGTGCAGATCTCAAGATCCCGAAATTCCAGTTCCATGCAGTGCGGACCCCAAAATCCCAAATTTCCACTTCAAAATCCCAAAATTCCACTTCTGGGGGGAAGCAGATCCCAAAATCCCAAAAATTCCGGTTGCAGGGGGTGCGGATCCCAACCCTTGGATTCCTGGATGTGGTGCCCTGGCAGGCGCAGGTTGGGGACATGGAGGTGACAACACGGAGGCCGATTTTTTGCCTGGCCAGGAATTTGGTCCAGAGCCACAATTTGATGGATGACTGGGAATTCCAGCCCGGTAGGACCATGGGGATTCCGAGGTGGACACRGATGGAGGGGGAGGGTTGAGGGAAGGGGTGGAAAATGGGGAGTTGAAAGGTGTGAGAAGAAACCAAAAAAATGTGAGGAGACCCTAAAAATCCATGAGGAGATCCCAAAAAACCACAAGGAGACTCCCCAAAAACACAAGGAGATCCCAAAAATCACAAGGAAACCTCCCCAAAAAACCAAGAAGAGATCCTAAAAAAATCCATGAGGAGCCCCCAAAACCCACGAAGACACCCTGAAAAGCCCCATGAGAAGAACACAAAAATCACAAGGAGCCCCAAAAAAACTGTGAGGAGACCCAAAACTATGTGACAAGACCCCAAAAAAGCACATGACAAGAACCCAAAAAATTATAAGAAGAGCCCATAAACCTATGGGAAAGCCACAAAAAATGAGAAGACCCCCATAAACCCATGGGAAAACCCCCAAAACCCATAAGAAGAACCCAAGAAACCACGAGAAGCCCACAAAAATCATAAGGAGACCCCAAAAACCCCAAGAAGACCCCCAAAAAGCACACAGAGACCCCATAAAACCATGAGAAGACCCCAAACGACCATGAGGAGACCCCCAAAATACATTACATGACCTTGAAAAAGCACGTGGCAAGACCCAAAAAACCATGAGACCTGAAAAAAAACACAAGAAGACCTCAAAACCAGAAGGAGATCCCATAAAACAATGAGGAGACCCCCCAAAATACAGGGATACTCCATAAAACCATGAGAAGACCTCATGGAAAAACCTCATAAAACCATGAGAAGCCCCCCAAAAAACACAGGAAGGAGGACCCCAAAAAAACCACAAGGAGACCACCAAATTCACAAGGAGAACCCAAAAAAAACATGGGGAGATGCCAACATCCCCACGAGAAGTCCCTAAAAATCACAAGACCCTAAAACCCATGAGGGACCCCAAACATTTTGTGGAGACCCTAAAAACCACAATAAGACCCCAGAACTCACAAGGACACCCCAAAAAACCATGAGGAGACCCCCAAAATGAGGAGCAGACCCAAAAAATACACAGTAAAACCACCAAAAAATAAAAAAGAGAAGACCCTGAAAACCACAAGGAAACCCCAAAAAACCACAAGAAGACCCAAAAAATAACAAGGAGACCCCAAAACACCATCAGGTGACGCTTACACCCATGAGGAGACCCCCAAAACACAAGAGGACCCCAAAAATCATGAGGACACCCCAAAAAAGCACATAAATCAATGAGGACCCCATAAATATATGAGGAGACTCCAAAAAATACAGGGATACCCCCTAAAACCATGAGAAGACCCCAAAACCCATGAGAAGGCCCAAGAGAAACATGGGAAAACCTCAAAAAACCCACAAGAAAACCTCCCCAAAACATGAGAAGGCTCCAAAACCCCTAAGGAGATGCCCAAAAAACCCAAAAAATCATGTGGACATCACAAAAAAAACATGAGGAGACCCCAAAAAATCATAAGAAAATCCCATAAAACCACAAGAAGACCTCAAAAACCACAAGGAAACCAAAACAACCCCACAGAAGACCCCAAAACACCCTGAGAAGACCCCAAAACACCCTGAGAAATCTCAAAAAACCATGAGAGGACCCCAACAGCCACAAGGAGACCTCATAAAACCTTGAGAAACCCCCAAAACCCCACCAGAAAACCCCAAATCCCCCAAGAATCCCCCAAATCCCCCCATCTTCCATGTGCTGCCAGGGAACCTGTATCCCCTCCGGACGTTTGCGGTGGCAGCGGCACTGGGACAGCCCCGGCGCAGGGTGGAGGGCGCCCTCCAGGCCACCACGTCCCTCCTGTCGCGGTGCTTGGGGACAGGTCAGGACGTGGCCCTGGTCCTGAGGGACATTGGAGTCCTGCTGGTGGAGCGGCGCAAGGTCCGGATGAGGTTCTATCACGACTTCCTGGGGGCGGTGGCCGGGAAGGTGGACCTGGAAAAGGGGGTCTTCAAGGTGAGGGGGTTGAGGGGATCGGGGGAGGGGAGTGGGGTGGTCCTTTAACATTCCCTCATCCATGGGGAGAAGGAGTCCTGCTGGTGGAGCGGCGCAAGGTCCGGATGAGGTTCTATCACGACTTCCTGGGGGCGGTGGCCGGGAAGGTGGACCGGGGGTTGAGGGGATCGGGGGAGGGGAGTGGGGTGGTCCTTTAAAATTCCCTCATCCATGGGGAGAAGGTCCCATCTTTGGCATCCTCAAGTCCCTTGGCCACGTTGAGGAGATCCCACCATTTTTGGGATCTTCCAACATTTCCTCATCCACATGGAGAAAGTCCCAATGTCTTTGAGGTCCTCTTTGGGCTCCTCCAATGCTGAGTTCCTCATCCTTGGGAGAAGATCCCACGATCTTTGGACTCCTTCATGTTGAGTTCCTCATCCACATTGAGGAGGTCCCACCATCTTTGTGGTCYCCGAGTCCCTTGGTCATGTTGAGGAGATCCCACCATCTCTGGGCTCCTCCAACATGCCCTCATCCATTTTAAGGAGGTCCCATCATCTTTGGGGTCCTCTTTGGGCTCCTCCAACGCTGAGTTCCTCATCCATGATGAGAAGATCCCACCATCTTTGGGACGTTCTAATGTTGAGCTCCTCATCCCCATGGAGAAGGTCCCATCCCTCTTCTCTTCTGTTGCAGATCCAGGAGCTCCTGGACATGGTGGTGCCCCGGGGGGTCCCCGTGGCTGCCCTGACCTCGTCTGGCTCCGTCATCGTCTTCCCCGAGTGCGTCCGGGGGTTATCCCGGGGCTCTGGGAATGGGGGGACACTGGGGTGGGACAGGAGCAGGGTCCGACCCAACCCACTCCAGGATTCCCTGGATTTAGGGGGCCTGGAATTCTGCACTGGGTGGGTCTGGGGGATGGTGGATTTGGGGAAAACTGTGGTGGATTTTGGGAAAACTGTGGTAGATTTGGGGGGAAATGGGGGATTTGGGGAAAATATGGTGGATTTGGGGGAAAGTAAGGTGGATTTGGGGAAAACTATGGTGGCTTTGGGGGGAAAAAATGGATTTGAGAAAATCATAGCGAATTTGGGAAAATGTGGTGGATTTGGGGGAATGTGGGGGATTTTAGAAAAAAATGGGTGGTTTAAGGAAGATGTGGTGGATTTGGGATAATGTGGTGGATTTGGGAAAAACAAGGTGGATTTGGGGAAAAACAAAGTATATGAAGGATAAAATGTTGGATTTGGAGAAAAACAAGGTGGATTTGGGGGGAAAATACGGTGGATTTGGGGGGAAAAAACCAAGTGGATTTTGAGGAAAATGCTGGATTTGGGGAAAATGTGGTGGATTTGGGGGAAAAAACAATGTGGATTTGGGAAAACGTGGTGGATTTAGGGAAAACTAAAACCAGTGGATTTAGGAAAAAAACAAGGTGGATTAAGGAAAATGTGCTGAATTGTGGGGAAAATGCCATGGATTTGGGGAAAACCATGGTGATTCCAGGATGATCCCAGTGTTTCCCGCCCAGGTTCGAGAGGGAAACAGTCCAGGCGCCGCTTCCGAGGGCGCTGCTGCTCCAGAGCCTCCAGAACCTCCCCAAGGAGACCCCACGTCCCAGGGGGGAGTTGGGGCCACAGATCAGGAAAGATGGGAAAGGCAGGAAAATTGGGAGAGATGGAAAAGGTAAAATTAAAAAATAATGGGGAAAAATGCAAAGAAATGGGGAAAAAGCAAAACAAAATGATGGAATAGGAAAAAAAATTGGGGAAATGGGAATTAATTGGGATAATAAAGTACGAGAATGGGGGAAAAGAAAGAAATAGGGGGAAAAATCAAGGAAAGGGGGGAAATAGCAAAAAATGGGGAAAATGGGTATCTTTGGGGAAAATAAAGTGTCTTGGTTTTGGGGACAAATTTCAGGAGGAAACRCCCTGGAATGAGCCTCTAGGGGGGAAGGGCTTTAATAACTCCCTTTTCTTCTGCCAATGAGAGAAATGGATGCCAGAGGATGAAAGTGAAAAAAAGTAAAACTGTTTATTAACAAGGCAAGATACCCACAAAGCACAGGAAAAAAAAGAAAATTGAACCTTACACCCACGCCCACCTCGCCGCGTGGCCGAGAGGCAAAGATGGCGGCTGCCCTTCTTTGTCCCTGGGAAGGGGGGAGAAAAGGAGTTCACGCGGCAGATGGAACCTGTTGGATTCCTGGCGTGGGTCTCCTCCTCGCAGCAGGCGAAGCTGGTGGAGTTTAATGTCCCTTCTTTCCCTGGCTCGGTCTTTCTGGGGTTTGGACCAGCCGGGGCYGCCCCCGCAGGCTCCTCAGGCTGAAGAAAAAAACGAACCGAGACAGTTCAAGGAAAAAAAAACCAAAAAGCCACCGAAAGGATTTGCCAGTGAAAAGCCTCCAGGCTAGGGGAAGGGAAAAAAACCCCAAAAACCCAGAAGCTTCTTGCCTAAATTGGCGAGAATAATCCAGCAAAGGCAGCGCAGTAACAATCGGTGCAGCCGCCGACCACGCCGGAGAGAGAGATTGAACCAAACCGCGCAGGAGCCCAAGGCTCYGGCCCCARCCCCCGGGCCATTTTCTGGGCATAAAGCAGACAGTTAGGGAATAAAGCATCATCATAAAATCACCCCAAGGCATAAAGCAAAAAAACTGGGGGAAAATCAAGGAAAGGGGAGAAACAGCAAAAACCAGGGAAATGGAAATTAATTGGGATAGTAAAGAAAAGAAGTGGATGGAAAGGAAAGAAATTGGTGAAAAAACAAAGAAAAGAGGGAAAATGGCAAAAAAATGGGGAACATGGGAATTTTTGGGGATAATAAACCAAATAAATGGGAGAAAGGAAAGAAATTGGGGAAAAATCAAGGAAGAAAGGAAAATAGGAAAAAATGGGGGAAAGGGCAAAGGGGGAATGAGAGTGAAAAGGCAAAGAAATGAGGGAAAATGCAAGAGAATGGATAAAAAATGGGAAAGAAAAGGAGGGAAAACAAAGGAATGGGGAAAGAGCAAAGAAATGTGATAAAAAAGGGGAAGAAATGTGGAAAAAAAGGGRARAAATGGGACAAGTGATGCCACCTCCGACTTGGCCTCTCYTTCCCACTTCCAGAGGCAGCTTCTGGAATACCAGGAGCAGAAGAACAACCTGAGGGAGAAACTCCAGAAAACCAGGAAACCCARGGGAGGAAGGGGCAGGAAAGGAAGTTGGAAATGGAGCCAGAGAAGAAGGAGAAAAAGTCAGGAAAGTTGGAAACCAAATTGGGGAAAATGAAGTTGGAAACTGAATTGGAGAGGAAGGAAAAATTGGGAAAGTCGGAAACTGAACTGGGGAAGAAGGAAAAGTTGGGAAAGTCAGAAACCGAACTGGGGAGGAAGGAAAAGTTGGGAAAGTCAGAAACTGAACTGGGGAAAAAGAAGCTGGAAACTGAATTGGGGAGGAAGGAGAAATCAGGAATGTTGGAAACTGAATTGGGGAAAAAGGAGAAGTCAGAAAAGTCAGAATCCAAAGGGATGAAGGAAAAGCCAGAAAAGTCGGAAAAGCCGGAAAAGTCAGAAACCGAGGGGAGGAAGAAGAAGTCGGAAAAGTCAGAAACCAAGGGGAGGAAGAAGAAGTCGGAAAAGTCCCCGGACAGGTGAGGCCAAAGGCTTGGGGACAACCTGGTGTCCCCCAGCTCGGGATGACCTTTCTCGTTGGATCCTTCCAGGGATCATCCCAAGATTCCAAAGGCCAGACAGCGCTGGGACTGCTCCAGGCGCCGGCGCCAGATGCGCATGGCCCGAACTCCAGCCTCCAGAGGAGGAAGAGGAGAAGGAGACRGGGAAGAGGTGAAGAAGAAGGAGAAATCCAAGCGGATCCATCCTCAGGACCCCTGGAGCTTCCAAACGCCGGTGATCGCGGTGCTGTCAGCGTCCAGCTCCGGCTCTAGCATTCCCGAGGATCCCGATCCTGAGGAGCCCCCACCCCACCCTGCGAGGCAGAACACAATGAGGACAAGCAATGAGAACTTTTGGCCGGTGCTGGAGGTGTCTCTGGAGTAGCTGGGAATCTCTGGGAATCTCCAGGAATCTCCRGGAATCTCCAGGARTCTCCAKGAGTCTCCAGGAGCCATCAATAAATGCCTCTGGTTCGGGGCAGTTGAGGGATGACTGGGAGGAGCTTCCTTCCCTCAGGATCCATTGGGATCTTCCTGGTTTTCACCCAGAATTTGCCCTTTTTGTCCCAAATCCCATTGGATCCAAGCCTAAATCCCATCAGATCCACCACAAAATCCCATCAGATGCAAACCCAAATCCCAGCAGATCCAACCCAAAATCCCGTCGGATCCAACTCCAAATCCCAGTRGATGCAATCCCAAATCCCAACGGATCGAAGTCCAAATTCCATTGTATCCAACCCAAAATCCCAATGGATCCAACACCAAATCCCATTGGCCCCAACCCTGTCTTTGGGGGTGGCTCAYGGTCATTTGTGCCAGGAGTTGTCACTGCTGCCCGCAGACCTCCCGAATCTTGGGGGATATCGCCAGAGGTGTGAGCTCGGCCGGGACCCCGCGGGGGTGGGTCTGGGGCTGCCCCTTTGGCTGCCCCTTCCCTTCCATTCGGGATCGAGGAGCGGCCGCGGGGGTGACGAATGAGTGTGGCTGGCCCGGGTATTGCTGCCCTGGGGTTCTCGGCACTGCCACCGAAGCCTGCCTGCTCCTCCCTGCTCCCCGCTCCCTGCTCCCCGCTCCCCGCCGCCCGGGGGCCCGGAGCCAGCGCGGGCGGTGCCGCCTGGGCCGGGCCCGTCCCCGCCGGGTCCCTTTCTCCGCCATCACCGCCCGGGAAGGCCCCGCCCCGCTACCGGAGCGCCCCCTGCTGGCCGCGAGACAGCGCCCGCCCGCCCCGCCGGGGCCCCCAGCGCCCCCTGCCGGGGGTGGCCAGAACTGCACCCAAGGGGGAAGGGGAGCCTGACGGGGAGCTCCTGTCACTGCCCGGCTGGTGTTTGATCTGCTCTGATTTATATATAGTTATATTTTGTTATTCCTTTTCCCATGTTTTTGCCTGGGAGCCCCTGGTATCACAAAATGATAATGAGGAATGAGGGGGTCATCTTTCCATTCCAGGAAAGTTCCCGCCTACCTGGGCAGACATCTGTTCTTTTAAACCAAGACATTAATCTACCCAGGGACCTCACACAGCCCCCCCCTGTGATGTCACAGCCCACTCTCTGATGTCACAGTGTGCTCAGTGATGTCACACCACCACCCTGTGATGTCACAGCCCACCCTGTGATGTCACACCTTTCTCTGCGATGTCAGAGTCTGCTCTGTGATGTCACACAGCTGTCCTGTGACCTCACAGCCCACTCTTTGATGTCATTCAGTCACAGCCTGTTCTGTGATGTCACACAGGTGCCCTGTGATGTAACAGACCACTCTGTGATGTCATGCAGACAGCCTATGAGGTCACAGCTCACTCTATGAGGTCACAGCTCACATTATGATGTCATATAGCTGCCCTGTGATGTCACAGCCAACTCTGTGACATCACACAGCCCCTCCATGATGTCATAGCCACTCTGTGATGTCACAACCCTCTCTCTGGGACATCCCCTGGTGTCACCTTTTGGGTGGGAAGGACAGGTGGCCTCCAGGTGCATTTCAGCCCCCTGTGCCTGCAGCCCCCGGCGCCCGGAGGTGCCCAGCAGCTCCCACAGGCTGCAGAACCTCCACGCCGCCTCCGACAGCCACAAGTGCCTGTCCTCACCCTGGCGTACCTGGCACCACTTGGAATCCCAGCTGGAGCGCGGCTGTGGAGCAACCACCGGGCTCAGCGGGGTGGGGACCCCCGGGAGCCCCCAAACCCCCCCCCAGCTCCCAGYACCCGGCTGTCCGCCTTGGGGAGGGTGATGAGCTGGGTCTCCATGGGGCCGCCCTCCCGGCTCGCCGCCTGCTCGGGGCTGATGTCGGCGATGTCGGGGAAGTCGCACAAGTGCTGGCACTTCTGTGGGGACACTGCCAGGGTGACACCACCGCCACCCACATCCCCACACTGTGGGACCCCCGCCACAGCCACCGCCAGCACCTCGGAGCCGCTGCAGCTCCAGGACACGCCGCTGTCTCSGGCCATGGGGATGGACATGTCTGTGCTGGATCCCGGGCAGGGGACACGGGAGTCTCCTCGGGCCAGCGGCGCTGGAGCTGCTCCAGGGCCAGCAGGGACTGGAGGTTCAGGYGGGGCCCGTCCGTCCAGCAGTCCCTGAGCTCCCGCAGGGATTTGCTGCAGCGGAGGCGCTGGCGGGGGAGGAAGTCGTGCTGCTGGATCTGGCTCCGCAGCAGTGATGGGATGCAGGACTTAGAGCTGCCTGGGACAGGAGGCACAGGTGGCTGGTGGGGTGTCCCCAGGAATGTCGGGCGGTCCCCAGGGGTGCCAGGCTGTCCCCAGGGATGCCAGAATGTCCCCATGGGTGTCAGGCTCTCCCAATGGACGACAGGTTGTCCCCATGGATGCCAGGCTGTCCCTATGGGTGTCACACTGTCCTCATGGGTGCCAGGCTGTCCCCAGGGGTGTCACTCTGTCCCCATGGGATGGGTGCCAGTCTGTCCTGATGGATGCCACGCTGTCCCCTTGAGTGCCAGGCTGTCCAGTGGCTGCCAGGGTGTCCCCAGTGATGCCAGGCTGTCCCTATGGGTTCCAGGCTGTCCCCACGGGTTCCAAGCTGTCCTGATGGGTGTCGGGCTGTCCAACAGGTGTCACTCTGTCCCCATGGGTTTCAGGCTGTCCCAGTGATTGCCAAGCTGTCCCTATGGATGTCACACTGTCCCCATGGGTGCCAGGCTGTCCTGATGGATGCCGGGCTGTCCCAAGGGTGTGACACAGTGCCCATCTCGGCAATCTGGGGTGCCCCATGCCCAATGTGGGATGGCCACGAGCAGCTCCAGGTGAGCCAGGTAAGAGGATCCATGTCCCACAGGCACCGGTGGGCACTGGATGAGGAGGAGGAGGAGAAAGAGGAGAAGGAGCAGGAGGAGGAAGTGGAGGAGGAAGAGGAAGAAGAGGAGGAGGAAGAGGAGGAAGAGGAGGAGGAAGAGGAGGAAGAGGAGGAGGAGGGGGAGAAGGAGGAGCCAGCCTGGCAGGGCTCACCTGGGTGAAAATGGTAATCAATTATAGGGTAGTCAAGGACAGGGCTGGTCCGGTCATTCAGCAGCTGGAAGCGCTGGGACTGTCCCAGTCCTCACCAGATGAGGAAGAACCTGATGGGGACAGCGGAGGGGTCTCAGCGCTGCGTCCCGCAGAGAGCACAACCCCAATCAGCCCTCAGAGAGTCCCAAGGAGCTGGGCTGGGGCTGTTCCTGATCCTGGACATCACAACCTGGCTGCAGGACTTGTTGATGGTGCAGAGGTGGTTTGGGGGGATGCAACAGCTCAGATCCTCCATGGCCAGGATGAAGAGTGGGTGGTACACAGGGAGCACGCCTGGGGACAGAGAGTGGGGCTGGGAGCCCAGCAAGGATAGGCACGGAACCCTGAGCCCATGGCCAGGACCTCAATCCCATGGCTGGTACCTCAAGCCCACAGCTGGGATCCAGAGCCCATGGCCAGGAGTCCCTGTTGAAGACAAGCACAGGACCCCATGCCCAAAGCCAGGACCCCAAGCCCATGGCTGGTACCCCAAGCCCACTGCCAGGACCCCAAACCCACAGCCAGGACTCCAAACCCCAAACAAGCTGGAATCCAGAGCCCACGGCCAGGACCCCCTGTTGAGGACAAGCACAGGACCCCCTCCTCGCTGGCACCATCACCAYTCCCAACCAGGTACTGGCCCCTCTGGCACCCCCGAGGCAGTGGGGTGGAGGCTGAGGGGGTTCCAGGGGGTGTTGGGGTCCCCCTGGATCCTGCTCCCTTCAGCACCCCTAAAGCAGTGGGGTGGAGGTTGAGGGGGTCACAGAAGGTTTTGGGGTCCCCCAGGGGCCCTGCACCCCTGCAGCCCCCTCCCCCCGCAGTCCATGCCCCACCTGGTCCTTGACATCTCCAAGATGACCCCGGGGGTGCCGGGGCTGTTCCTGGCCTGTGCCTCCAGCAGGACCCTCAGGTGAGGACAGGGGGCCCCCCGCACCAGGGGACCCCGGGGAGGGGGTGCAGCCCCTGCCCCCACAGAGCCGGGGCTGACGGGGCCTCGTGCCCAGCGCGGCCTCCACCTCCATCAGCGCCGTGGCCGCCGGCACCGCCGAGCACTTGGTGAAGCCGCGGCTGCCGGCGCTGTCCCGGCGGGAGCGGACGCTCATCTCCAAGGGGCTCTGGGAGCGCCACCGAGCCGGGCCGTGCCAGGCCGTGCCCTCCAACCTSTGACACGCCGTTCCACCGCACTCTCTGATCCACGAATTGCTGCTCCTCCCTGTTGTTGGGCAAAAGCTGGAAGTTGATTTTCTCCCAGCGGCACCGGCCCAGCCCTGAGCCGGGGGCAGGACCTTGCCCTGGAGCTCTGAGGGCGCTGGGTTTGTTCAGCCCCAGCAGAGCAGGCGGAGCTCAGAGCTCCCCGGGGGCTGCGGCTCCTCCCGAGGGGCAGCGCGGGGGCAGCTCCGACCTCTGCCCCGGGGGAGCAGGGACAGGACCCGGGGGAACGGCTGGGGCTGGGCCGGGGCAGGGCTGGGCTGGAGAGCAGGAGAAGCTTCTTCCCGCACAGGGGGCTCGGGCACTGAGCAGGCTCCCCAGGGAATGGGCACGGCCCGGAGGCTGCCGCAGCTCCAGGAGCCTTTGGGCACCGCTCCCAGGCCCAGGCTGGCATTGTTGGGGTGTCTGGGCAGGGCCAGGGCTTGGACTCGATGATCCCGGTGGGTCCCTCCCAACTCAGCCCGTTGTGCAATTCTCAGCCTTTGGCTCAGCCTTTCTGTCCCCACGAGGAGCTGGCAGAGCTGTGCGGGTGGGACAGGAGCAGGGCAGCCCCGGCGTTCCCGTCTGTGTGACACAGCAGTGGCAGCCCCAACATTCCATCCCTGGAGACGCTCCAAGAGAAGCGTCCAGACCCGCCTCCAGCCAGCAGAACTGACCGGCCACTGACCCTGAGTGACCACGGCCCTGCCAGCTCGGGGCACCGCTGTGGCAGCCGCATCTCAGCAGTGTCCCAGCTCCTGCAGCCCTTCCTCTGCCCCGAACCCTCCTGCACCACAGGGAGGGGCTCATTGCGGTGCCCCTCGGGGGTCTCCTCTGGGGCTCAAAGAACACCCGGCAATGGAACCTTGGGGTGAAAAGTAGCGCTTTTGGTCCTCCCTAGCAAGGCCAGAACTGAAACTTTGTTCCTTTTGCCTGGGTGCCTTGGAGGCCCCCGGGGCGTTTTCTGCACTGAGTTCCAGCCCCCAGCACTCGCTGAAGGCGCTCCCTGCAAATGTCCYACTGCCAGTGCCCTGTCCTTGTGTCACCTGCTGTGGCTGGGCATGAACAGAGCTCCTGGATTGCATATCCAGCTGCTGTGCAACCAAAACTGAGGGACCTGGAGCTGCGTGAATGCAAAAACTGGAATATGAGCATCTCTCGAGGGGGAAATCTCCCCCTCCTGTGCCAGCCTGTGGGAATGCTGGAATTGTCTTCTGCTGGGGAACTCAGGGTGTCTGGCTGAGCAGGAAAGGTGACCCTGAGCCAGGAGCTGTCCTTGGCTGGAGCAAAGCCTCAGCATGGAAAGACCTTCCCAGCATTGTGACCTTGGCCAGGAGGGATTGTGCCACCAGAGCTGTCCCTGCCCTGCTGGGATGGACATGGAATGTCCTGGTGCCATCCTTTCCTTCCCTCCAGCCCTCAGCTGGGGCTTGCATTGAACAGGGACACGAGGAGAAAGGAATTTCT
>RAHM01001144.1:0-18832 GCA_003713295.1 Parotia lawesii | reverse complement strand
TATATATATATATATATATATATTAGTAAAGAACTGTTATTCCTACCCCTCATATCTTTGCCTGGAAGCCCCTTAATTTCAAAATTATAATAATTCGGAGGGAAGGGGATTGCATTTTCCATTTCAGGGGAGGCTCCTGCCTTCCTTGACAGACACCTGTCTTTTCAAACCAAGACAGGGGGCGCACTCTTCTCCCAAGTAACAAGTGACAGGACAAGACAAAACAGCCTCAAGTGGCTCCAGGAGAGGTTTAGTTTAGATATTAGGAAAAATTTCTTCACTGAAAGGGTGGTCAGGCATTGGAATAGGCTGCCCAGAGAAGTGATGGAATCACCATCCCTGGAAGTGCTCAAAAGGCATGTGGATGTGGCACTTGGGAATATGGTTTAGTGGTGAACACTGTTGCTGGGTTAATGGTTGGACTTAATCACCTTAGAGGTGTTTTTCAACCTTAACAATTTTATGATTCTATGTGGCCCACTGTATTGGGTTTGCATGGCCTGGTTTTTGGTAGTGGGGGCAGCTACAGGGATGGCTTCTGTGAGAAGCTGCTAAAAGCTTCCTCAATGTCTGGCAGAGCCAATCCCTGGTGGCTCCAAAGACGGACGTGCCGCAGGCCAAGGCTGGGCCAATTCAAAATGATGATAACGCCTCTGTGATAACATATTTAAGAAGGATTCAAAACAAAAAGTGGTTGCACAATTGTAATTGCAGTCAGAAAAGAGCAGAGTGAGAACATGTGAGACGAACAACTATGCAGACACCAAGGTCAATGAAGAAGGAGGGGGAAGAAGTCCTCCAGGCACAGGAGCCAAGATTCCTCTGCAGCCGTGGTGAAGATCATGGTGAAGCAGGCTGTCCTCCTGCAGCCTGTGGAGGTCCATGCTGGAGCAGATGGATGCTTGAGAGGAGGCTATGATCCCATGGGATACCCATGGAGAGAGGGGCCCTGCTCCCAGGCCTTGAAGGACTTCACCTTGTGGAAGTGACCCCTGCTGCAGCAGTTTTGGGAGGACTGTTGCCCATGGGATGGACTCATGTTGCAGCAGTTTGCAGAGAGCTGTTGCTCGTGAGATGGACTCACATCTGACAAGTTCATCGAGAACTGTCTCCTGTGAGAGGGACCCCACAGTGCAGCAGGGAAATAACTCCTCTCCCTGAACAACAGGTAAAGCCACAGGTGATGAGCTGACCATAACCCCCATTCCCTGTCTCCTTATGCCACTGGGGTAGGAGGTAGAGCTGGAAGGAGAGAGGGGTGGGGGGAAGGTGATTTTAAGGGTTTATTTTACTTCTCATTATCCTGCTGTGATTTTGTTAGTAATAAAATTAATTCATATCTCTAAGTTGAGTCTGTTTTGCCCATGGCGATATTTGATGAGTGATCCCTCCTGGTCCTTGTCTCAACTACCGAACCCTTTGTTAAATTTTCTCTCCTCTGTCCAGCTGCGGAGGGGAGTAAGTGAGCAGCTTTGGTGGGTGCCTGGCACTGGGCCAGCATCAGCCCATGACACCCACATATTAAATATGTACAGTTGAATTGCACCTTTTGGGGTGGTAAGAACATTCAATTTTAGTGGTAAACTCTTAGTAACTACCTGGTGCAAGGTGCTGAGCACTCACCTATCCTACTTATGTGGAAATTTTGAGGACCCCAATCTATTAGGTAGGAATGAGTGCCAGGTATTGCCCAATAGTTATTTTCCTGGATTGGAACCCCTCTGCTTGCTTGATTTAGACCAAGGACTTCAGTCCTCTCCCCCCTAAATAATGTTTTGAACCATGGCTGCTAGGTATTCTGCCGGAGAGTTTTGATTTTTAAAGCCAGTTCAGGCAGTGTTACAGGAGTGTTGGAGATTGACCGCAGATCAGAGCTGAAGGCTTTCATTAGAAGTATCAAAGGTGGGTTACCAAATCAGTACATTATTCTAAGGAAACAGAACAGCTGTGCATTTTTGGGTGGGTTTTTATTTATATTATATTATTTTATTTTATTTTATTTTATTTTATTTTACAGATCTGGATTCAAGCCTCTGCCTCAGGTTAAGGAGAAAGGATTTGAAAATAGGTCTTCTAGATGGCAGATAAAGCCTGCCTTTTCCTGCTCCTAATTTTGACATTTCCTGCTGGCTAGAAACTTGTCGCTTAATTTATTGCCTTTTGTGAATGCTGTTCTGAAAGCCCAAACTTTTCCCATGCCTGGAAGTCAAAATCTGACAGAATGTGTCATAGAATCATTAAGGTTGGAAAAGACCTCCAAGATCATCAAGTCCAACCTTTGACCAAACACCACAATGTGAACTAGACCATAGCACTAAGTGCCACGTCCAGTCCTTTCTTGAAGACCTTCAGGGATGGTTACTCCACTACTTTCCTGGGCAGTCCATTCCAATGTTTAAGCACTCTTTCAGTGAAGAAATTCTTCCTGATGTCCAACCTGAACCTCCCCTGGCACAGCTTCAGTGGGACGCTAGCTGGGGATTACCCGAAGGGGCACAGCGTCCTTTCTGCAGATGTCCCCGGGTGGGCAGCTGCAGCTCACACAGGCTGGCTCCTCTGCTCTAGGTTTAAACCCCAGGAAAAGATAACAGGAGGGTCGGCAGAGGCAAAGAAGAGGAAGAGGTTCTCTGTATAGGTTCCACAAGTGAGGTTTATTCCATGTGCAGGTGAAGGGTCCAGGGACAAAGAACAATTTGAGGGTAGGGTCCAGGGTTCTTATACTCGGTGGATTAGGGATGGAGAGAAGGGAAACAACCAATAGGATAGCACCAAATGAGATGGACTAACAGGGAGGTATCCAGTGGGAATAACTTGGAGGAGGGATTTATAACAATGAACCAATAGGGCATCTAGCTGAGAAGAACTTTCTAGACTTAATGCATAGTCAAACAGGGAAAATACATATGTATAAGCATATACATAAAATTGGATGGGAAATGCATTAACCAATCAATATCAAGTATGTAAATAGCGAACACAAGGGTCTGTGGGAACTCTCCCTAACCTTGGGGAATGTGTTATACCTCGGTGCCTGTCCACCAGGACTTAGGATCCTCGCTGGTCATGGTGGCCACAGCCACACGCACCACAACATTTCAGGCCATTTCCTCTTGTGCTGTTGCTAGTTGCCCAGTAGAAGAGGCCAACTCCTACCTTGGTACAACCTCCTTTCAGGTATGTGTAAAAAGCAAGGCCCCCCCTGAGCCTTCTCTTCTCCAGTCTAAACAACCTCAGATTCCCTCAGCTACTCCTCATATGACTTACTCTCTAGACCCTTTGCCAGCTTCATTGCCCTTCTATGAACATGCTCTAGCACCTCAATGTCTTTCCTGAAGTGAGAGGCCAAGAACTGGATACAGTACTCAAAGTATGGCCTCACCAGTGCCAAATACAGGGGGACAATCCCTTCCCTAGTCCTGCTGGCCACACTAGTTCTGATACAGGTCAGGATGCCATTGGCCTTCTTGGCCACGTGGGCACACACTGGCTCATATTCAGCCAGCTGTTGACCAGCCCCCCTAGGTGGGTCATCTATTTATAAAAGAAGTGTCAGAACTGTTTCTGGCATGGAGTGCATCATATTATTATTATTATATATTATCATATATATACGAACTAAGTAAGTTTGCAGATGATACTGAATTGTGAGGAGCTGTCGATTCCCTTGAAGGCAGAGAGGCCCTGCAGAGAGACTTTGACAAATCAAAGGGCTGGGAAATCACCAACTGCATGAAGTTTAGGAAAGACAAGTGCTGGATTCTGAACCTGGGATGGGACAACTCTGGATGTACATACAGACTGGGGAATGAGATGCTGAAGAGCAGCACCACGGACAGGGACCTAGGGGTCCTGGTCGATGGCAAATTGAATATGAGTTAACAGTGTGCCCTGGCAGCCAGGAGGGCCAACCATGTCCTGTGGTGCATCAAGCACAGCACTGCCAGCCAGTTGAGAGAGGTGATGGTCCTGTTCTACTCTGCACTGGTGTGGCCTCACCTCAAGCGCTGTGTGCAGTTTTGGTCACAATATAAAAATGTTCTAAAGCTATTAGAGAGCATCCAAAGGAGAGCTACAAACATGGTGATGGGCCCAGGGGGGAAGCCATATGAGGAGTGGCTGAGGTCACTTGGTTTGTTCAGCCTGGAGGAGACTACAGGGAGACCTCATGGAAGTCTATGAATTGCTCACAAGGGGAAGTGGAGGGGCAGGCACTGATGTCTTCTCTCTGATGACCAGTGACAGGACCCGAGGGAATGGCATGAAGCTGTATCTGGGGAGTTTTAGGTTGGATATTAGGAAAAGGTTCTTTACCCAGAGAGTGGTTGGGCACTGGAACAGGCTTCCTGGGAAAGTGATCACAGCACCAAGCCTGACAATTCAAGTGTTTGGACAATGCTCTCAAGCACATGGTGTGATTTTTGGGGTGTCCTATGCAGGGCCAGGAGTTGGACTTTGATGATCCTTGTGGGTCCCTTTCAACTCAGGTTATTCTGTGGTTCTATGATTCTATTCTATGATTCTATATTCTGCAGATTCATGTGTAAGGGGCTAGACAGAAAAGCAACACTCCTCGAGATGAAGGACACAGGAGATGGAGGGCCCTTTGAATCTTTGAACAATGTCATAAACAAGGCAAATCGAACCACAACAGGCAAGATAACAGCCAGGTGTTCCATGAGGTATGCCATGAAATAGGTGGTGAAGGGATTTACATGAGATATGCCATGAGATATGCCATAAGATATGTGGCTAAAGGGATTTCCATGAGATGTGTGAATGGTGTGCTGCGGGGGTGATAAGTCATCAGGTGGAAGGATGACCCTTATCCCTCTTTGGTAAGATTTGTACTTCCAACTGATCTGGAGTATATCCAGGACTTCAGGACAACAAAGACCCTCACTGGCTGGCCCAATGCTGGACCCAGGACCAGTGATCTCTCTCTTTTTTCTCTCTTCTCTGTGTAGTGGGTTGATGCTGGCTGGATGCCAGACACCCACTATAGCTGTTCTCTCACTCCCCTCCGCAGCTGGACAGGGGAGAGAAAATATAATGAAGGGTTAATGGGTTGAGATACAGACTCGGAGAGATCACTCATCAAATACTATCATGGGCAAAATAAGCTAGAATTAGAGATACTAATTGAATTTATTACTGACTACATCAGAACAGGATAATGAGAAGCAAAATAAAACCTTCAAAACACCTTCCCCCCACCCCTCCCTACTTCCTGAGCTCTACCTCCTCCCCCAGCAGCACAGAGAGACAGGGAATGGGGGTTATGGTCAGTTCATCACACGTTGTTTCTGCCACTGCTCAGGGAGAAGAGTCCTTCCCCTGCTCCAGTGTGGGGTCCCTCCAATGGGAGACAGTCCTCCATGAACTTATGCAACGTGAGTCCATCCCACGGGCAATAGTCCTCCCCAAACTGCCCCAGTGTGGGTCACTCTTCCACAAGGTGCAGTCCTTCAAGGACAAGCTGCTCCAGCATGGGCTTCTCTCTGCATGGGCCTCCCAGATACACAGCCTCCTGTCAGGCATCCACCTGCTCTGGTGTGGGTCTCCTTCACAGGCTGCAGGTGGATCTCTGCATCCCCCATGGACCTCCATGGGCTGCAGGGGGCCAGCCTGCTTCACTATGGTCTTCATCACAGGCTACAGCTGTGCCTAGAGGACCTCCTCTCCCTCCTTCTTTGCTAACCTTGGTGTCTGCATAGTTGTTCTTCTCATGTTCTCACTCCGCTCTTCTCTGGCTGTAATTACAACTGTGCAGCCACTTTTTGTTTTGAATACTTCTTAAATATGTTATCACAGAGGTGTTACCACCATTTCAAATTGGCCCAGCCTTGGCCAGCAGCACGTCCATCTTTGGAGCCACCAGGGATTTGCTCTGCCGGACATTGAGGAAGCTTCTAGCAGCTTCTCACAGAAGCCATCCCTGTAGCCCCTCCCGCTACCAAAGCTTAGCCATGCAAACCCGACATAATCCCCTTTTCCCTTTTTTCCCCTATCCTCTTTTTGATGGTGTCAGGTTACAATCTAAAATGTAACCAAAAGTATGTATTCTATAGCCATCTTCATAAGCTATTAAAACAACGTGGGGCAGTGTTCTTTATCTCTTCCATGACACATCCCTGATAACTGCTTCCAAGAGATATCTTCTGTTAATAGGCCATCAAGTCTCACTGTATGACTCATAAAATTACATCATCCTGTTGCTGTTGAGACGGGTCACAATACATATATACACTGACAACTAAAGGCAATGGCAAATGCACCCTTTATTTCTATAAGGCCTCTTTTATACAATGGTTAGACACTCGTGCTATGTCTCTATTGGCTTCTACGTTAACACCCCATAAAACTACTGGTTATTTGCAGCTAACACCCATTAGAAAACAATTCTAAGTGAATAACAGCCTCTGTAACACATCTGTGCATTCTTCATCAGTCGTTTATGTCTTCTCGCTTCTTGTTGACACTAGGCTTCTCACAGGTAAAATCAAGTTCTCAAGGGTATATAGGGATTGTGTCCAAGTCTATGTCTGTGAGACTTTCTGAACAGCTGCCAGCTTCCACATCATCCCATTATAAGACGCTCCACCCAGGGGGAGGACCCAAGCATTCCTACCTGGATATAATCTGAGGTTTGGAACACCACAGCCAGCCTTACCTACTGGATTCCCAGAGGACAAGAGCTACATAACCACCACTGGACCTTCCGAGGAAGACCAGACCCTTCTACAGGATCACCGCTTCAACAGAACCACATCTATCACTTCAACAGGATTACAGCCACCATTTAATCAGACTGCTACCACCACCCTGACCAACAAGGTTTCAGGTTGTACTCTGACTCTGTCAGTATTTCTATACTATTACATTTATTTTAATTTTCCTCTTAAATTGTAGTTCTGACTTGGAGTGTCTCACTGGTTTGCTTTCAAACTAGTAGAGGTGGGTTGACCCTGGCTAGATGCCAGGTGCTCACCAAAGGTGCTCTATCACTCCCCTCCTCAGCTGAAAAGGGAAGAAAAAATATAACAAAAAGCATCGTGTCCAGCACGCTGCAATGAAGAATGCCTGCTTTCTAATGCTTCAAATTGTCTAAGAAAGTTTGTACTCCAGCCAATTTCACTATCATTGCTGGCACCCCAGATGGGACCCTCTGCCTGATCTCCCATGGATCTGAGGGATGTCTGGGATCTTCACACTGGTGGGAAGAATTCTCAGAGAAAGACCTCAGATCCCTGGACTCAGGTAAGATCCCATCTCTTAGAGGCATTCTTTTGGGTTTTTGTCCTACTCAAATAAGACGTGAGAATCATTCTATGCATTGATCATCCTGTGCATTGGGCGGGTTATTTTGGTATTTTGGAACTTAGTTTTTTTTGGAATTGAATAATATATTCTGTCACAACTATGGGTTCTGGTCAATCTAAAGGGACCAAAAGGGATGGTATTTTGAAGAAATCACCACTTGGATGTATATTGAAACACTGGAGGAAGATTGGTGGACCCCCTGGTGGAACAGCTACCAGGGAGAATTCAATTAAATATAAATATATATAAATTAGAGTCAAGAGAAAAGCGGCCACAAAATGGTACCTTAGACTATAATACTGTTACAATTGATGTTGTTCTCGCATTGGGAACAAAAATGGGATGAAGTTATGCATGCTGATATGTTTTTCACCTTGAGAAATCACCCTGAATGGCAGAAGGATTGTGGTATTAATCCTGCACCTTTGGATCCTTTTGTTTTTGCTTTAGAGAAGGAAAATAAGGGGAAAAGGATTAAGTGTTATTTTCCTATGTGTAGTATGGGACAAGTCTGCTCTAAGCACTTGGATGACCAGGAGAAAGATTTGGATTTAGTTGTAAGTCCAGTGCACAGAGGACTGAGGGCCAGCTGGTGACGAAGATAATGAAGCAATAGAGGGAGGAGGAAGTTTGGGGGGTAGGTTTGAGGGTGCAGAGGGCTGCAGCTCTGTAGCAGGAAGAAGGCACGGGAGACAGAACGATTTAATAATAGCCCCTCTTCGACAGGCAGTAGGGGCAGAGGGACCAATAACAGTAAAAGTCCCATTTTCAATTACAGATCTGAATAATTGGAAATCGATGGCTGGGACATATAGGGATGATCCGGACAAAATGGCTAAAGCTTTTGAAATTACAATTAAAACTCAAGACGCTGATTGGAAGGATATCGACACTATGCTGGAAATGTTATTTGACAGCACCGAAAGGGAGATGGTTCTTAAAACTAGTAAAACTTTTGTCAAAGAGCAAATCCTGGTGGGAACCCTTCCTGGTAATCTAGAACTAAATTTCTCTTTGGCAGATCTTGGGTGGGACCCATATGTACCCATACAGTGAAAAAGATTAACTAGATATCAACAGTGGGTTTTATATGGGATTAGAAATGTGATTCCAAAAGCTATAAATATGTCTAAATTATTTGAGGTGAGACAGGATTTTAAGGAAACCCCTACAGAATTTATGAACTGTGTCAAAGATACTGCTTGGAAATACACGAATATAAATCCAGAGATGAAGGAAGGCAAAAATTGCCTAGCTCCTGTTTTCATAGGACTGTCCTCAGGTGATATTAGGAGGAAACTACAAAAAATCCAGGGAATAGATGCTTTCGACATGGGTAAACTACTTGATGTTGCATAGGCTGCATATAGGAATCAGGAAAAACAGCAGGAAGCAACTAAACAGAAAGTGGCAGCAGTTATAGAAGAAATCAGTAAAGGATTCCTGCCCCCAGGGAGAGGGGAGTTTCGAGTCGGGGGAAGGGTTTGGTTCCTCAACCTTCATTAGGAAGACTGGGAACAAATCAATGCACATATTGTAAAAAGAATGGACATTGGAAGTGGGAGTGTCCTCAGCTAAAACCTAAGACTCCTCCAAGCCCTGTCATTGCAGTAGCAGAGGACCTGTGAAGGGGACCGGAGGTTTCTTCCCCAGCAGAGCCTCTGGTTACAGTCACGCTGGGGAATGAAAAACTAGAATTTTCAGTAGATACAGGAGCAAGTTATTCGGTATTAAATACCCTGCAAAGGAAGTTAAGTGATGACTATCACAATTATCAGTGCCACTGAGACTCATGAAACATGCCCCTTTTACAATCCAGTTAAATTCAAACTGGGGAAACTATGGGTAACCCATCAATTTTTGTATCTGCCTAACTCTCCAAAATCATTATTAGGAAGAGACTTGCTGGAAAAGTTGAATGCAGAGATCAAGTTTCAGGAAGGGGACATTCAAATTAAAATCTCAGAGTCTAAATATGTAGAAGCTTCAATTTTTATGTTACAGGAACTGACTTCCCAATCTGAACCTATTCCAAAGGAAATCGAGGATGCAGTAATCCCCATTGTGTGAGCCATCGAGATCTCTGGATGATCAAAAAGAGCAGAAACGACCTGACACCCTGTTGGTCAGGGCGGTAGTAGCAGTCCGATTAAATGGTGGCTACAGTCCTATTGGAGTGATGAATGTAGTTTTGTCAAAGCGGTGATCCTGTAGAAAAGTCTGGTCCTTCTCCGGGGGTCCAGTGGTGGCTATCGAGCTCTTGGCCTCTGGGAATCCAGTGGTAGTACTGCTCTGGTGTTCCAAACCTCAGATTATATACAGGTAGGAATGATCGGTTCCTCCCCTCAGGGCGGGGCATTTCACAATGGGATGATGTAGTTCTATGAGTCACTCTGGGAGACCTTGATGGCCCATTAGTGGAGATGGCCCCCTCAGGGTGGCAGCTGTTTCCCCAGAGGGAGTTATCAGGGCTGGGTCATGGAGAAGGTAAAGAACACTGCTCCACCTATTTTAACAGCTTATGTAGATTACCTTCCATTGTAATCCAAGACACTAGGTATGGAAAGAAAAGAGGCTATCTGACGGCTTCTGGAACCATGGACTGTAATAGAATTGCGTGCCTTTCTTGGAATGGTTGGGTAGTGTTGCTTGTGGATCAGTAATTATGGATTACTAGTCTGACCTTTGTATGGACTTTTAAAAACCGCCCAAGATACTATTGTATGAACTGATGATACTCGGGTTGTGTTCAAACAACTTAAGAAAGCACTCATGAGGGCTCTGGCTTTAGGCTTGCCAGATCCCACAAGATCTTTTGAATTATTCACTTATGAGAGACGAAATATCGCCTTGGGAGTTCTAGCACAATTCCTAGGGGACCAGAGACAAGCCATTGCAAATTTTTCTAAACAGCTCAATAATTTGAGCCAAGGATTGCCCATTTGCGAGCAGTCACAGCTACGGTGCTGTTGATTCAGGAAGCTCATAAATTGACTCTGGGACAAAGCATGGCAGTCTATTAACTGCATATGGTAGAGATGGTCTTGGAACAAAAGGTGGGCCGCTGGCTCTCCCAGCCAGATGCTTACGTACTAAGTGGTACTAATGGAACAGGACAACATTACCCTCAAAACCACCTCTTTTGTTAATCCTGCTATGTTTCTGTTGGCCACTGAAGTAGAAAGTACTCCAGAACATGATAGCCTACAAATGATCAAAGAAGTCTATTCCAGCCAACCGGATTCAAAGGATACCCCAATATGTTGCCAAATGTCCAAAATATGGGAATCAAACTCTCCAACACTAAAATTATGTTAAAGAGGGCATAATTTAATTCAGGCCTGAAAGTGCACACAGGAGTGTCTAGCCTAACGTGGACACATGATTCTACAAGAGGGTTTCTTATATACAGTCAGTACAAGCATAGTACAATTCACCCATTACCATAAATCCTATCCCAGGTTCCCAGAGATCCAGTCCTTTGTTTTGTCTATCACTGCATTCTTGGGCCTGTTGTCTTCTTATCTCCCAACTGCCCTTGCTGAAAGCAGCTTTTGCAGGCCTTGTTTCTCTGCTAAAAGTTTTCACAGGTACAGTAAAAAGTGAATTAACCCTTTTGGTATCAATTCCCCCCCTTTGAAACTTCTCAATTTCTTCATGGTCATTTGTTAAGTTTCAATTCGATTTCTATCTAGAGTCAAATACATTCTCTCAAGCTCACGACTGATTATTCTACGAATACAGCTAATAGCAACACTGGTAATCAATACAATAATTGCTACAATAAGTACTACAATCATGATGGTTTCCAGCATTCCAGCCAGCCATCCTTTCAGGGACCATCCCCCTATTTCTTGGAGAATTTTATTAAGCCAATTAGTTTCAGAGGCCTTTTGAATAGCCCTGCTATCTTCAGCAACTTGCCATTCTGTCAAGTTGTTTCTGGAGATCTTCTGTTATGTTTGGAACGTGTACACAAGAGTGTTCTCTGTCCAGTTTTAAATATCTACAAATCCCTTGTTTTTTAGCCAGCAATAAATCTAAAGCCAGTCTGTTTTGTAATGTAAATTTAGTGTTTGCCTGTATTTGTTTATTCATAATTTGAAATCCCCTTTTCTGTGGCTTCAGATAGTTTCCTTACTTGCCAAGTGAGATTATCTAACAAATTCCTATTTTCTAGAGCCATGACTCTGGGTAAGAGAAAACTCTGTAGAGTCCATTCAAACTGTAGAAGCTGAAGGCCCTGTCCATTTATCCTCAATATCTTGTTTTACCTTATTCCAGTTTTGGGCCTTTATGGGGCTTCTTCTCCAAGTTGGGCATAAGGTTAATAACTAAGGTAGCTTGCCTGGTGGTCGATTCAAACATAAGGTGAGTAGGTGTAAGAGCCTGATAATAACAGAAAGGCTTCAAAAAGTGCTTTGTCATTATGTCTGCTTATCATAATCACTCTTGAACACCTGAAAATTACATGCGGGATGGACTGTGAGTAGCCCACTTTGTGGCACATAAAAAGGAAAGTGATGTCTATATAACTTAGGTCAAAGTTACAAAGTGCTTATATGGCTTGGGTTATAAGATATCTATGTAACCTAATATCAATATAACCTAAATCATGACTTTTTATCAATATAACCTGAAGAATATCAATATAACCTGAAGCATAGCCTTCTATACTTATATAGCCTGAATCATAGCTTTTACTTATGTAGCCTGAATCATAACGTCTATACCTATATAACCTGATGCTTATATAACCTGAATCATAACTTTTGATACCCATATAACCTGATATGAATAACTTTTTTATACAATGTAATGGCTAGTATATAGTTAACTAGTTGCTTAAATGCAGAATAGACAAAAAGAGAAAAAAAACAACCAAACAAAAAAACTTACCAGGTGTATAGTTTTAGAGGTAGATAAGTGTAGTACTAATGAGAAATTGGCAAGTACAAAGCCAATTAGCCACAAAACAAAGAATTTAGGCCAGTTAAGACCAGATGGACCAAGGAGCACCGCAACTACGCATGCCCCAAAGACAAAGTTGAAAAGTTCAAGTGCGAAGAAGACTTTAGAAGCCTTCATCAAAGACCCCCGAAGACCCCTGAATTGGGGAAGTGCATGCCCAGTGCAAAGAATTATCTAATAACCATGAGATCATGCTATGTAAATTAGTTCCGGCACGTATGTGATGATGTTGTAATGACAGCAACATTAAACAAAATTTACTGTATAAATACACCACAGCACTTGACAAAGGCAGGTGAGTTAGGAGAAAAAATCCCCCTCACCACCAGCGCTGCAATAAAGAAATACCTGCTCTATAGACATCGGTCTATGGGGATTTATTTCCAGCCTATCTTTCGGGCATCAAAGGCAAAACTGGTGCAAAGTGTGTAGGGGAAAACGAAGGGCAGAATCCCTGATCTTTGCCTTTCCCCCCCACCACCACCTTCGCCTGCTGAGAGACCCTGAGGCCTCCGAGAGCCAGCGCCACCTGCCTGAGGGAAACCCCCGATCCTGCATCCATGGACTGAAATCACGAGTGAGTTGTGGAACCCCTACCCCTGCTCCTGCATTCCGTGGTGAGAGCACCGCGAGTGGACCGAGGTTCAGTGGCAGCGATTGGGCACCACGCCTGCATTTCGGTGGATGGGCCGCCGCATTCCAGCCAATCTGCTTCAGAGACCAGAGAAGGCAGATAAGATGATTCAAGCAGCAGAAAAAAAAAGGCAAAAACTGCTTCGCTCCCCCCACCCCATCTCATCAAACAAAGGTAGCACAGTATGCTGATGACCTATCCTATGTTTTTTAAAGTAACCGTAGCTTTTTCTAACTTTTCTCTACTTTTCTCTTTCTTTCTCTTTGCCTCTCTTACTATTAAATAAAAATATATCAAATTTTTGGCATCAACATTTAATCTCGTTTGGTTTTTATCTTGTTTTTTGGGAATATTTTGAACCTTCAAAGTTCTTTCCATTTTATACACAGACACTTAGTTTTCTTTGCTCTTCTGGGTTTAAACCAGTTCATAACAGTAGGCTAATATCCATCTGAAGTAGCCCAAAGAGTGTAACCTGGGGAAGGAACTTCCAGAGATTTAACGCACTCTACAGGTTGGTTACTACCATTCAAAACTGATTTAGCCATCTCACTTATGGTGCTGGACTGACTTATATGGTTTTGTTTTTCTCCACACCTCCATTGACTCTTCGATTATACATGGGTGTGATTCCCCAATCTAGACACCATCCCACCTCCCCTAAGTATTTCCATCGTCCTTCCAAGGGCTTTGTCCAGGTACAAGGCTTGCTTCGGAGAGTTTGACACTCTGGCAAGTCTGAAACATTTTGGGTGTGATTCCTAGTAATACATAAATCTAAAAACCCGGCTGCTTGGCCTCCTGAAGCTGCTAAGGAGAAATCCAAAAACGTTGGTCAAGACTATGGGATCCTGTTGGGCACTTCTTATCTTTTTCCTTTCCAAAAATGATTCTATTATCTCCTGGCTTCCAAGGTATTGGATCTTCAAGGAGGTCATCTCCCTGCCACCTACATCTCTCTTTCGCATCCAAATAGTGGGTGATGTTTGCTTTTGCTATTGCCTTAGATTATCATAGCAAAATACCATTGACAGATCTAAAGGGATAATTCCCCAAGGAATAGATTCCCCTGCTGAACTGGGGATGGGGAGGCAGGCTGTAATGCTGGACAGATTACACATTTTACCAAACCCTTGGATTAAATTCAATATCAAATTTTCTTCCACACTCCCACCCAAAGAAAAAAGGATTCCCATAAACATTAGTTTATATATTTCACCACTTGTCCATAGATGTCTTTGAAATTTTTTGCTGTAGGGGTCCGGTGTTTTCCCTTGTTCACTCTGAATCTAGAGCTTTCTTAATTCGGGTGCAGTGAATCCAGGAGTTAAGTCCTTTTACCTTCACTGCCGTTCTTGTAGCCAACAGAACCAGCTAAGATCCTTTCCACTGCTCCTGAAGTGGTTCCGATTTCCAGGTTTTGATGTACACTTGGTCTCCGAGGTAAAATGAATGAACTGCGGTGTCTAGGGTAAGAGGTTTTGAGAGAATGATAAACCTTTTTAGTTCATTGAAGGATTTTACCAATTAAATTGAATATTGTTCTACTTCCTGATTCCCAGTTTGTTCTTCAGGTCCATGGAAAGTTGTAACAGAATATGTTCTCCCAAACATGAACACATATGGATTCACCTTCAGGTTAGTTCGAGGTTGCACCTTAATTCATAACAAAGCTAGTGGTATGTCTTGGGGTGATTTTATGATGATACTCTATTTCTGACCATCTGCTTTATGCCCAGAAATGGCTGCTGTAGCTTTAAGGTGGGTCCAGGGGAGGGGCGGGAGCCTTGGGGCTCTTGCATGGGCTTTGTTCAAAGCCTCACTCCCCGGTGTGCTTGGTGTCGTGGAGATCTGCGGTTACTTTGTTGCTTAGCTAGCTCAGTTTTTTTGTTAGCTTAAGCAAGAAGTTTCTTTTTTCCTCTTTTCCTGGACTGCAACAACAATCCTTTGGCAGTTTTTTTTTTCTTGAATTGTTCGGCTTGGTTTTGGTCTGAGATCAGATAATCGCGGGGAGACTGTTGGCTGGGACCTGCAGGGAGCTGCTCCGGCCGGCCCGAGACCTCTGGAAAAGCTGAACTAACTAGAGAAAGGACACCAAAATCCACCAGTTCCATCTGCTGTGAGGAGGAGACCAACGCCAGAGGTTCAACAGGTTCCCATCTGTTTTGCCTGAGTTGCTGCTGCATGAACTTTTTTCCTTCCCTGAGACAAACGCTGGCGCCATTTTGTTTCCCCTTTCCATGCAGCCATCCAGTTTGTTTCTTCCCCTGGCATTTTGGGGTTTTTTTTGTTGTGCTGTGGATGGGTGTGGAGGTGTGTGTGGGGAGGGGGTAAGGTTCTGGTGGTTCAATATCTAGCATTTATTCTTTTTTTTTCCGTGCCGTGTGGGCACTTTGTTTGTCAATAAACAGTTGTGGGTTTTTTTCACTTTCATCCACTGGTATTCATTTTTCTCATTGGCAGAAAGGAGTTACTGAAACCCTTTTCTTTAGAAGAATATCTTGGTTTGAAAGACAGGTGTCTGCTAAGGAAGGCAGGAGCCTCCATTGGAATGAAAAATATGACCCCCTTCCCTCCGAATTATTATAACTTTGAAATTACAGGGCTTTCAGGCAAAGATATGAGAAAAGGAATAACAGTTCTTTACTAGTATGTATAACAAGGCAAACAAACAACAACAGCAGCAGCAACAACAAACAGAACCAGAAACTCAGTAACAGCCTTCTCGGCTGCAGGCACTTTCCCCTTTGGTGCAGTTATGGTCACAGCCAGCAGGTGCGATGCTTCTCCCGCGGCTGCAGAGGGCGCTGTGGCAGGAGTTCGGTCATCTCTCTCATGTGGTAATGGCAGATGCAGCTGGGGCAGCAAGCAAGAAGCAGCAGAAACTCTGCAGCTGTAGCTAGAACCACGGGACATCCTGGCAGGCAGGGGCAGAGGAACGGCAAGGGAGCTGGGCAGTGGCAGCCTCGCTCACGAACATGGGCAGGAGAGGCCCCCTCGGAGGGGAAAGGGGCTCGGGTATCCTGGGATTTCCCCTGAGACACCCAAGCAGATGGTGAAAGGTCCTTTATTTAGTGAGGTAGGGTGTTAATAAGGTCCCAGTTCAGTGGCTGCTCTCACGAGCAAAGGCTCACCTACAGCAGAAGAAGCAGGGCAGGCCTGGGCTCTGGCAGCAGCAGCGAGTTCTCCCCCACAAGCAGCAGCTCGGCCCTCCCCCTCCGAAGCTGAGAGAGCAAGAGCCTGAGGAGCTGTGCCTAGCCTCTTTTTCCCCAGGCAAATTTTCAAGGTATCTCTACCCCTCCTAAAGAAACCCTCAGATAAGAGGAGTGCAGCCAAGTGCCCTCCTCCCCTGAGCTTGGCAACTTCTTTTGTCTCTCTTAAGTACCTGGTTGTAATTGTCTCCTAGCAACATATGGGAGAAAATTCCCTAAGAGAAAGAAACAAAAGGAGGAATCCTAAACCCCAACAAGGAAACACTTGTTCCAGAGCGTTTTCTCCTAAATTTGTTTCTAAACCGAGACATGGCAACACCTGTGGCCATTTCAAAGGGGTTTCCTGATACACTGTACTAATTTGTCTCTTTAAATTTTGATTCATTTGATTCATTCAATCTGTCCGCTAGATTGTGGTCTCCATCGAGAATGTAAATCCCAACTAATGTCTAATTGCTCACAAAGTTGTTGTAACATTTCTGACATAAAATGAGGTCTTCTATCAGATGACATCCCTATAAGTACTGCGAACCTGGGTATGATCTCTTTGAGGAGTACCTTGATGACTTCCCTAGCTTTGTTGGTGTGGCAGGGGAAAGCTTCTGGCCACCCAGAAAAGGTATCTACCAACACTAGGAGATACCTGTATCCTTGCTGGCATGGAAGTTCAGAAAAGTCAATTTGCTTGTTGGAGTCCAAGGTGCAGGGAGTGTTTCTCTGCCTGTTTTGGGGGGTTCTGCCCCCCTGGACAGCCCTGTCTTTGACCTTCGTCCATGGAGAGGATTGCCTGCCCTCTGGGGGGAAGCAGAGTCTACACTGGTGTGAATTGGGTGATGGAGCATTGTATGGGATTGTCACAGGGTGAAAATTTAGAGGCGTTGGGTTTGTTAATATAGTAAACAGATGGGAGGCAAAGACTCCAAGATGGAGGATTGTTGTTGTTCTAGGCCTTCTTCTTTCTTCTTTCTCTACTCCGTTTTCTGCGGCGGGAGTGGATTGGGAGGATTGGGTGAAAAATGCCGCAGTTCCTTTCATGTGACAGAACGATTTATTGAACATTGGTAGAAAAGTAAAAATATCTTTTGTTTCGGGCTTTCATTGGTTAATTTACCTATAAAAGGACACAGTAATCTTGATAACTTGTCTTTTCCCTTGCGCTTTCTAAGAGGAGTCATCTTGTTCCTTGGCTCCTTTTCTGATAAGACTTAATAAACAACTATCTAAGAGCAAAAGCGTGGAAAAGTCCCGTTTGTCTGCAGAGCCCGGGCGGGGGCTCGAGGAATCCTCCCCCATCAGGGGAGGCTCAATTAACACACGGCAAAGTGTCAAATGGTGCCCCATGTCGTTGCTAGTAACCTCCAGGAGCATTTCCTCTTTTAATGATACCTGGAGGCAGTCTTTTTAATCTCAGAGGGTTATTCTTAAGGCATATTGGACATTTTTCTGTAACAGACTTGACAATCTTCACCATACGGACACTATGTATCTGAGTCCGTACACTAGTCACCCTAGCATCAATTCCCCCGTGAGTTTGTTGATGTTCTTCCTTTACAATATGTAACATCAATTGTGATGGGACTACGACCTGATTGTCAGGGGTTACCAGCCATCCACCCTCTTTATTCTGGGCTTTTAGATAAGTAGCT
Organism: Parotia lawesii; assembly: GCA_003713295.1. Lineage (NCBI taxonomy): Eukaryota > Metazoa > Chordata > Aves > Passeriformes > Paradisaeidae > Parotia > Parotia lawesii. The sequence goes on along the minus strand of RAHM01001144.1, from coordinate 1,049 downwards.
AATTTTAAATCTGCTTGACTATATCCAGGGTTAATTTCTGGAAGTGAAATTGCTTTCTCAGGTATTAATGCTAAGATGCCTTGTTGTGCAACCTCTCGTGCAGTTTTGTCTGCAAGTCTATTTCTTACATGTGAGTCGGGGAAACAAGGGTTAAGTGAATTACTAAAGGGGCTGCTTGCTAAAACAATGCCTATAGCTTGCCTAACATTTATTACATTTGTCAAGTAGGAAAGGGAGGATACAAGACTATTGATAAGGAGAAGCAGCCGTGACCAAAAGATCCTGCTTTGGACCTAGGAACCAGTTCAAACCAGCCTTGGGGTTTGAACTTGGGCCAGGGACTCAGGGAGCATGTGCAAGGACGCGAGGTGAAAAGTTCAAATTGAGGAAGACTCCTTACTTCATCCCAGAGACCTCTGCACGAGGCACTGTGCAAGCGCAAGCCATATGGAAATGACTTTTGGGCTCATTATAATATGAAGCGGGGCTAGGAGGGGCTAGGAAATGAATATGTATGGGTGCATTGGGAAACTTAATGAATATGTAGCTTGTAACTCGATATATACCAAGCCAAATGGTATTGCTGGCACGCATGCATTTGGTGGAGCAATCCACATGTGCCCCAGCACTGGAATAAACATACCTACTTTACTACTTCTTTCAGTAGTGGAGTCTTTTCCGCGTAACATTTTGGCGAGCCAGGCAGGAGGAGCTCTGTCCAGCTGCAGGATCGGCTGGGGGGCGGACGTCCTAGGCGCGCCCAGGGATTTTCCCTGGAGGAACTCTGCTTCTCGGTTCGCTCACTGCGGGGGCAGATAACAGCCTGCTGAAACTGTGGATAAATGGTATGTTTTGGATTTAGGGTGCCTGTAAGTCGGACGCATGGCCAGGGCTGCTGATAAGCAGCGTAGAGACGTCTCGCGCACAGCGTAGTCCCTGTGTGAGTCAAGTTGGAGCTTGCAAGCAGCCGGCAAGGGCAGCCAGCTATGGGAGCCGACAAGGGGGATCACCGACTGATACAGCAGCCGCAGGCGATTCTGAAAGCGAAT
>RAHM01001142.1:1900-18773 GCA_003713295.1 Parotia lawesii | reverse complement strand
GGATGCTTTCTGGGGGTGTCTGATTACAGAGGACAGTAAACAGTATTTTGCCTTTGAGTGGGAACAGGAGGAAGGACAGAAAATGGTAAAACAACAATTGACATGGACAGTCCTCCTGCAGGGATATACAGAGTCACCGGTTTTGTTTGGGCAAGCCTTGCAGAAAATATTAAGAGTTTACCCCACCCTCGGGAATTAGATTATTGCAGTACGTGGATGATTTGCTTTTATCAGGGGAACAGGAAAAGGTGGTTGAAGAGGCTACTGTAAAGCTGCTTAATTTTCTTGCTAAAAAGGGACTTAGAGTGTCTGAAAAGAAGGCACAGTTGGTAGAGGAAAAGGTTAAATATTTGGGACGCATTTTGACTGGAGGTTTACGGTGTATTGATCCAGAAAGAATACAAGGAATTTTACAAGTAACATTACCCCAGACAAAAAAGGAGCTACAGCAGTTTTTAGGGTTGGTGGGGTACTGCAGAGCATGGATTGAGGATTTTTCTGTTTTGGCCAGRCCTTTATATGACTTTTTAACCCAAGACTGTCCTAATGTCGTGGTATGGACACCAGAAGGAGAGCAAAGCTTTAGGAAATTAAAAGACAAATTGGTTAATGCCCCAGTCTTAGCTCTTCCAGATTCAGAAAAGGAGTTTGAGCTATATGTGGATGTTAAACGGGGCCACGCTAAAGGAATTTTGGTGCAAGAGCACGGGGGAACACAGCGGCCTGTTGCTTATTTTTCTAAGCTGTCAGACCCAGTGGCCAGAGGCTGGCCTCATTGTCTGCAGAACTGTGCAGCCACGGCCTTGATGGTAAATGAGGCCCAAAAACTGACAAGGAGGGGGGCATCTGATTGTTAAAGTTTCACATGAGGTTAAAGCTTTGTTAACTGAGAGAGCCTCTGAGTGGATGACCAGTGCTTGGTTATTACAGTATGAATCTTGTTTAAAGGAACAGGAGGATTTAGAATTGAAAAGTGGGGAAGGGTTTAACCCAACCTCCTGTCTGAATGGCCCTGAAGAGGGGGGCTGGGAAGAAACCCATGACTGCATTCAGGTTGTTATAAATAAAAATGGAGAATTCGTGCTCAAAATATGTAATGTCAAAATAAATTTTAAAGTTAAGCTGCAACCGATTAAAACGAACAGAACTCGTCCAGGGAAAATCGTAACCTCGACCAGGAACTGATTTGCATCCCAAAAACAGAAGCTACAGAGAATGGCGGCTCATCAGGAAAGAATGAAGCTGGTTCCTGATATTTACATTTTCAAGGAGAACCTCCTGGCGAAACTGATTAACTATCTACGAAAATCCCCTCCCAGCTCAGGTGTTAACGGCCGGATCAGGAACCAAGATATGGAACATCATGAGYCATCAGATAACATCCTCTGGAGATGGGACATTCATCAAGAACAGGATACGTTTTGTCCACCTCAGTTTCATGAATGGCRTACTTCATGAATATGCTGAGTGGCCAACANTCCAGACTTTATGGGAAAAACTGTATAAAAGTAGACTTTTGGAAGCAGTTGTTGTGAACAGAGGGTGGTCTGATGCGATAGAGGTCAGACCTGTGTTCACTCAGTTCCAATCCCGGGCTTGGCACTGTCTCCTTTTCGTTTGTGGCATTGCATGTTCGAACTCTCGGACACGAAATAAATTTTATATTGGTTTTATTTTTAATTGGGCGTAGTTATTTATTACAAGGTGATAGATCTCCAGACCCGGGCTAGGGAAGACTTACGAGATAGTCCCTGGCCTGAGAGAGAAAATGTGTTTATTGATGGGTCTTCAAGGGTGGTAGAAGGGAAACGATTTACCCGATACGCTATGTTAATGATAGGGAATCAAAGGAAAGGGGGAGGTTACCGCCCACATGGTCAGCTCAAACTGACAAAAACCTCGGGTGACAACTGACCAAAACCCCCACACCCTGTCTCTCTGTGCTGTCGGTGGGAAGGAGACGGGTTGGGGTAAGAAAAGGTGTTTTTTAAGGGCTTATTTTACTTCTCATTATCCTCCTCTGATTTTGTTAGTAATAAACTCACTTTGTATCTCTAAGATGAGCCTATTTTGCCCTTGGGGTGTTTTCTCCCAGGCCTTATCTCAACTCATGAACCCTTCATTTAAATTTTTCTCTCCTCTGCCCAGCTGTGGCAGGGGAGGGTGAGTGAGCATCTTTCATGGGTGCCTGGCATTTGGCCAGTGTCAAACCACGACAGGGGTGGACAGCATCTTGTGCCTCTAAGTAGGCACAGTGACATTCATGTCTTGATATACAGAATGTGTTCAGCCGAACTTAATGCAGCTTGGCAGAGAACTTCACAATCAGTTTTGTCAAAATAAGATTTTTCCTTCCTTTATAAAATAAGAGCAAAGAATATCACTTTTGCTTATTCTAATAATCATCTGTCCTCACAGCTTTTTTCACCATTGCAAGCACTCTAGTTTCTCTCTCTGTACCTCTTGCTGCTGCCTATATGTACTCCTGAAAAATTTTCTCTACTTGTTTTGCAGAGTCATGACTGTCTTCTTCCAGCATGTTAATAGCCTGCAAGGCAAAGGGAATCTTCTCCCAGAGAAGTGAGTTATTCAGCAGTCTCACAGGTATCACAGAGTTGTATTTGTGCTGTTGGTTAAGTGGACTGACAAGAGAGGTGTAAGAGAGACATACCAAGGTTCATTCAGAAATTTTTCCTGTCAGTAATATAGTATCACATACTGAGCCATTCACAGCATCACTTAAGTTTTCTGAGACTTGTTCACCACAAGGCATGTCTGCAAAGATTATTCCAGGTTTAATAGAAAATTTATTCTGCAGTAGGTTCTGGATCCAGATAGCTTATCTACATCATTCTCAGTGTGCAGAACCACAAACATACAGAAAACGTCCTCAGTCTTCTCATTTCTGCTGCAAACTTCCAGAGCTGTGCTTGCAGGCTCCCTGATTTCAGCAGAGAGGCTGTGCAATTCATTAATTTGCTTGGAGTCTCTCTGAGCTGTACTCATGTTGTTAGCCTTTTTGCTGCTATCTGGTGAAGGAGTGTGTTTGGAGTTATTACTGCCCATTACAACAAACACATGTTCAAAAATGATTTGCCAATGTGATTATTTTTTGAAATAACACAACCTAGTTTGACTGGGGGAAGCTATTATTCATGTTAATGAAAGAGGGCAGAAATGCTGAAAGAAAAGCTGATAGTTCTTTTTATAGAAGCTAATAATTATCACATTAAAAAAACCTTGCCAAAACCCAAACACCTGATTTTTAGCTTTATGCAGAAAGAGCATGCAAGTACAACTCTTTCATGAGTGCTTAGAGTACTATGTATACCTCCAAACCAGAAAGATGACACTAAATTGCATCAAAGTCAGGAAAAAAAGCAAAAATCAATAAATAATATAGTGTGGTCTTTTAAATGGACATATCGAAAATATACCAAATCCTGCAAAATATAGAATATAAATATGACTAAACAAATACAAAGCCATGGATAAACATATGCTTTATCAAAGTTCAAAATGCATTCCACAAATGAGTTGAAGAAACGAGGACATATGGCAGAAGTGGGATCAGAGCTAAAGGAATTAAAAGATTTTAGGTGGTTTAAATGGTAACCAGAGTAAGCCTATATGCTGCAAAGTAATATTATGCATGTGGTCTGTGAGAAGAGAGCATTGATTGATGAACTCTAAGAACTTGCCTCTAATCGAGATATTTAACTAAATTGCACAATGAGAGAGGTGTAAGGCCATATGAGTACAGTGAGAAAAGGAAAATCAAGGAAAAGTGAAGTAATTTAGTGTACCAAACTTCCATTAAAAATTTTGTTCACTGCAAACTCAGGATTCATTCACTGTTTTAACAAACAGAAACTAATTTTAACAAAGCAGGATGTGATTTGCTGGTAGACATTATGAGACTGATATAGTTGGAAAAATTAGACAAGTTTATGGGTGCACAAACTTGGAAATCAGGCTTGATTGCCTGAAAGTTTGGTCATTTCTTACCATACCAGATATTTAATAAAATATATTACTTCTTCCAGCAACTCATGTCCCATCTTTGTCCTTTAGACCATCACAGCTATGACAAAATACCATTCTGACAAAGGCATGAAGCAATAAAATAATTTAATAATAATGCAACAGTTCATTTTACTAATCAGATAAGCCATTACCCTGTTAGATGTTTGCTTTGGAACACAGCATCAAGAAAATGAGTTCACCAAGAACAAAACTGGCTCCAGTCCTGTCAACTGACATTTATAAACCAAAATTTAAAAGGGTATTTTCTATATAATTTAAGTGCTCCCGGTTTATGGACATACTCAAGAAACTTATAACTTTCTTTTGTTCCTTGGTAATTTGCTTCCCTTCCACGCCATACCCAGCGTCTGTTAAACGTGTTTGGTACTAATTTGAAACATCTCTTTAGGAGGAATGCATATAGGCTGTACAGATACAATCCACAAAAAGAACTATAGTATCTGACTTATCATCTATGACAAAATTAAAAGATAGCTGAACTGTTCTTGTTCATCTGAAAGCCTGTGGGTGTGTGTAGACATGCATACATACACACACTAATACATTTGTACAGTGGTAGAAATCTCTTTTTCTTGGTAATACTGGAACAGATTTCACTTTGGTTGAACAGTACGGCCTTGTGACATATATATGCAGTACTCTAATTATATGCCTTCCTATTTATACTATAGAACTAGTGTACAGCTACCAAGATTTGTTCTGTTCCCATGAGCAGTAGTTCCCCTCCCAAATAATTCTGTTCACATTTACTTCAGGCTTACTCCATTTTATTTGCAGTCACATCTGAAACATGGACAATTCATCCAATGATCAGTCAATCCCTGAAACTACTGGCCCAGGAATGTAAACCTAACTCCAAATTTGGTAATTCTGGTTTGTTTTGGAAGGACTGCTCCTGTCATTACAAATATAATGCTGATGGACTAATTCTTATATGGTTAAAAGAGGATCAGAAGTTAGACTAATCTGTCTTCCTTGCTGGGGTCAAGGAGATATACAGAAGCAATGCAACCCATATGTGTCATATATGAGATGACACCAGGAGGTTTTTGAAGTTTAAGAAATGATGCCAACATAGGCTTCAAGCATTAGACAGGAAGACAAAACATAGGCTTGTAACTGAAAAGAAAGAGTAGGAATAAAAATTGGTAAATCCATGTCATTATCTCTTGGGGAGACAATGATTTTGTCCAAGATCCAAAATGAAGTTTTATATTATTATAATCGGCTCTTTGGGAGATATATTTTTGCAGGCACAACACAATGAATTAGGTCATGTCTTATCAGGAGCTAACAGTGCCAGCCTGAGCTGTGACTAGACAAAACTACAGCTGCTACAGCTGTTCTCCTGCACATACACCAAAGGGGGTTTGACTATGAGTCAACCACTTGACGCTATAAATATCTGTAGCCCCCTTGAGCCCATTGAGCTCTCCCGTATGGCAACAGGCTGCACGGTGGTGATCTCTCCCTTAACAGGGATGTCTCTCAAGGTTACTCCTTGGGTTTGAGAGACCTCTTACCCAGCATGAATTATCTAGAACAAGGTAAGCAACATTTTACATTAGGCCTAAAAGTATATTGTATGCTAGTGATGTCTATATATACAGCTATAGCTTAATTATTAGAAGTGTACTAAGTAGTAGTGTTTGACCACCATCTAATTATCGGTTAAATCATCATTTAAATCACTGTTTAATTACCATTCAATTATTGCTTAATCACCATTTGATTACCATTTCATTTTCATTCAATCATTGATTAATTATCATTTGATCATTGCATAATCATGAATAAAACCCTTTTCGTTAACCCCATAACAATGACTTCTCTTAATAATTTACCTACGACACTCAGAAGCATTATTCTTCCAAAAAGCAAATCAGATCTCATTCATATATTATATGAATGTGACTATACATTATACCCAGGGAACTACAGGCTGGTCAGTCTCACCTCAGTGCCTGGCAAAATCATGGAGCAGATCCTCCTAGAAACTATGCTAAGGCACATGGTAAATAAGGAGGGGATTGGTGACAGCCAGCATGGCTTCACTAAAGGCAAATCATGCCTGACAAATTTGGTGGCCTTCTATGAGGGGGTTACAGCAGTGGTAGATGAGGAAAGGGCAACAGACATCATCGACCTGGACTCGTGCAAAGCAATTGACACTGTCCTGCACGGCATCCTTGTTTCTAAACTGGAGAGACATGGATTAGATGGATGGACCACTTGATGGATAAAAAATTGGCTGGATGGTTGAACTCAAAGAGTTGTGGTCCATGGCTTGATGTCCAAGTGGAAAGCAGTGATGTGGTGCATTGGGACTGGCACAGTTTAACATCTTTGTTGGTGACATGGACAGTGGGATTGAGTGCACCCTCAGCAAGTTTGCTGACAACCTCAAGCTGTGTGGTGCGGTCGACATGCAGGAGGGAAGGGATGGCATCCAGAGGGACCTGGACAGGCTCGAGAGGTGGGCCTGTGTGAACCTCATGAAGTTCAACAAGGCCAAGTATTGCTATCTCGAGCTCCACAGCTTCTGTGCCGGAGTGCGAGATGTAGCGATCTCTAAAAAGCGTCTCCAAAGCGAAGCCGCTCAGCAGGATCAGCTACATACTCTCACACGCGTGCACACACAAACGCATGGATAGCTTCAGTAATATGGCTCGACAGCAAAGAAGCAGGAAGGGTCTTTGAATAGATTTCCACAGGAGCAGTTTATTGCTTCCACACTGTGAAGGGTTCTAGAGGCAAAGACAGAGAACAATGAAGGGTCTAGGTTTAAGTATGGGAGTGGGGCTGAGGGCACGGGGGCAGTACAAAGGCAGGACTAGGGAATGGGGACCAATGGGGAAGCTCTGGGGGAGTGGCAAGGGGCAAAGGCCAATGGGGAGAACAGGGAGGGGAAAACCTTCTAAAGTATGAAACATATAAGGTAGCGAGGGGGTGGAGCAGCCACAAGCCAACCAAGGGAGCAGAACTGGGGTATATTAACATAGCAGGGCAAAGCATTCTGAGGGAAGCCTTTCTGGTCACCCTAACCTAGGGAGGATTCTCTGGTACCAGGGACTGTCTCACCAGCGTCCTCTCTTTGTCCCTTGTACCGTAGGCTCACCGTCCTCCACAGCCAAATGCAAGATCCTGCACCTGGGTCAGGGCAATCCCAAGCACAAGTACAGTCTGGACAGAGAATGGATGGAGAGCAGCCCTGTGGAGAAGGACTTGGATTGTTTGTGGATGAAAAGCTCAACATGTCTCAGCAATGTGCACTTGCAGCCCAGAAAGCCAACTGTATTCTGGACTGCATCAAAAGAAGTGTGATAAGCAGGTTGAAGGAGCTGATTTTCCCCCTCTGCTCTACTCTGGTGAGACCCCACCTGGAGTACTGCATCCAGCTCTGGGACCCTCAACACAAGAAAGATGTTGACCTGTTGGAATGGATCCAGAGGAGGCCACTAAGTTGATCACAGGGCTGGAACACCTCGGCTATGAAGACAGGCTGAGAGAGTTGGAGCTGTTCAGCCTCGAGAAGAGAAGGCTTCAGGGTGACCTTATAGCAACTTTCAGTACCTAAAGGGAGCCTACAAGAAAGCTGGAGAGGGACTTTTTACAAGGGCATGGAGTGACAGGACAAGGGGGAATGGCTTCAAACTGAAAGAGGGCAGGTTTAGACTAGGTGTTAGGAAGAAATTCTTTACTGTGAGGCTGGTGAGGCACTGGAACAGGTTGCCCAGAGAGGTTGTGTACTCCCCATGCCTGGAAGTGTTCAAGGCCAGACTGGATGGGGCTCTAGGTAACCTGGTCTAGTCGAAGGTTCCCTGCCCATGGTAGGGGGGTTGGAACTAGATGATCTTTAAGGTCCCTTCCAACCTAAACCATTCTATGATTAATTTGTATTTTCCCCACACAATATTCATAGGGTCTTTTTGTCTTATTCAAACTTCCCCCCCCCTTCAAACTAAAACAATGAACATTTCAGGACATGAAAACACATTATGCAAACATAAAACATCAAAGGAATAGTTGAAACTTTTCATAACTTCAAACACAGTTGTATCTCATTTAACACGGGGTGATTTAGTTGCATATCACACCACTAACTGAGCTATTATTTTCATATATGCAGCTTTAACAAAACAATAATAATAAAAAAAGAAAAAGATAAATGCATTGTGATTTTTTTCACCTAGTGTTAAAGTGGTATCATGTGTTCTATTGTATCCTATCCAGTCACTTATTTTAAAATATATATAAAATTTTCAAATATGTAGCATAAAAAGAAAGCACTAGTTTTTGTGTTCTGATCTTTGAGATTCTGTTACAATTTCAGGTAAGCTTGCACCTCAAAAATGGAACTTCAATATTGCAAGTTCAATACGAGATAGAAAGACATTATACATAATTCTGAATACAATATTAAGCTTTTTAATACCCCTGCTACCTTTTAACTAATTTTTGAAGTGTTAAAGTTTTTTTTCAGTTCTGAGAGTGTAGTTTATAAGTTTGTCAATAGAGACAAGGAGAATTTTTTTAAACTACCACATCATTTTAAAGTCATCTTAGGTCATCTTAGATCGATTATTCAGTGTCCAAGTGCATGTGTAAATCCTGTCAATTTTTTCCTGGAAAATAATACAGGCAATTAATGAGAATTTAGCATTTTTTCTGCTTGCTGAAAACTAGTTTAAGTGGAATATTTTTGAATTAGAGCTAGTAACTCAATTTTTTAGTCTTAGTTTTGTTTGTATGCACTTAAAAACTGGTCCAAGTTAATTTATTCCTCCAGAACCATCTGAAGATGTCTTTCCTTATTTTGACTAGCTCAATTAAAGGTACTTGTATGTACATACATTTACTATCTTCCACATCCAAATAAACCAAGATGCTATTACAATACATAAACTAAAGATATGAACAGTGGAAGCAATGCAGCTACAAATCTACCAAAAAGATATCACAAAACATTTAAAACATTTTTGATCACTAACAGAAGAGTAGCAATTACATGCACAAGGTTATAATGTATCAGTGCACCAAACAGGGAAATAAAGCACACAGCACTCACACGATGTAGTATTAGTATTAAATGGGCTTCTTAATAGGAAATCAATTTAATTAAAAGCTTTGCATGTACCTAATGGATGCAATGTAACTGGTACTGGTGCTGTACTGCTTGATAAAATACAAACTATCTCTGGTCTTAAATGTGACAAGCAGCAGCACTAGCACAGAGATTGCATAGCTTCAGTAACAAAGTTACAATATTCCCCATTTTATTGCATTTTTAAAAACAACTTGAGGATTAAATTTTTTTTAATAGAGAAAGCATGTTTCTCAGGTAGTCTCAGTTTAGAAGTTGTTTAGTAAAACATTGTAAAAGAAGAAATGCATTATATTTTAATGTAGAAAAGTGTATGTTTAGACAAATACACTCAAGTATAAAATTTAGCAAGTTTTGAAGGTGGAGATTTACCAGACAGGTGGAGAATTTGCACCAATATGTAGTATCAAGCTTGCAACAATTTTACAGATAAGCAAAGGATATAATTGGAATTTTTTTTGTTACAGCAAATCAAAACAGTGCAATAAATCTCACAACTACAGCTCATCACATTAGCTTGTTTATAATCCAACATATTCAGCCTGAAAATTCAAGTCAAATCAAATTTTCATGAGTATTGCCTTTCACATCAGACACTAGATTGGCAGGTTCTTTTAAAGCATTATAGCACAGATGGGCAATCATATCAGTAAAGTCAAACTCAATTTGGATTAAAATCAGCAAAACCAAAGAGAGGCTGGTCATTGCCAGATATTTAATACAAGTATCAGAAAATATTAAGTTTACTCTGTATTTCAAATTGGGTGTCCTTTTCATAACTTTTGGGTTACGTTTTGTGATTTTAATCAATGAGGAGGGGTAGACATTTAGATGTTTCAAATATTTAGTTCTTTGTCCTTACAATTAATTGGAGAACGGTAATTTCACAAGTGAATAGCACAATGACCTGAAGCATTATCACTACCAGTTATGATGCAACACAGGTTGTTGTGGTTCTTTTATCTGAGAAGAAGCTTTTGAGGAGAAATACCTGCCCAATACTAACTACAAGAAGAATGATTGCCTCCCCTATTGACCAATAGGCTACTCTTGTGTTTAAATCCTCTGCTCTGCTGCGGCCTTGTGCTTCTCTCAACCGGAAATGAGTCTGATAATCAATGACAGACTTCAGAGCTTCATGAATTGAAACACAGGCAGACTCCATCTAGAGAAGCAAATAAATACACATGCTCAATTAAGAACTCTTCTAATGCTTGTTCTGTGAAGTTCTGTGGTTTGGTAATTAAAATTAGGATTCACATAGCTTTACAAATGAAAGATTATCTCAGTCCACTGTCAGACTGAAATACTATAAATCTAATATATTAATCAAGTTTTACACACAGGAACGTGACTGACTTAAGTACCAAAGTGCGCAAAACTGCAGATGTAATACAAAGTGATGCACTCTAAGAGCCAGAAACTAAATATTAAAATTCATGCATGTTTGGGTTCAAAAGTAAATATAAACACTATTGAAATATGCCAGTGATCCAACATTTGCTAATTCCACATACACCAGTAAAACAAGCAGTAAATCTTTCTCGAGATTTGGATAGCTAGTAAGCTTTTATATCATTAAGATTTGCATAGTAGATATTAAAACACTTTTATATTTCAGAAGTATGTGATTCTTCATCACATAATACCCAAACTTCAGTTTCCCAAAAGCCTGAAATCTAGATTGCTGACCTCAATATGTTCTTTTGGCAGGAGATTCTTATATGAGTCACATATGTAAAAAGTGATTAGATAAAGGACAACTGTTATCTTTCAGTGTTCCTGGATGCTCCCTACCATATTCATAAAATAAACACTCAAGACCAAATTGCCCGACTAAATGTGTCATCTTTCATAAAAATCACATTCCGTTTTCTAACATGAAAAATCTTAAACCTTTTCAATATACATACTACAGGCTTTCCAAGACCTAGATCTTTTTTACACATAAACCTCTTCCATTTTCGGTTTATCTTCTGAAAGTAAGAGTCAGTATCCATGATTGTTTAAAGTGAAATTTGGTAACAACTACAGTATGTTAGAATTCATTAAGTTACTGTTCCAAGTGGAGTTGGCTGATTTAGTTTAGGCAGAAGTGGCGTAAAACTAAAATTATGAAGAAAGAAAAAAACATTAGGAAAAAAGTCTGGAGCACGAATACTGTTTTGCCACTTAAGTGTCTTCTAAATTACATATCTAGAAGCCAGTTAAGTATGCCATTTTGTTCATTTGTTTATTTTGCTAAAATTCTCTTCCAATTTTAAAAGTGACAGCTACATAAGAGATGAATCATTCAAGTCTTCACCTCAAAAAAGACTCTAAACTATTTCAATATAAAACCAAATTGTTGTCAAAGTTTCTCCAAAGTTCAGGAATTTTGAAAACCCTGATCCACTGAGATTTTACACTTTATAAAATCCACACTTCCACAGACATAGAACCATGTCATTAAAAAGTTCCCTTAAACTCCAGGGCACTGTATATTTTCCCTAATTTCCACTTAATCACTTGGTAATTCCTCCTCAGCTCTGCATTTTATAAATCCTAATTTTCAGAAAAGGTTCACTTTTAGTAACAGGGTTTATTTTAAAGAAGCTCTGATCCATTCATTTTCAACAGCGATATAGATATCTAATGCAGTTGAATTTGAAAAATATTCCCTCCACCTAACAGTTACTGTCAAACACAATATTTTACCTGAGTAAGTGCAGTTGCTCTGTTCTCACTAGGAAACAGTGGTGGATCTTCTCCAACTTGGAAATCAAAGTACACGGTTTTGTGTGTGAAAGTAGAGAACTCATTGCTGAAGCAGAATTTGTATGTTCCATTTCTGGATGCAGTAAATGTGAAACTATCATATTGTTTCTTCATCTCTTTGTATAATACAGCACCATCAGGACCTTCCAACCGACAGTCCACATCATAATGACCTCCAGTGATCACCTGAAAAAAACCCAAGAAATTGTCTTAAACAGAACAGACATCCAGCTAGCATTGCAAATTGTTTGATCTGACAAATGTTTTAAAATGCATTAATTTATAAATCTATCGAGTTTGAAAAAATCGTCATCCTATGAAAGACTCTCAGAACAATTCGAAATAAGTTTTTTTTAAATTGAGTATATGTAATGTCAACTATGTTTTCTAACAGTTTATGAAGGAAACTAGTTACTTCGTTTTGAGATACTAGTACTATAGCAAAGGCTAGAGTAGATGAAGTTTGATGGGGCAAAGACATTACTGCAATAAATCAGTAATTTACTATATCCACAAGCCCATCCATACAATTTATTCAGCAAGTTGAGACTGCCAAAATCAATAAACCAGCTCTTTTATGTACGACCTAAACTATCTAACTAGCCTATTAGGTCAAGCTGCTTTATGTTGCAGAAATGGCATATGTTCAGTAGAACAGATATTACAGCCTGACTCATCACATCAACAGAACAGTGTTCTGGAGGTTATGCTGCCTTACTCCTGCACAATAAATGACAGTAATTCTTTCCAACACCAGCATGTTCAAATTATATTTACAAGTAACTCAAAACTTCATATGATGATGAGAATTGTCAGTCTTTGATTATTGTTGATCCATAGCATGTTCTTCTGTAGAATCACACTAGCTATCCTATCTCCGCTACAAGAGTAACTGGCAGTTTAGGTATTCATAGCTTACTATTCTGTAATGTGATTCTGATAACTCTCAGGCTAGTAGTTAAATTTAATCCTTGCTCCAAACTTCTTGCCTTTAAGATAAAGCATCCTAAAGGATGAAGAAACTTCTATCCAAAAGCACATCCCTTTTATATGCATACAGAAGCTTTCTAAAATAATAGACATATTATTTGAAATATGTAAATATCTATTCAAGCACATACTATAAAGATTTGTTCAGAGGCGCCAAGCAGCAGAAGCAACATTTCAGATAAGCTGTTTGCATAACATAGTTTTAGTGCTCACCAATTTATATCGGTATTAAACTCCTAATACTAACGGCAAAAGTGAAATAACAAGAGAGTCCCCGGGGGCCGAGGGAAGCACGGAGTACCTGAAATTCGAGGGTGCACTTAGTGCCCTGGACAATCTCCTCATAAAAACATTGTTTGGCGTTGTCAGGCAGCTCGAAAGTGATTTCGGAGGCCCGTGCCGCGCAAGCTACCAGGAGCAGCGTCAGCCACCCCCACGGTCCCGCAGTTCCGTAGCCCCGTAAAAACATCATTCAGCGTGCAGTGTGGACTAATAGGACTGATAGTAACAGAGTTTGAGCCAGGCGGAAAGAGGGCAGCCCCGCATCGGAGACCAGCAGGCGCAGAGCCCGGAGGAAGATGTCTGCGGCGCCAACCGAGCACAACAGAGAAAGCTGAGGAAAAGCGCTGCGCTCTCAAGAGCAACCACGGCGCCTAGTACCGCCCTTACAGAAGCTCTTCCGGGTGAGCCCTCAGTTTTATAGACGTGGTGTTCATCGTAGAAGGGAGTGCTCCCTGCCTCTCCCGGGCGCAGTTGCGCGTTTGCTGCCTGGAAACGGTTATCAGGGAGCATGACGGTCCGGCATCGCCATGGGCCCTAGGCCCGGTCTCGGCCGTGACACCAACGAGTCGGGATGGTGTCCACGTTCACAGGGACGACCCCTCGGCACCAGAGGTACCATAGGTGCACGCGCGAGGCCCGCTCATCCTGGCTTTGTGCTGAGGGGTACTCAGATTATATAGCTAATTTAGTTTTTATTTTAATTCCTCTCTGTCATACCTGCACCACACAGTCCAGGTTCCCCGATACATCAAAACTTTTGTCTCTATGTCCATTGTATGCAACTATCCAGGGGCTAAACTGTTTTCAAATTCCCATAAGATAATTTAGAGATGAAATAGTGGACTCTCTTCTCTAAATGCAAGTGAAAAGTATCTTAAGTACTGTCTCTCTGTATATCTTCGAGTTACTGAATATACAGGGTTGAATTTCAGAGTTGGAGTCCCAACTTTCTATGTAATTTAACATTAAGTGCTTCAGAGAGATTGTCCTGGTTTTGGCTGGGATAGTTAATTTTCTTCTTAGTAGCTGGTACAGTGCTTTGTTTTGGATTCAGTATGAGAATAATGTCGATAACACACTGATGTTTTGGCTGTTGCTCAGTAGTGCTTACTCAATAACTTTTCAGTGTGTCATGCTCTGACAGTGAGCAGGTGCCCAAGAAGCTGGGACGGAGCACAGCCAAGGCAGCTGACCTGAACTAGCCAAAGGGATATTCCATACCATACAATGTCATGCCCAGTATATAAACTGGGGGGGGGAAGGAGTTTTCTGGGGCTGCCATTGCTTGGGTACTGGCTGGGCATCAGTCAGCTGATGGTAAGCAATTGGGGGTGGGTTTTTTTGCATCACTTGTTTTTATTGGTTTTGGTTTTATTTGCTGTTTTGGGGGTTTTCTTCCTTTTTTTTTTCTTCTTATTAAACTGTCTATCTCAACTCATGAGTTTTTGCACTTTTACCCTTCCAATTATCCCCCCCATCCCACTGTGGGGAGAGTGAGCAAGCTGTTGTGTGGTGCTTAGATGCCTACCAGGTTTAAACCACAGTACCTGAATAGGCCCAGGTCTGTGCTCTGCTGTGCTGCATGTACAGCTTGACCTTCAGGCCTGCATTGTGCTGCTCAAACTCCTTGGCCTCAGGATAAATGTAGCCAGTTCATTGTAACAGAGGAGCCTGAAGGCAGCTCTCACTTGGTACCAGTGATTATGCCACCTGTGTGTCCTTGCCATTATCTAAAAGTGTATCAAGAAGTTCTCATGTGAACATCCTTTCTATTGAAAGAATGACCCTCCACCCCAGTATTGACAACTGACCAACTGACATGGAGAGAGCTGAGGTACTCAAGCCCCTCAACCTACCTCAGGCAGGGACTGAGGGAATGAAGTCCCTCCCACCATAGGAGAAGACCAAGTTTGAGACTACCTGGGGAATCTGAACATGCACATGTCCATAGGACCTGACAAGATGCATTCCAGAGTCCTGAGGGAGTCGGCTGATGAAGTGGTCAAGCCATTCTCCATCATATTTGAGTGGTGTGGTTGACATACCTGAGGGATGGGATGCCATTCAGAAGGACTGGGTGTCACAGGAAGAATAGGAACTTCAGACAGTTTATTAGAGAAGGCCTTCCTGCTGAGTCAAGAGGCACAAGAAAGGACCCCCTTGCTTTCTAAATTCCTTCTCAGAGAGGAGTCTGGGCACGGCTGGATCCAATTCTAGCCCCAGACAGTCAATGGTTCATATCTATTAATGATATTCCTGTCTGTTCATTATATTGAAGCTAGCAAAATAATGATTAATCAGAGACTGATGTTGTTCACCCATAGCAACAACTGTAGGCAAATCTATTTCGCTCAGCTTTGAGTTACCTTGAAGGCCATCCCCACTCAAGGGAGGAATCTCCACACATACTCCAAGAAGGAATATATTAGAAGATCCTGCCATTACAAAGTGGGACTGGGCTTTTATAGTATAAAGTGATTGACTGTCAGTCATGTATCTCCAGGCCACCTGTGCAAGCTCAGCAGCTTTAGATAAATTATCAGTATTATCATTTATTGGTTCCTTTATCAGACACTTTGTCTGCCACACCCTCACAAGTGCCAGTTTCTGTCAGGAAACATTGTTCTTCCTCGGGATGTTTAACTTAGGGACTGATGAGTCGGGCTTGTCTCAGCATTCTTCAACACCAAAAGCAGAAAGGCCCCCACCTTCTCCATCCATCACTGATAACACTTGCAAATAGGGTAAAGTTTGAGCTGTTTTACCCCCACTTAGGCAGCTCATCCTGATATACCACGACAGGCTTGAGAAGTGGACCCATGTGAACCTCAGTGCAAGATGCTGCAACTGGATTGAGGCAATCCCCAGTATCAGTACAGGCTGGGGGATGAAGGGATTGAGAGCAGCCCTGCAGAGAAGGACTTGGGGATACTGGTGGATGAAAACCTGGGCATGAGCCGGGAATGTGCGCTTGCAGCCCAAAAAGCCAACTGTGTTCTGGGCTGCATCAAAAGCAGTGTGGGCAGCAGGTCAAGGGAGGTGATTCTGCCCTTCTACTCTACTCTCACAAGACCCCACTGTTAGGATCCGATTATTAAAAGATGCCTCTGCCCAAATTAAGGGGCCAACAAGACCATATGCCAAAGTCAGCAATATGGATTTTATTTAACAGGATATGTGAGCTGGGGGGGGAGGGAGAGAGAGAGAGAGAGAGAGAGAGACAAAGTAGAAAGATAGTCACCAACATGTGGGTCCCTGCAGTGTCCCGCTGGCCCTTCTGGTCTGCTCAGTGGTGGGGGCCCCAGAGTGTTCTTCTGGAGGTACCACTTTTATAGAGTCCAAGTTCCAGGTATCTACAGAGCATAGATGCTGTTCCCACAACTTGGGCTGGCATGTGTATAAGGACTTGCTTCCTTTCTCACAGTTTGCCATGGGGGGAATTTTTGTCCGGATAGGTTACCCAGATCTGTCTCACTGGGCCTGGCATCTTCCTGTTGTTGTCATCTGTGCTTATCACAAAGTCCCTGTTGGGGTTTTAGGAGTTTTACTTTTGTTTTTCTCTTAAAGAATTTTCCCCATAGTGTTGCCAGGAGACAGTAAGGACTGGATACTTAAGAGAGACAAAAGACCTGGCCACAGGGGGAGGGGTCCAGTGGCTACTATAAAAAATTAAGGTTGTGGGGGTTATTGGGC
>RAHM01001141.1:5442-21740 GCA_003713295.1 Parotia lawesii | reverse complement strand
TGTTTCTTGGGTTCTCCCGATCCCCTGGTCAATGACCACATCCCGGGACAGAGATCCCAGCTGCCTGGCCTCACTTCCATCCAGAATGGTGTCATAGACATGTTGTTTGTTGCTTTGCTCTTTTTTTCCTCCTCCTCAAGAAGACGCTGCACCACACCAAGTAGTGTTTTGTTTCTAAGCATGGTGTACACGGTGCAGGCCGTGCAGAGAAGACAAAGTAGAACCAACAACAAGATTATGCCATCCCTGACATCCAGAGGGAACTCAATATTTTCAAAAACTGCTGTGTCAGGCCTGAAAGGCTGGAAAAACCCATTCTTTAACCCTCCATCCAGGGGCTGGGTGCAATTGTTGAGGCCCCAGATGTAGCAGCCTAGACTAGGACAAACAAACCAAGTTGAGTACATATTCCAAATTATGTTCATTGCCTTGGAGGTTATCATGCAGTAGGCATAATAGACCAATAAAGCAAATTTTATACCATAGC
Organism: Parotia lawesii; assembly: GCA_003713295.1. Taxonomy (NCBI): domain Eukaryota; kingdom Metazoa; phylum Chordata; class Aves; order Passeriformes; family Paradisaeidae; genus Parotia; species Parotia lawesii. Next base: position 21,253 of record RAHM01001141.1, on the reverse strand, counting down.
CTGGTCTACACAGGAGCATTAAAACCGGCAGGTAGTTCCCTGTGTGCGGAAAAATGTAGAGAGCTAGGTACAAGACCCATGTAAGCATGTTGAGCATCATAGTGAGTAGGTGGCTTCTACAATACAAAATTGTAATTCTGACTTTTCTCAGTACCCTGCCGCACGTTGGGTGCCAAAATATGTACTAGTTTGAAAACAAACCAGTGGGAGGCACCAAGTCAGAAAAACAATTTAATACTGAAATTAAAAAAATAAATAAATAAAGGCAGAAAACACTAGTTCAAACTGACAGAGTCAGGATACAACCTGACACCCTGTTAGTCAGGGTGGCGGTAGCAGTCTGATAAGATGGTGGCTGCAGTCCTCCTGGAGTGGTGGGTGTGGTTCTGTTGAAGTGGTGATCCTGTAGAAGGGTCTGCTCTTCCTCAGAAGGTCCAGTGGTGGCTATGTAGCTCCTGTCCTCTGGGAATCCAGTGGGAAGGGTGTTCGGAATCTCAGATTATATCCAGGATGGAATGCTTGGTTCCTCCCTCTGGGTGGAGCATCTCACAATGGGATGATGAGTCATGCGGCAAGGCATTGATGGGCCCATTCACAGAAGATAGTCTGGAGGGAGTTATCTCTGAGTCATGTGGCAGGGCATTGATGGGCCGTTAACAGAAAACAGTCCAGAGGGAGGAGGCAAGGAAACACGGCCCCACCTGGTTTCAACAGCTCATGAAGATGGTAATAGAATATACTGCAACCCAGGACACTAGTGAAGGGTTTAGAGGGTCAGTCTTATGAGGAATGGCTGAGGGAGCTGGGGTTGATTAGCCTGGAGAAAATGAAGCTCAGGGGACCTCATTGCTCTCTCCAACTGCCTGAAAGGAGGTTGTAGTCAGGTGGGGGGTTCGGCCTCTTCTCCTACGCCACCAGTGATACAACAAGAGGAAATGGCCTCAAGCTGTGCCAGGGGAGGTTCAGGTTGGACAGTAGGAGGAATTTCTTCACAGAAAGGGTGATAATACATTAGAATGGACTTCCCAGGGAGGTGGTGGAGCAACCATCCCTGGAGGTGTTTAAGGAAGGACTGGATGTGGCACTTAGTGCCATGATCTATTTGACATGGTGGTGTTCAGTCAAAGGTTGTACTCGATGATCTCAGAGGTCTTTTCCAACCTATTCGATTCTGTGAAAATACATGGTTCGGGGCTCAAAGTTTGAAAAACAAAAACCCAAAATACTCAAATGTAAAGATCTGCCAACTATGTGTATCTAGGCTGTTCAGATATTGCCTGAAAAATGCCCATTGTGCATTACCAAATATGTATGGCATAATTATTACTGTTTAACAGATTTAACTTTCATTGACAATTTATCTCTTCATCTAGAAAAACAGCTTCTGCAGTAAATCTACACCTCCCGCATTTTCAGTTTCAGCTCAACTTTTAACATTTGGTACAACTTTTTAGTGAATAAATGCTATAATGTTAGAAGCTAGTAAAAAAACCCACATAAGGCACATCATTGCATTACAGATACACTAGATGTTATTTTTCTTTTTTAAAATAAAAGATCAGGGATAAAGTTTTGCCAATTAAAAAGCTACTTAAATACTTACGCTCTCACTCTGAAAAGGGTTCAGGAAGTTTCCACCCATCTCACTGTCATCCCTGGGAGTGCCAGGCTGATTACTCATGCTCATATTACTGGGAGAGTTCTGATAAACAAGATTTCAAAATACAAATGAAATGGTGAAGATTTCAGTTCCTTTCCCATTTTCACCTAGTGTGTCAAAAGAGTATACAATGCACTGGAATTTCTGCATTTGAAAGATAAGACTGTAGAGTCCTGTATGTTTCAATTATTAATTTTAACCCACAAAGAAGCATTTTTTCCTCTGAAGTAGCAACTATTTATTTGTAATTCTTGTTTTCAGTCTATTGCCAGCATGTTTTCCTACTAAAGTTGGGAAAAAGTATAAATGGCAGGAATAAGTATTAGCTCTGAAACGACATTAAATCAGTATGTTCAAATCAGTAGTATATGAGCATGTGCCTTGAAATATGTGAGTTCTGAATACATAAAGGTAAACATGTGGACAGATCTGGTCTACACAGACCTTTGCAAATTGAAGTCTGTATATGAAGTATTTGTTCATACTGTGTAGTTTGTTGAAATAACTTCTAGTTGAAAATTTGAGTTGCTAAATTACGTCACCAAGAGCAATTATATACACAGTTTATAGATAAATGAGTTAACAAGAGTATTAGATAAAAGACTCATGAATAACAGACAGCCACAGGATTGGCCTTGCAAACATTTTCAGAAGGAGCTGTACTTTTGCTATTTGCTTGCACAGAGCATAACGCAGTAGGGTCTTTATCTACTTTTTGAGTGTCTAGGTGCAGGTGAAATGTTAATAATAGCAATACAAATACTCCTGAAGGTAAATTCTTTTCTTATGGAAGTGCTCTACACAACTACCTTTATAAAAAGTGCTTGAAAGTGCTTTCAAGATTCAGTTAGTCACAGAAAGAATAAAACTAGATAACTGTCACAGAAATTATTCCGCATCAATAATCAATACATTATTATTTAAATACTACAAGTAGTTAGGTGTGTTTACAAAGTTGATTTATGGTACTCAACCATACCTGGGGTATGAATGATTTTCTTTCAATCACAGTTAGGGTCCTATTAATATGGACTTTGTGATGGAAAAGGATCAGTCAGGGAGAAGAGGGAGTAAAACGATGAAATTTATAATAAAATATTTGCTATGTCTATCACAGTTCTTCTCTTGAATTATTTTAATCCAGAGAAGTTAAACACATAATTACATAATTGCCATGAAGACATAACTAGTTTTAATTGGCATGTGAAATGAAGCTTATAGAGTAGGATCAAGACCCCTGCCTTAGTCCTGTTGTTTTCTTCACAATCTAGTTCACTGGTTTTCAAACTGTGATCTTTACATCTCCAGGAATCACTGGACAGCAGGTGAAGGGTCCATCAAAAGCAACTAAAAAATTAACTAGCTAATTAACATCAGACAATTAAGTTTGATACTCAGTAAATTTATTACATCAAATATTTAGGAATCTACAGCATGAAAAAGGTTGAAAACTATTGCTTTAGGTCAACCACAGCTATTGCACCTGAATCAGGAAATAATTCGGGGAAGTCATCTTGCATGTGTTATGCAGGAGGTCACATCAGACAATCACATCAGTCCCTTCTGCCCTTAAAATCTATGAATATATAGTTTAAAACCCACTAAGGCCTTGTCACATTTATTTTATTTGATGCTTTCAGACTTTTGTTCATTCCTTGGGGATTTACTCCTACTTTATCTTTCTCTGTATAGTACTAAGCTTTGAAATTCTGCAATTGCTACAGTATGCCAGGCCCAAAGATTCTGATTCCTGACATAAATGCTTAATAGCAACTTTCTGGGATGCTTTTATTGACATTATGGGGTCTAGCATTGTATCCCTAGCTGAGTTTTTCCAAAGTAAATATTTCTTTGATGGCTGCAGAAATTCCATGGGCACAGCAAGAAACACTGGTTATTAATGTTTATTTAATATGCATAATTTCAGTTCATTTACATCCCCCATCTCAATCTATTTTGTGTCCATTCATCAATTCTAATTTATAGATTAAAAAAATATCATGTTTTGTCATTCAGCAAATGAAATTAAAATCTTTTCTGGAAAATGTATCTATGAATTCTGTCAGCTGTAATGATTCTACCAAGACTGGATTAATTTTCTTCATCTCAGTGGTAATAGACAATCTGTTCCTCTAATATGCATTTTACTCCATTGAAATTCTGTGTCTGGCCTTAAGCATCTACCAATGCAACACTTACTTCCCAAGTAAACATCACTTTTCTTTTAGCTATTTGAAAAAGACCTGCATCAAATATAATTTTCACGATGCATTTAAGGTTCACAAATTGCAAGACTTCCAGGTGCATTTTTGGATCCAGGTTTTCTAATAAACATATTTGTGCATATGCTGATCCTTAATGCCAGTGTGTTTAATATAGGTTTTAAAAAATAATTGTAGTGCCAAACTAACAGAAATGTTTTCTACATTTAAAAGGATGCATTTAAAAAAAAAATGGAAAAAAAAAGCCCTGAATAAAAATTATAGACACTGATTAAAAATGTGCTGTATGTTTATTATCTCATTGGAGGTGTATATTGACAGCATTGGAGGTGTATATTGACAGCTAAGGCAACATGGTATTTTCAATCCACTGTTGTACTCTTCACAGGGCCTGAACATGATACAAAAATGTAGCACTGCTAGAGATGTTTTTCCCTCATAGGCCCAAAATGGCATAAGGGGCATACTGCTGTGGTCCTACTTTCCATGAAAGGCCATGGAAGGTTATTTTGAGGCTATAATCACCTGTGGAATTTTGAAAGGACTGTATCACTAAGTGAAGAATACTTCCTATTTTTTTAACATTTGAAAGAGTATTTTAAATTAATTCATACTACAAACTTTAATTTTAACCCACAGAAATTTAGGTCAATATTTTCTTCCCTTTTGACGTGTTTGTATCTGTCGTGGTCATCATACATCAGTGCTAGCCTGAGAGTGCATCTACAGTGATATCCTGACCAGAACACGTGCAGAAAAGCCTTACAGGTTAAACTCACATTCATTTTGCATATACTATTTTATAGTTGTGTTTAGTATTTAATGTTTGTTGAACAGTTGTATCAAAACAGTGGGGTTTTTGCAACTATGTTTTAATCTACCTTTTAGGGACTTAGGCTAGAGATTTATATATTAATGTTGCCTTACAGTGGTGGCAAAAGGAATCACAGAGTGCATAAAAGTAGCATCCTAATGACATCTTCCCAAATTAACATTCAACTAGAATTGATTATTAGTACTATATTCATTTGTCTTTACAGTATGGAAGATTATAACATGATCAAACAGATTATGAAATGGGTGTATGTTAATCACATTCATTAATATGCATTGTTATGCAGCAAAAAATGTCTACTTATACTACCTACTGATTATAGATGTAATTTTTAAACTTTTGAGTAATACTAATTCTGTCTGCACAGCCTCCAAAGAGTTGACAAGCAGGAAATGTAAATACATAATAAAAAGCTTAATAGAGACAATGAAAATATGTTGAGAGTGAAATATTATTCTAAAAATTCCTAATATTTTACTACATACTCACTTTGGAAATACCATCCATGTCTCCTGAGCCTTAAATTAAAATAGATAATTATTCAGTTAATTTTGAGCTGAAATTATTCTAAGAGCTTGCTTTTCATGCTAAAATATAGTGTACACACCTAATTAAAAAAAAAAAAAGAAAAAAAAGGACACATTTCTGATCTGTATCCATTCCTTGAATGGCATCCTTTAGAATGAGACAATCTGACAACTCTGAAAAGGATATATCCAACCTCCCTGTCCTCTTAGCCAAGTACTGCAATTCATTTTGGATACATACACCTGAGGAAGATGCTTCAGCTTGAGGGGAGAGGGGAAGCTAAATAATGGCTAACTAGTAAAAGTTAATGTTACTGACAAAAAATGATCACCATTTTTACTGAATTTCAGCTATCCAAAACTTCATACAAGATTGGTAAAGCCCCCTCCCTGGCAGTGTTCAAGGCCAGGTTGGACGGGGTACTGAGCAACCTGGTCTAGTGGAAGGTGTCCCTGCACATGGCAGGGGGTTGGAACTAGATGATCTTTAAGGCCCATGCCAACCCAAACTATTCTGTGATTCTATGATTCTAATTGATGCCATTTTGGTTTTTCCCTTTTTTTCTTTTATATATTCTCTGTCTTCTTTACACATATATTTGTAGCTTTGTAGATTCTTATTGTAGCTTAGCTTCAGCATTTTCCTAGGCAGGAAGACAAAACAAATTCCACGACCCCTATGCTATCTTGGTTCTCTCTGGCTACCAAGGTTGAAAACAGCTCTTCGAGACATATTTTCATAAACAAAGTACAGCTAGTACCAAGGAGGGGACTCTAGAAAAGGGTTGAACCAGAAGGAGGAATTACTTCATCCCCTGTACTCCTAATTGGTGCTTTTTTGTCAATTATGCTAATTTACCAAACTTATAAAACTGTATGCACCCCCACGGGGGGTGCGCGTTTGTGGACATTTTTCCATAACTGCCCCTGGAGGCATCCAATAAAGATCCACCTTTATATTACCTCCTATACTAATATTATCTCGAAAGTGTGTTGTTTAATTTCTACGTTGAAAAAGGCATCATAATGAAATATCTCTAGGGTCAGTTGGGGGGTTTTTCATCAATGTGTGCCTGTCCTGGGTTGCAGTGTATTCTATTACCATCCTCATGAGCTGTTGAAACCAGGTGGGGGAGTGTTTCCTGGCCTCCTCCCTCCGAACTATCTTTCTGTTAATGGCCCATCAATGCTCTGCTGCATGACTCAGAGAGAACTTCCTCCGGACTATCTTCTGTTAATGAGTCCATCAACACCTGGCCTCATGACTCATCATTCCATTGTGAGATGCTCCGCCCAGAGGGAGGGACCAAACATTCCATCCTGGATATAATCTGAGATTCTGAATACGACGAACATCCTTCCCACTGGATTCCCAGAGGACAGGAGCTACATAGCCACCACTGGACTTTCTGAGGAAGAGCAGACCCTTCTACCAGACCACTGCTTCAATAAAGCCACATCCATCACTTCAGGAGGACTACAGCCACCATCTTATTGGACTGCTACCACCACCCTGATTAACAGGGTGTCAGGTTGTATCTTGACTTTGTCAGTTTAACCCACTGTTTTCTGCCCTTATTTTTTTTAATTTCCCTATTAAATTGTTATTCTGACTTGGTGCCTTCCGCTGGTTTGTTTTCAAACTAGTACAGTGCCCTTAGAAGCAGAGGTCTACTACTGAAATTGGCCAAAATGACATCAACTTTGGATGCATTACAAATATTGATGATAATATCTTTCAAAAGAAAGTAGGTGATCCTGAGGACTGGAGTAATAGAAACAAAAAAAAATTAAATCTTATGAGTGCAAGACTAAAAAAAAGTAGTTTTATCATATGCTGTAGCTCTCACTTGGTTGAAGCCAAGAATAAATGAAACATAATTTAAGGATGGTGTCCTAGGTTACAATGTAAGATGTAACCAAAAGTATGTATTCTATCACCATCTGTTGAAACCAGGTGGGGCAGGGTTCTTTATCTCTTCCCTGGTAATTCCCTCCGGGAGATATCTTCTGTTAATGGGCCATCTAGCCTCACTGCATGACTCATAAAATTACATCATCCCATTGGGAGATGCTCCGCCCAGGGGGAGGAACCAAGCATTCCTACCTGGATATAATCTGAGGTTTGGAACACCACAGTCAGCCCTTACCTACTGGATTCCCAGAGGATAAGAGCTACATAACCACCACTGGACCTTCAGAGGAAGATCAGATCCTTCTACAGGATCACTGCTTCAACAGAACCATATCTATCACCCCAAGAGGACTGCAGCCACCACTTAATCGGACTGCTACCATCACCCTGCCCGACAGGGTGTCGGGTCATATCCTGACTCTGTCAGGGTGTGCCGGTTTGGCCAAAATCTAGCAATAAGCCGGTGTTTCTGTATTATTGCCTTGTTATATATACAAGTAAAGAACTGTTATTCCTATTTCTCATATCTTGGCCTGAAAGCCCCTTAATTTCAAAATTACAATAATTTGGAGGGAAGGGGGTTACATTTTCCATTCCAAGGGAGGCTCCTGTCTTCCTTAGCAGACACCTGTCTTTCAAACCAAGACAGATGGATGTATCAAGGAAAGCATTTCTAGCCACAACAGACAGTAAACAATTATGGTCACCTATTTTCAGGAAAGATAAATTCAAACTGAAATAGTGTCAAAGGAAAAAAAAATCAAGAAAATGAAGTTCTAGGAGGGGACAGTAGCTGGAGCTTGGTTACTTAGCCAGGAAAATTAAGGCTGAGAAGGAATATGATTTCTCTGTATATATACACCAGATACATAAATGTTAGGAAGAGGAATAGTCTTTTTGTCATGGACAAATGGAAAACTTTTGGTGGAAATCATAAAAAGATTTGTTTCTAACCATAAGAGGCATGAACAGATACCTAGTAGAAGGGCGATGGTCAAAGAAGCTAGAGAAATTCAAGATGGAGTTTGACCAATTTATGCTTATGATTATGAGACATAACTGCCTACTGCAGCATGGAACTGAATGCAGGAGTCTTGCATTCCTAAAAGAACTCAGGTTTCATTTTAGAAATTAACCTCATAAAACAGTTGTTTTTAATTTGTCGAAATGACATAATTTTCACTAGAGAAAATAACTAACCAACTAGATACATATAAAATCCATCTGTAACTGTAACTGTTTCAATTGTAATTTTTATTTTAGCTGAGAAATAATTCTTGGGCTATAGTAAGTGACAGAAAAAGATGCAATTATGATTTACAGGTTTTTATTTACTTGACTATTATGTACATCATTATTAATTAAATCAACAATCCATTTTAGAATTGTAATATTTAAAGAAAAGCTTTAAACTCACAAGATGGCCTTACCCAAATTAATACAGGAATTTCAGAGACCTGTTTGTCAAGAAAAAAAAGACAATTCTATTGGAAGTCATAGGCATTTTTTTTGGATTTTAATTGCCCAGAATATATCTCCTAAGTGAGGTTTGATGGTTTTGCTTTTTCTCATCTTGGCATAGCCTTTTCCAAGTTTTCCCTTTTTCTTACCTTTTTATACTTGCTGTCTCATAGGCTCCAGCTTCTAGGCTATAACTGTACTAATTTTCCATCCACCATGGTACTATGGATAGAAGCAGGGGAACAGTGATAGCATGGCTTCTGATTTCCCATCATATATTTAACTTGTATTCAGCAGTGTTGCAGGTGCCCTGTGTTACAGGGCCAGCTCCCAGATGTAAAAGAGAACCTTGCTGATCAAGAGTGGGGACAGAGGAGGAAAGAGATCTGAAGTATTTGCAGACTGAGGTTCCCTCCATTGTTGCCTATGTGAATGACATTCTTTGGTGCAGATAGAAGTGAAAAACAGAATACAGAAACTGTATTCAGAGTTAGTGGCTTAGTGTTATGGTATAAGTACAAATAAATACAAGGTATTTATTTACCTTGTAGGTATGGAAGAGGAAGGTATAAATGCAATTTATTTAGCTGTAGATTATTGCTTAAATCCTTTTCAAGTGTCATTCATCCAATAAAGAGTAAGAGCAGAGTTTCCTAGGATAGTAAGGGGATAAAGCAATGCATGTTTTATAGAATTGTGGAAGGCTTCTCCCTTAGATAAGAGTCTCTTGAAAGCCATAGTGTCAAAAGACAGGAAGTACTCTATTCTTCCTGCCTTTGTATGCCCTAACAAGAATGCATGTTCTTTCTTGGTGCACTAAAATGGCAACTATCTGAAGCTGCTTATGGGGATGGAATAATAAAACGAATACTTAACAGACAGAAGGCTAATCAGAGAACAAATAAGGATGTCAAAATATAAGCTAAAAACAGCTTAACACATATACGCATGTAATAACTTACTTCCATGTACTTGATAAGAATTCAGACCAGCATGTCATAATGACAGCTTGTCAAGTTTTTGAAAGAGGAAGAAAGAAAAATAGGTCTTATACCATCAGTTCTACATTACTGTGATGGTATGCTTATAGAGTGGTTTGAAACAACTGGATTAAAATTATGCTATGCTATATAAATAACATACAGTATTTTTCTTTCATAGGTGCATTATATAATTCAATTCATATGCTTAAAAAGTGTCTTAATATTTACACCTTTTTTAGCTTTTAAAAGATTTTAACATACAGTCTCCCACATAACTTAGAGAACTAGTCATAGAAAGTGGCACTGGTCATTGTTAATTCACAATGTTCATAACATTTACTATTATTACCTAATGATCCATTCATATGATGTGAATCCATTCCACCCAGTCCACTCATAGGTCCATGTGACCCTGGTCCCATTGGAAACTATAAAAGGATCGGACATTAAAAAATATTACTGCACGACTTTTTTAGGAGAATCTAATAAAGAAAATATTCTTCAGAAGAAAAATGTTAAAGGAAAAATGCAGAGTCCCATTCCTGAATGAGTCAAGTGAAAATCTTCCATGTGATGATTGTAAAAAGTGTCATTGGTTTTTTTTTACTTTTTCCAATGGTATCTTCATCATTTTTTGAGAAGCTTATTTCTGTAGTCTAGCTAATCAATTTTAATTCTTTGTACATGATTTTCAAATCTGCAAGTGCTGACCCAACTCTACTCCCATTGAAGTGACAGATAATTTTACTATTCACTTCAATTAATAGGTGATTAATTAACAGTTTTCAAACCACACCCTATCTATACTGACAGTCAGACTACTCTGTATTACCTTTGCAATATGATAATTTTCTTCCAGATTAAAGATATTAACCTTAAATTCAGTTCTTCAAAACTTAAAGGCATTAGTCCACAGGAGGCCCACAAAGATGATTAGAGGGATGGAGCACCTCTCCTATGAGGAAAGGCAGAGAGAATTGAGATTGTTCAGCTTGGAAAAGAGAAGGCTTGGGGACAACCTAATTGTGGCCTTTCGGTACCTGAAGGGAGCCTACAAGTGTCCTGGAGAGGGACTTTTTACAAGGGCATGTAGTGACAGGACAAGGGGGAATGGCTTCAAACGGATAGAGAGTAGGTTTAGATTAGATATTAGGAAGAAATTCTTTACTGTGAGGGTGGTGAGGCACTGGAACAGGTTGCCTAGAGGATTTATTGATGACCCATCCCTGTAGGTGTTCAAGGCCAGGTTGAATGGGCAACCTGATCTAGTGGAAGATGTCCCTGCCCATGGCAGGGGGATTTGAGCTAGATGATTTTTAAGGTCCCTCCCAACTCAAACCATTCTATGATTTGCATCATAGATTATTTTCTAAAATGCACTGCATACTGACTTAGCAAAATCTAAATATCTGTATTGTTAAAGTTTTATTGTCCTTTTTTCAAAAGGCCCTCAATATGGACAGTAATTAGATGAAATATGGTTCTAATCAGATAAATATATCAAAATTGAAGGCAGAGACAGAGATCACAAAAAAAACCAATTCTAAGAATTCCAATTTTTGTCAGTTCTAGAATTACTGAAGTTAGGGCTAAAATAGTCACCAGTCCGGTAGTTTGCAAGGCAAATACCTAAATGTTATCATAAGCTTTCATTCTTGACACCTTATTTAGGTAAACAGAGAAGTTTGTTTCTTCTTAAAGGCATTGGTTTTATCCTTTTTTACAGAATAGCAGGGAAATATAATACCGGGCTACTTTCAACAGTTTTCTTCTCCCTTTTCAGTCATAGACACATTTTATAATAAAAGTTTAAAGCCAGCAGAAACTAATGCTTGGTGTCAGCTCCTAAGATGGCATCATATGGTACATAAATCTATTGCACTGCAGTACGATAAACTAAGTCATCCCCAATATTCACATGCATGTGTTTCTCAGGTCTTTTCTGTGTCAAAAAATAGGCCCCAAGCATTATTTTCAATGTACTGGCATGATTGATTTGCAAAAAAATTAAAAATCTAAAATGGACCCTGTGATGGAAATGCAGTGGTTTGGATAAAACAAGGCTTCAGAATTGAAAAAAAACCCATATAACTAGATTCATATATACAGTCGGTCTGTTAGGTCCAGGTGGTACATTCATTAAAGTATACATGTTGTCTCCAGAGTTGGTCAAATCTGTAATAAGAGATTATTTTAAGGGCTAATATATATCTCTCAATAAGACTACTCACCTAATGCATTTGTTGTCATTTAGTTAATATTGTTTCTGTTCCTAAATTACTGATACACAGTTAATGCTGTGGGCGGTGGTCGGTGGAGAGTTTGCCACGTTATTCCAAAAGCCGTCCCTGGCAAAGGTTGCTCCGGTGGTGCCATGTAGCACACTAGCAGGCTAACTTCCTCACCCGTGCAGCTGGAGGCACGGAAACACGCACACACTCAAGCTGGACAGCTCAGCGTTCCCAGAGACAAAGAGTCAGGAGGGGTCCCCGTATAGCGTTCCACGGGTGAAGGTTTATTGCAGCTGCTCCGTGAAAGGAAACCAGTGACGAAAGACAAGGGAACAATGCAGTGTCCAGGGTTTTATATGGGGGCAGGGTAGAGCATCAGGGACCAATGATCTGAGGGCACGGGGGCGGTACAAAGGTGGGAGTAGGGAATGGGAGCCAATGGGGAGAAGGAAGGGGCGGAGTGGGCAGTGAGCCAACCAGGCAGACCCAATCTGCATAGCACCACAAGGCCTGATGGGAGGGGCTTTTCCTTTCTCACCCTNGCTTTTCCTTTCTCACCCTGAGTTAGGGGGTGATCTTAAACTTCAGAGTTGGCCCACCAACAGGCCTCTCCTGCTTCGGAGTTCTTTGGCCCCTCGGCCATCACAGCAGCTGGCTCAGCCGCTGCAACACACAGTGACAACATAATGGAAGATTTAATTCCTTTTTTATATATTTCTACCACAGAATAGAGCTATCAATAGAAATAATTGCAATTTTCCCTACATGACTTTCTAGAACCTACTTTTATGAGTGAGTGTTAAAAGATTTATAGATAACCAAGTATCTAATATTTAATTCCTTAAACCATTTTTCCTGGAGTTCCAAATTGCTTCACTCATTTTCAATGCTCTATAAAACAGGAGTTTCTCTCTTATCAACACTTCTTGTAATTTGTTTTCCATCTGTAATAACCAATAAATAGCTTATTTTATATAACCTTTAGATTTCTGTAGTGAATGAAAATTTTTTATTCTCATCTGTGTCAATCTATTATATTTTGAATATATCTAACTATTCAGTTTAATATTGTGCAAAGACCCCCTCTCTAAGGACAGCTTTAGCTAATGTATCTTCATCGTACAGTGTGGTACGGTGTTTCAAAACCAACCTGTATCCAAAACCAACAAACCCGTGTTGGCACACAGTGTTGTGTAAACTATAAGTTCTGACAAGAACTTCACTGAGCCTTGCCAGAAATTGACACAGCTATACTGCTTCTCAGTCTGGGATTACTTCACATAGAACCAGAGGACAGATACGTCTTTTCCCTCCAGTCATTGTACACAAACTTTCAGACTGGAGCACCTCCAGAGTCAAAATGCAAGATTTAAATAATGATATATGTCGCTAGTGAGCAGAGACCGAGGAACAAAGCGACATGGACGGTCTAGCACGAGAAGAAACCGACACTTTATTAATTTACAGATTCGCTTATATACCGTAGCATGCTGGACACTGACATAAGGTTATTGGTTCACTGACCAACCGCCCCCCAGAGGGATTGGCTGAACCCAACAACACTTACTTCAGATATTTNTGTAGCACACTAGCAGGCTAACTTCCTCACCCGTGCAGCTGGAGGCACGGAAACACGCACACACTCAAGCTGGACAGCTCAGCGTTCCCAGAGACAAAGAGTCAGGAGGGGTCCCCGTATAGCGTTCCACGGGCAAAGGTTTATTGCAGCTGCTCCGTGAAGGGAAACCAGTGACGAAAGACAAGGGAACAATGCAGTGTCCAGGGTTTTATATGGAGGCGGGGTAGAGCATCAGGGACCAATGATCTGAGGGCACGGGGGCGGTACAAAGGCGGGAATAGGGAATGGGAGCCAATGGGGAGAAGGGAGGGGCGGAGTGGGCAGTGAGCCAACCAGACGGACCCAATCTGCATAGCACCACAAGGCCTGATGGGAGGGGCTTTTCCTTTCTCACCCTGAGTTAGGGGGTGATCTTAAACTTCAGAGTTGGCCCACCAACAGGCCTCTCCTGCTTCGGAGTTCTTTGGCCCCTCAGCCATCACAGCAGCTGGCTCATCTCTCCCTTCCTTGTTTAAAGGAAAAGCCTCTCCAATTGACTTAGGCACTTCTTAAGGCAACCAAACAAACTCAAAATCATAAAAATTATTAGAATCACCTAAAGTCCAGCTTTGACTAAGGATTTCATCCATCAAGTCCCCATCGTCCAAAAAGGTTTCCAAGCCAATCCGCATCTCCTTCTATCTTTAGTTCTTTAATTTGGTCCTTCATTTTCTGTATAGTCACGTGGATGCTCTGGCTATGAGATGACAGGTYAAAACAGCACAGTCCTTCAAATTCCTCACAGCCGTGTCCATGGGCCAATAAAAGAAAATCAATTGCCGCTCTGTTTTGCAGCGTTGCGTGCCTGGTGGTTTCTTCATCCTCAAGTAATTGAGAGAGGGCACTCGATGTTAGGTTAGCATGCTTTCTGAGCCAGCACTTAAGGTGAGTAATTTGGCCCAGGGCCTTCGCTGCTGCTACCCAAGGCAGGAAAAGCGATGCAGCGACCCTTTTAGACTTTGACCAATTAACAATTTTGCTATTACAATTTGAGTCTAATTGCTTTATTCCTCTCTTTTGGCTGGCCAATTGAGTATGGTTTTTCCAATACAAAATTTGGGTCTTGTTGGGTGCTACTACAGAAAGCCTGCCAAGAGTGCACAGTCCTCCCTGGAACCGGGATGGGATTCCGGACCACACCCGATTCCCGCAAATCAGGAACCTACCCGTAGGAAGTGCTTTGGGATACATGGGTGACTCAGCTGGGGTGAGATGCTCGTCTCGACACCAATTGTTAATGGAATAAATTTTTTCAAGAGGTGTCATGTCTTTAATATAACTCAATTTCTGGTGTTCTCTGACCAGGATAATGCCACTCCATTCAGGCTGAAGAAAAACCTGAGGCAGTGGGTAGCCTGGGAGGACCCCAGTAGTTCTAATTCCTGGGGTTCCTCTGGTGCTGTCGCCAGTGCGTTCATCCATTTATCCCAAGCGTCCACCGGGTAGGGTACCTGAGCTGAGAAGGGCAGTTCATCTTCACGGAGAGGGATCCCCACCAGGCACAACAAAAGTGGGTTGTTGACGCTGCCCATAGACAGGCACATATGGTCTTGCTGGAGTGCTTTCGCTAGCGTGACCCACACATTGGCCTTTGGCTGCAGGACAATCCATGTGACGACGTCTGATGGTAACAGGATCCAGGAGACCAGGAGAAAGCGGAGGTAGGCAGTTAYGGACATGGTGGTAAGTAAGGTATGGGTAGTCCTTTTTCTGTGGGATTTTAAGCAAAAATTATTCAAAGATGGTTCTTCATTATTTTTTCTTTTCCCCTCTCGCCCCCCCCCCCCCCTTTTCCTTATATTCATAAGGTAGGTAACACACGGGTAAGGGGGTTGTGGGATAGGGAAACACAAGGGTAACATATAAGGGGTTTTGGGGTTTCAGGTTTTGGGGAACAGCCTAGAGGTGGCACAATTGGATGTTCACGTGGCCAGTATCTTGCACCAACGCCTTCTCCATGCGGCACTTGTTTCCTTGTCTGGGGTTTCCTTGTCACAGTCCTGGGTGTTGTCTTTCGTCTCCTCGGGAGTTGTCACCGATGGTCCAAGGTAGGGCTTTATGTTCTTTCCTGGTACCCACTTAGGCCCTGAAGGTGTGGAAACACAGGCGCATCCCCTCCCCCATACAATTAGCGGGAAAGGGCCCAATATTTGATGGCTTTCCAGATCTTTGATCAACACTGGCGGTTGTTCCTTTAATTTGGCTTGGGTCGAATTGGTGAAATGATGGAATACGGGGGGGTTTGCTCCAAGAACTAATTGTTCAAGAAATTTATTGTAAAAAGGGCCTTATAGAGTCTCACAATGGGAGAATTGACCTCTGACCCTCCCCGCTGTTGGTCAAGGACCCTCTTGATAGT
>RAHM01000115.1:2418513-2461481 GCA_003713295.1 Parotia lawesii | reverse complement strand
CAAGCGGGTTAGCCTCTTTTTGTTTTTGTTTTTCCTCCACCACTATTTCTTGTATTAAGTCCACATCGTATGATTTTTGTTTGAGCAAATCTTCTCTTTTGTGATATATCTAAAATTGAAACACAGCCAATCATCTTGGGAGGGGCATTCTCCCTTTGATTTTTGGATAGTTGTGCCGATACTTTTCCCTGCCCAATAGTGGTGGCCTTTTTCCATGCACTTTTCCAGAGCTGTAATGTTGTAACAGCTCGGATTGACATAGGTGTGTGCACGGAAAAAGTGTTTTATCTGAAATGAATTACCTCGTGTCCGGTAAACGGTTTTATAACACTGATTGCATCGAGGGATGGCCGCCTCGACAAGGGGTATCAAGAGAGCTAGGAGGATCAGCATGCATACCAGGGTGGTCTTCAGGAGGCCCGTTGGGACTCGGATGTCACTTCCCCAGGGCTCTTCCTCCCCTGGTGCTGCTCTCTTCCTTCCACTAGACTCTCTCCCCATGATGAGTGTTTCTTCGTCGGTCTCGGACACGGAGTAACTCATTTTTGCTTGGCCTTGGTTTCTAGTTTTGTTGAATTTTATGTAAAATTTGGGGTCTAATCTTGCGGTTATTGAAGAAGAATGGATGTCGTGGTTGGGGGTCTGAAAACCTGCAGAAGTCAGAGAAACAAGATGTTAATATTTAGTAACTGTTTAACTATAACAAAGTATAAGGAAGTGGGAAGTTAGATTGTAACAATAACATTGAGTAATGGTAACTTTAACATTCAACAAAGTAATAACAATAACAACGGGGGAATTCGAATAGGAAGAACAACAACTTGGACTTTCTCAGGAGCATTTGGTGTCTTTTTTCTCTGTTGGTTTCGATTGTTTGGGAGCTTCCTTGCTGTTTAGATCTTCCGAAGGTGGAGCAACAGGGCCTTTCACTCTTCGTATGTGGGTCCATCCCTTCTCTGCGATTCTGATGGCCGTTTCTGTGGTAAGTTGAGCCTGAAAAGGACCTTCCCAAGAAGGTGTTAGTGATTTTTCCTTCCAGCTTTTAATGAGGACCCAGTCCCCAGGATTGATGTTGGGCAGTTTAAAATCCAAGGGTGATGTCTGGACCAGAAAACCCTTCTCCCTCAGCTCGTTCAGGTTGTTGGCAATTATCTGAACGTATTGTTGCACATTATGGTTCCCACACTCTTTTGTACTTATCTCATATGGACTTGCCAAATATGGCAAGCCATACATCATTTCATATGGTGACAAGCTTAGATCTGCACGTGGCTGAGTCCTGATTCGTAAGAGGGCTAGTGGCAAATATTTTACCCATGTCCATCTGGTCTCAATCATGAGTTTGGTCAGAGTATTTTTGATGGTCTGGTTCATGCACTCCACTCTCCCAGAACTTTGGGGATGCCAGGGAGTATGTAGTCTCCAATCGATATCCACTTGCTGTGCCAGTTGTTGGAGGATTTGTGAGGTGAAGTGGGTACCTCGATCTGAATCAATTCGGTGGACCATCCCATAACGAGGGATGATTTGCTCCAGGATCACCTTGCTCACTGTTTGGGCAGTGGCATTTACTGTTGGAAAAGCCTCAACCCAGTGGGTAAGGTGATCCACGATGACCAGCAAATATTTCCACCGTTGAGCGGGGGGCATTTCCGTAAAATCAATTTGTACACTTTGGAAGGGTCTGGTTGCTAACTCGATTCCCCCGCTCACAACATTTTTCATTTGCTTCCTATTTACTTTTAGACAGATAGGCAGTCTCTTGTAATTTGGTTTGCAATTTCATAGATCCCTGGACATCCGAAAGTTTTGAGAAAGTGGTCCACCAGGGCCTTTGAACCCCAATGATGCCTCTGGTGGATACTTTCTAAAATTTGGTGNTGCTGTAGTCCCCTTCCCCCACTAACAAATCGAATGGGAGCCCTTGACCCCCAGATGTATCAGGGAGGACCGGTATTAGTTCCCTTACTTGCTGCTTCCACTTTTTTTCCCACACCCAGTACTCAGTGTGGTTTAACAGACATGACACGATCGTTTTGAGATCGTGGGGAACTAATGTATTGCTTGATAAGGTGGCATGCAGCATCAATTTGAAATATTCACTTTCCCGGCTGAACTCCTTTTGAGTTTTACAAAGCTCCCTAATTGCCTGGTGGTTAAATGGCTCCCAAGTGGGGTTCAAGCCTGTGCGGCTAAATTGGACAGGGGCAGCGAAGTGGGGCTCGAGGGGTTCCAGATCCCGGCCCAAGATGGCATCTCTTCCAGCTTTCCCACTGTGGGAACCGGAAGGGCGGCCGTGGGAACCAGAAGTACCCACCTCCAGGGAGGAGTCAGGGAAGGAAGGGGAGGAGTCGGGGGCAGAAGGAGGAAGATTCACAGAAGGGGAGGGGTGTGGGAAAAGGAAGGGGTTGTTCAGGTTGTAGATTAGGGGACCACCCACTGTTCCCAGGACTGCCCACGGGGAGGGATTAGGGTAATAGGTGGGAGGGTAGGAACTGACATCAGGGAGGGGAAGGAACGGGTTAACATAGGCGGGAAATGCGGCATTTTGGGAAGGGGGAGGAACAGGGTTTGTGGCGGGAAACAAAGGATTAGGGGAAGAAGAAGGGAATGGGGGGTGGGGTGCCATGCGGTCGACACCATTTTGATCTTGAGGGCTATCGCCGCCATTTTGTGGCTTTCGAGGTGGATATGGGGAGGCATGGGGAGTTTTGAAGGAGACTTTCGGGGAGTTAACTTTGGGATTGAGAACTGGGGAAGAAGGGTAAAGGGAAGACATGTTAGGGGTGCTCGGGGAGGATTGCACGGGTCCTCTCTGAGCGGGGTTGAGAGAGACAGAGGGAGTGCCAGGGGGCTGATGGCGACCCTGAGCCCGTGGGCTTTCTGCACTTTCTCTGCTCTCTCGTTTTGGTTTTGGGGAACGGGAAAGATGGGGAACGGGTACGGAGGAAGGAGAAACTGGGATTCTGGCTTCTCCTTTCTGGCTTTTTTGCAACACACTGGATTAGGCTCAGGAGCGTGAAAAAGCGCTCGACTGAACTGTCCCCAGTGCCCCGCAAAAAATTCATCCTAACTTGGGTTTTTAACCAGAAAGAAGAAGAAAGAGCTTCATCCGGGGTTGTATTGAGGGAACTCTTTAAAAACCCACCAGACGAACTTTTTTAACAAAAATTTTGAGAACATAAACTTATTATCTAGAAGGGAAGTCTTAACTTGGACATAAAACTCTTGCTGTTCTTGAGAGAGATCGGCTCCCATTTTCAAGAGCACCTGCCTGCAGCGCTTGAAAATGTTGAACTTAAAATAGAAAAGGGAGAAGGGCAGCAAAAAATTTTTACCTTTTTGTTTTGTTTTTGCTGGGGTGGCTGTCCCTCCAATTCAGGCTGGGGTGCTGCAGTCCTCCTTTTGCGTGGACGGGTCTGCGTCGTCCTGGTTTGGGTTCGGCGGCAGTATCTGTCCACCTCCAGGAGCACTGCTCGTTAAACCGAGCTTGCTTCACTCGGTGGGAGCAGCTGCACCAAGTCCTTTTCAAGTAAGGTCCACACGAACTGAGGTTGGGTCAGGTCCGCGTTCGGTGCGCCACTTGTGGGGTTAGCATCCGGCGATCCTGGCTGCCCTCTGCCACGAGCACCGGCTGGCAAGCCTCAAGGTGTTATAAGAGTTGTTATAAAAGTTGTTAAGAAGTTAATAGTTTAGGCGGTTTCATGGTTTGCGGGATGTACGGGTGTTAGTTAAGACAGTTCAGTTCAAAGTTATAGTTAAAGTTGGGCAAGTTCTTGTTGGGGTGATTAATTGGGATTTTTGGGTATTTCTTAGTGTTGGGGGTATAAGTACTGTAATTATAAAGAGTGAACAGGAGATGGCGGTGTGGTGCACCAGACCCTGAGCAACATCAGAGAGGACTTTTAATCTAGGAAGAGACAGCAAGATCAGCCAATCCCCTTCTGCCCTTCAGCTGGAACCTGGATCCAATCAGGCATCGAGCCATGAGGGGAGAAGGAGGATCTAGACAGCGAGCCAACCACCATTCAACGAGAGGGAAAGCTTCCTCCAATCAGCGGGATTAAAAGGGACTAACCAATCAGGGACTTAAGGGGGGGTAAAAAAAGCGATGCCCCCCCCCCCCCTCAAATTTTGCTTAGCTCCTCAGCACATCACCTGTGGAAGCTGACGGAGAAAGCCTCCCGCCTCTGGGTCTGGAGAGGGCTACTCCCCCTCCTAGTTCCTCCACCTAGATTGTTCTGCTTTGATTTTCCTCTTGTTTTCGCCTTCCTTTTTGTTAATAAACCAGTCAGTCGTTCTAGACCACTGGCCCCTCCCGTTTATTTCAAAGGCACAACTGCTGCTGTCACCTCAGGGGCGGGCACGGATTTATCATGCTGAGGGGGCACGATCCCTTGTGAGAAGCAAGCGAGGCGCGATGTAGACGGATGAAGGAGGCAAGAAGCTGCAAGAGGGAGTCTCCCCTAGAATCTCCTTTATTAGGAGGAAAGGAACGGGGGTCCGGGAAGGAGATAAATGGAGGGAGAACTCCAGGGAGCTCAAGGCGTATCTAGGCTTATAAGGGAGAGAGAAACTGGGTGGAGCTTAAGTCTCAGGCGAATCAGGGTACACCAAGGGGGCGGATACATAAGGTGAGGGTCCAATAAAAATTTTTGAGGGGAGGGTGCAAACAGCAGTAACCAATGAACAACCGATCACAACAGAACTTTCTGGAAGAGGGGGTAGGCCTTAGACCACGGTACCGCCCTCGGATCCTTCCTCCTGGGAGGAGTTGCGCTCTTCAGGGGTGTCTTCGTCCTCCTGAGTGACAGCTGGTACCGTGGCCAGACCTCCCACACCTGATTGGGAAGGTGTCAGCATCCCAGCACTCTCCACCCTTAGATGAAGTCACTCTCACCTCTCCGGTCCTTCTTCTGGGTTCCATTCCTTCAGATGGACTCTCAGCAGTCTCAGACATTGGGAAATCTCTGAATTTCAAATGGCCTTGTTATAAGATTAAATCAATATTGCCCCTGAATTTTGAGTCGAATTATGCTATTATTGGGGATGAATACTGCCTCCAGATGGAGCTCTCTAATGTGGAAGTTGAGGAAACAATAGTTTAAGGTGTAACTATTTAACTATATAACTTGCAACAAGGAACAATGAGTTAACTTTGGAACATATAACTTTGGAATTAAACAACTTACTTATAACAATTTTAACTTGAAAGGGTCATGATTAACTTGGATACTTGAACTTGGGGTTAACAAGGAGAGATCAAAGTAAAGGTCTTTTCTTTTGGATGCTCTAAGTCAGGGAGTCCTCTTCTTCTTTTGGTGGTGTCACTGGTCCTTTGACGCGTTTCACATGCGTCCACCCTTTCTCCAGCATCCACACGGCGGTCTCAGTCGTCAGTTGGACCTGGAACGGACCTTCCCAAGATGGGATTAGTGATTTTTCTTTCCACGATTTTATTAATACCCAATCTCCAGGGTTGATGTTATGCAAGTTAAAGTCTAATGGAGGGGTCTGGGGTACCAGACCTCTTTCTCTCAGCTGTTTCAGATTTCTTGCAATTAATTGTACATATTTTTGGATATTAAGATTGCCACACTCTTTGGCATCTAATTCGTGTTGGCTAGCAAGATATGGTGACCCATATAGCATTTCATAAGGGGAACAGTTTAGATCTGATCTGGGTTGCGTACAGATCCTGAAGAGAGCAAGTGGAAGGCACTTTATCCACAGCCGTTTAGTTTCTAGCATCAATTTAGTTAGGGCATTCTTAATAGTCTGGTTCATACGTTCTACTCTCCAGAACTTTGTGGGTGCCATGGCGTATGTAGTTTCCAGTTAATTCCCAATTGGTGTGTCAATTGTTGTAAAATTTGGGAGGTAAAGTGTGTACCTCGGTCCGAATCAATCTTATAGACAATCCCATAATGAGAGATGATTTGTTCAAGGATCACCTTGCTCACTGTGCAGTAACGTTTACAGTTGGGACAGCTTCCACCCAGTGAGTAAGGTGATCAACAATTACTAATAAATGCTTCCATCTTTGCACAGGGGGCATTTCTGTAAAGTCAATTTGGATACTTTGAAAAGGTCTGATGGCCAATTCAATTCCCCCACTTGTGGCTTTCTTCATTATTTTCCTGTTCACTTTTTGACAAATTATACATCCTCGGGTAATTTGATTAGCTAATTCGTAAATTCCTGTACACCCAAAAGTTCTGAGAAAGTGGTCTGCTAGAGCCTTTGATCCCCAACGATTAGCTTGATGAATACTCCACAAGATTTCTCTAGTTTACTCTTTGTTCAGAATTTGACAGCCATCTGGAAGATGCCACTTGCCTTGAGAATCTTCCTTACCTCCAATTAATGCCAATTTTTGTTTTCCTTGGTCATTAAATATGGGCGTGGGTAAAGTGCTCGTAGATAAGGTGCTGGTAGTATTGTCAGAGAGTACATTCAACTCCATTATTTCTGCCTTTTTCTCCTCAACAGCTGCTTCTTTTGCAGCGAGGTCTGCAAGAGCATTCCCTCTTGCTTCTTTGGTTGTTCCCATTTGATGCCCTGGAACATGCACAACTGAAATTCCTTGAGGCAGTTTAAGTGCTTCGAGAATTTTTAAAATCAGTTCCTTATGTAAGATATCTTTTCCCTTGGTGTTGAGGAATCCACGCTCTGCCCAGATTTTCCCAAACGTGTGGACTACTCCCTAAGCATACCTCGAGTCGGTATAGATGGTTCCAATGCTTNAAAATTTGGCTGACTGGGTATACTGATCAATCCAAAGTCGGCAGTACCCAAATAAACCTAATAATTGCCGAATTTCTTTTTTTGTTTTTGGAGGGGGTAATTTTATGATCCCTTCAATTCTTTCGGCACTCAGTTTCCTGGTGCCATGCCCAATTATGTGGCCTAAATATTTTACTTCTTTTTGTACAAATTGTAATTTGAGTTTTGAAACCCGGAGTCCTTCGTCTCCTAGGAAATTTAGCAAATGAATTGTTGCCAATCTAACTGTGGATTCTTGCTCCCCAGAGAGGAGCAAGTCATCCACGTATTGTATGATTTTGATACCTTTGAGTGGAGGGAAGAACTGTAAAAGCTCCTCTAGCGCCTGACCGAAGAGTGTGGGTGCCTCGGTGTATCCTTGAGGCAATCGGGTCCAGCGAAGCTGTTGTCTCCGTCCCGTGTCTGGATCTTCCCACGTGAAGGCAAATATGTCCCTGCACGAGGAATCCAACGGACACGACCAAAAGGCATCTTTAAGGTCAATGACCGAGAACCAGGTATGGTTAGATGGAATTTGGTTCAGCAGGGTGTACGGGTTCTGAACCAATGGATACCTGGTCTGTACTCGGTCATTTACCTTGCGCAAGTCCTGCACCAAACGGTACGTGCCATCTGGTTTTCGGACAGCCAAAATCGGGGTGTTAAATGGGGACTTACACTCCTCGAGGATGTTATCTTTTAGAAGTTCCTGCACAATGGGTTTCAGTCCTTGGAGTTTTTGTCGGTTCAGGGGGTACTGTGGTACCCTGATGGGCTTGGTCCCTGGAATTAGATTGACAGTTAGAGGTGTCATATCTATTCTTCCCCTATTGCCTGGTCTGGGCCAGACAATAGGGTTAATTTTGTCCTCATCCGTTTGTTTTAATACAAACAATTTTGTTTGCATCCGGCCTTCTTTGGGCACCACCCCAATCTTAAGGGGGAGTTGGAAGTCCCGCCCTAAGAGGTTGGTGCCAGCCTGTGGGAGGAAAAGTATATCTGCGCAGTGTGAGAGGCCATTACCGACAATGGTAATGTTTTCTATCAAAGGGGCTGCAAAGGTTTCTCCCTTTGCCCCACAAATGTCGAGTGTTTTCTGCTTGCTTATGTAGCAACCCTTTATAGAGGTTGCCACACATGTCCTTTTGGCTCCTGTATCTACAAGAAATGTCACAAGCTGTTGATGGGGACCTACTTGTAGCGTTATCAGGGGCTCTTTAAGATGGAATTTTGTCCCCACAGGATAGAGCCCTTGACATCCTCAGTTATTAGCTATTTGATTTTCGACCTGCTGCGCCTTTTCGTCTCGGGCTTTACGGAAACAATACCATGTTCCGTGCCCGGCCCGATTGCAATAAGTACAGAAATGTTTGCTTCTGTCTACAGCAGCAGCAGCAGGTCGCCTAGGTGGTTCTGGGGGTGTTTCTTCAACTTTTGTTTCAGATATTTTTAATTCTGCCTCAGCGGATTTCATGATTTTCGCCTTCGCTTTCCATTTTTCCTCGTCCCTCCGGACATAAACCTTTTGGGCCTCTTCTAACAGATTATCTAAATCTCTCTCTGGCCATTTCTCTAATTTCTCTAACTTCCGCTGAATGTCAGGCCAGGAGTGGAGAACAAAATGCACTTTTAGCATTGTTTTCCCTTCCTCGCTTTCTAGGTCCAATTGCGAGTACAACTGCATGTCTGATTTTAGGCGGGTCAACCAAGCCGCCGGGGATTCTGTTTTATCCTGTTCCCCACTAAGAGCTTTCTTCAGATTGCTGACTTGCGGGACCACTTCTTTGATTCCTTTGACAATCAGCTTTCTGTAGTCTTCCATATTCCGCCTATCTATTGTGGAATTTGGGTCCCACTGGGGGTCTTCACATGGTAATTTCCGTTCTCCAGTGGGACCTCTATTGTCGTTGTTCTCTTTTTCCCATATCTTAATGCCAGCAGTTCGTATCAGTTTCTGCTCCTCCAGGCTAAACAAAGATTGGAGGATTGATTGCATTTCGGGCCAGGTAAAAATATTTGGCCCCAGAAACTGGTCGAACTGCTGTGAGAGGCCTATGGGGTCGCTCAGTAAACTTTTCATCTCCTTTTTAAACTCCCTCACTTCTGAGGACGAGAGTGGGGAAACTACATACCCAATTCCCCCATGAGTGCCTCCCATCGGGACCTCTCGAAGAGGTAAAATTTTTGACTTTGTTGGGGTGCTTGAGCACCCAGGACATAGTGAGCAGGCCAATTTTGTTTGTTTTCTCCTAGTTGAGAAGGCAGGACCTTCTGAACTAGGAGAAATGCATTGGGAATGATCCAAACCAGCCNTTATACATCCTCGGGTAATTTGATTAGCTAATTCGTAAATTCCTGTACACCCAAAAGTTCTGAGAAAGTGGTCTGCTAGAGCCTTTGATCCCCAACGATTAGCTTGATGAATACTCCACAAGATTTCTCTAGTTTACTCTTTGTTCAGAATTTGACAGCCATCTGGAAGATGCCACTTGCCTTGAGAATCTTCCTTACCTCCAATTAATGCCAATTTTTGTTTTCCTTGGTCATTAAATATGGGCGTGGGTAAAGTGCTCGTAGATAAGGTGCTGGTAGTATTGTCAGAGAGTACATTCAACTCCATTATTTCTGCCTTTTTCTCCTCAACAGCTGCTTCTTTTGCAGCGAGGTCTGCAAGAGCATTCCCTCTTGCTTCTTTGGTTGTTCCCATTTGATGCCCTGGAACATGCACAACTGAAATTCCTTGAGGCAGTTTAAGTGCTTCGAGAATTTTTAAAATCAGTTCCTTATGTAAGATATCTTTTCCCTTGGTGTTGAGGAATCCACGCTCTGCCCAGATTTTCCCAAACGTGTGGACTACTCCCTAAGCATACCTCGAGTCGGTATAGATGGTTCCAATGCTTCTAGCTAGTCTGTGGAGGGCTCTTTCTAGAGCATACAGCTCACACACTTGAGCCGACCAGGCCGATGGTAGCTTCCCTTTTTCTAAAACACACATCTTGTGCCCATCTACTACAGAGTAGCCAGAGCATTGTTTCCCATCTAGGAGTCGGGGAGATCCATCAATAAAAAGTATTTCTCCTTCATTAAGAGTGCAGTCTACTAAGTCTTCTCGAACCTTAGTTTGTAAATCGATGACGTTGATACAGTCATGTATAACGGGATCTTCAGAGGGAGTTCCATAAAGGAACTGAGCTGGGTTTTGGTTGGAACATGTGACCAAGGACAGGTGGTCAGTAAGCATGAGTACCGTCTCGTATTTTACCATCCTTGGGTCGATTAGCCACTCAGATGCTCGTTGGCTAAGGATGGCTTTGATTGAGTGTGGTGTGTGTACAACCAATTTTCCCCCAAATATAAGTTTTTGGCTTTCAGAGACCAATGTGGCAGCAGCGGCGATGGACTGGATGCAGACTGGCCTCTCTCTTGACACAGGATCTAATAATTTGGAGAGGTAAGCAACTGGCTTTCGGACTCCACCCCAGTCTTGGGTCAACACACCATAAGAAATTCCTTTCTACACGTTAATGAACAGGTCGAATGGTTTTTCTAGGGAAGGAAGGCTTAAGACGGGTGCTTTAGTTAATTTAGTTTTTAGTTCTTTTAGCTTTTGATCCTCCAAATTAGTCCAATCGATTGGTTCTTTTTCAGTTAATTTTTCGTATAAAAATTTGGCAGATTGGGTATATTTGTTGATCCACAATCTGCAATACCCAAATAATCCTAATAATTGTCTCACCTCTCTTTTTGTAGTTGGAGGTGGTAAATTTAGAATTCCTTCAATTCTTTCAGAACTTAACTTGCGTGTGCCATGCATGGCCAATTAGATGTCCCAAATATTTCACTTCTTGTTTGACAAATTGCAGTTTTGATTTTGATACTCTTAAGCCATTTCTTCCTAGAAAATTTAGTAATTGAATGGTACCCAATTGGGCTGTGGACTCCTGCTCTCCGGAGAGTAGCAGGTCATCCACATACTGTGTTGCCTGTATTCCTTTTGGTGGAGAAAAGGAACTTAACAGGTCTTCTAGTGCTTGGCCGAAGAGTGTGGGTGCCTCGGTGTAACCCTGAGGAAGTCGAGTCCAGCGGAGTTGCTGCCTCCTGCCAGTGTCTGGATCCTCCCACGTAAAAGCAAAGATGTCTCTGCAATGAAAATCTAGAGGGCATGACCAAAATGCATCGTTAAGATCAAAAACAGAAAACCAGTTATGAGTAGGTGGTACTTGGTTCAGAAGGGTGTAAGGATTCTGTACCAGAGGATACCTGGTTTGAATTCTCTTATTGATCTCTCGTAAATCTTGCACCAGCCGATAGGTCTTATGTGGTTTTTGTACTGCTAAAATGGGGGTATTATATGGTGACTTACAGGTCTCAAGTATCCCATCCTCCATTAGCTCTTGGATGATGGGTTTTAGTCCTTGTCTTCTTACTTTTGTCAATGGGTATTGTGGTACTCTGACTGGTTTAGTTTCTGGAAGTAAATTAATAGTTAGAGGTGTAATGTCCAGTTTCCCTCGGGTTTCTTGGTTTGGCCCAGACCACCGGGTCAATGTCCTTCTCATCTTCTAGGGTTAAAACAAACAGTTTAGTTTTCATTTGATTACCTTGTGGTACCACTCCAATCCTGAGTGGAAGTTGGAAATCACGTCCTAGAAGGTTCGTTCTTGCTTGGGGTAAGAATAAAATGTCTCCTCTCTGGGTGCATCCATTCCCAGAGATTGCAATGTCTGTTATTAAAGGAACTGCAAAGGTTTCTCTTTTCGCTCCGCAGATGTTTAAAGTTCCATTGTTAATGTAGCATCCTTGTGGTTTCTCGGTGACACAGGCCCTCTCTGCACCTGTATCTACTAAGAAGTCTATTAGTTGTTCCTGGGGACCCACTTTCAACTTTATCAAGGGCTCTTGCAGGTGTTTCTGCTTCCCCAGGGGATAGAGCCCCTGACATCTTCAGTTGTTTAACATTTGGCCTTCCACCTGGTAGGCCGCTTGGTCTCTTAGTTTTTTATAGCAATACCAGTGTCCATGGCCTTCTTTGTTACAATATGTACAAACTAATTTATTTGGTTCAGGTCTTTTTTGTGCTGTTTCCTGTTTTGTTTCGGGTGATTTCCCTTGAGGAAAGGAGTCATGTTCTGCGGTTTTCATGATTTTTGCTTTAGCCTTCATCCTCTCCTCATCTCTTCTGACATACACCTTTTGGGCTTCTTCTAACAATTCGTCTAGGCCTCTCTCTGGCCATCTCTCTAGTTTTTTCTAATTTCCTCCTGATATTGGGCCAGGAGTGTAAAACGAAATGAACTTTGAGCATGGTTTTTCCTCCTTCACTATCTAAATCGATCTCTGAGTATAATTGACTATTGTTCCTTAATCGGATCACCCAAGCGGTTGGGGATTCGTCCTTTTCTTGTTCCCCGTTAAAAGCCTTTTTCATATTATTCACTTGAGGCACTGCCTCTTTTATTCCTTTTACAATTAGCTTCCGGTAATCCTCCATGTTCTTCCGATCTTGCTCTGAATTTGGATTCCAATTTGGATTTTCTGCAGTTAATTTTCGCTCGCCAATTGGACCTTGATTATTATTGTTTTCTCTCTCCCAAATATTAATTCCTGCAGTCCTAATCATTTTCTGTTCTTCTGATGTAAATAATGCTTGGAGGATCGATTGCATCTCCGCCCAGGTATAAATGTTAGGTCCTAGAAATTGATCGAATTGTTGGGAAAGCCCCACAGGATCACTTAGAAGGCTTTTTTCATATCCTTTTTAAATTCACGTACCTCTGAAGATGCCAGAGGTACCACTACATAACCAATACCTCCTTGAGCACCCCCCATTGGTACTTCTCTAAGAGGTAAAACTTGAGATTTTTTGGAGATACTCGAGCAGGTGCAGCACTCGGTTTTATTTTGCTTCTTCCTAGTTGAGAATGCAGGGCCTTCTGAACTAGGGAGGTCCGAATTCACTTATTCATTTGTTTTATTTGTATCGGAGGAGGATGGGAGATTACCGTCACTAATTGTGGGATCTAATTTATCATCGGTTGAGTGATCCGAACTTAAGGAATCATCATCTCTATTTTCATTTGAAGAAGCTGGCGGGAGTATGTCAAGGGGATCCCACTTTGGTTGATTTAATTTACTTTTAGATTTTTCTTGTTTTTCTTTTAGTTTTTCTTTGACTGGTAAAACTTTCTCTGGATCTCGTTTTTCCCAATATTTTAGCCAAATTTTGGGATATTTTAATTCATCTGAAGTCTTTGGGCCTCGATAGTATACATAGGAATATAAGGCTTTGCGAAGCCACATCTCAGAGGACCCATGCTTAGGCCATTTAAGACCGTCTTTTCTAATTTTTCATTTTGGCCATGTAAACATACAATATTGAATCATTTGGCACTGATCCTTTTCCTTTGTTAAATCATTTTCTTCCCATTTTGTTAACATTTGCCCCAGTGGGCTATCTGGGAAGATTTTGTACCTTTTTAGTGGGTTGTCCCTTTTGCTATATGCCTGTCCCATCTTAGAAGTATGAGACAAACAAGTAACTCTGGGAAAAAAACCCTTTTATTTTTACTTAAATCAACCAAAGTGTTACAAACAATAATAAATCAACTAAAGTATTACAAACAACTCAATTGTATATATGGAAAAGCTTAAAATTTATAGTAGTTTAAGAACTAAATTAAAATAGAAGACCCATGGGAAAAAGGCAAAATGGCAGACCGTGGGAGCTAAAACAAAATTGGCAGCTCATGGGAAAAAACAAAATGGCAGACTCCTTTGCTAATTTACTTTCTTTAGAATGGAAATAAAGAAGACAATTACAATAATAAAATGGTAAAATGGCACTTTGGAGTTAAAGCAAATAAAACAAAACACTCAAGTAGAGCACCAAATAAAATATAGGCAAAGCAACAGATAAAATAAAGGTACTCACTAATACAGACCACAGTAAACTAATTAAAAGGTAATCGTACATGTAATTGAATCCTAAATCAAATTAAATGCTTGTTTAATACAACTAAAACAAAAATGGCTGCCTCGTGGGAACTAAAACAGGAAATCTCAAAATGGCAGCTCTTCCTGCCCAGCAATTAAGATAACTCATTTAAACTAGAAATAATATAATAAAAGGAACAAATACAACAATAAAATGCCAAAACGGCACCTTAGTATTAAAACAAACAAAGCAAATCACTAATATAAACCACAAGCCGATTTGGTTTAAAAACACAAATAGGATGAAAGTACAAACAATGATAGACCACAATAGAGCAATTAAAATGCAATCACACATGAATTAAGATATTCCTTTTAATTAAATACTTACAATAGATAATACTGAAAGCAAAATAACTAATTAAAGCTTTTAAGCAAAGTTTCAATCTTTAATTAAGGGACTAATGTGGCAGCGTCTCCGGCCCAAGTTAAAATGGCGGCTTTTCCCGCCCTGAGAGCTAAAGGGAGAAGAAGGAGGTTAAAATGGCGGCTCTCCTGCCAAAGGAGAGAGAAGAAGGAGGTTAAAATGGCAGCTCTCCCACCAAGGGTTAAAGGAGTAAGAAAATTAAAAGTAGTTGTCCGGAGTCCGGATTAATTCTTGGGACACTGCTTAATAAACTGTGAGAGTTGCACGCACTCCCTTATGTGGTTTCCCTCCCCAGTGTGAGCTTACAGCCACCCTCGATCGCCTCCCTGTATCCCGAAGGAGTGATCCCTCGTGGTGCGCCCTAGGGTTGTGAGTCTGTTCAATCGCTCTCCCTCTCACACAGGGACGGCCAGACCCCGCACACACACTCTCACAAACAGACTCCACCTTGGGAAGTCCCCTTATAAAGAAAATTTTAAAACTTTATGTCTCCTAAAAAGGAGTAATTCCCTAACTATGTGCCCCTTGTAAAAGGGTTAGGGCCTCACCTGGTTTTCGCTGTGGGTGGTGTCCTCTCGACTGCCACGATCCACGTAAATCCAGAAATCCCAGGGGAAAAGGAAGTATTCCAAGTAAAAGGTACAAAAATCAAAAAAAAATCCAAAAATCCCCGGAATTTTGGGCAAAAGATGGATCCCGGACGAGTCCCCAAAAGAGTTGTCAGAAACAAGACAACTCTAGTTTCTTTAAGAAATTAAAAACTGTTTATTACGAACAGGAAAGAAACAAACAAGTCCGGGACAAAAATAAAACTAAAACCAAAATCCAGGTCCGCAGTGATCAGAGACCACAATTGCGGAACCGGCCTTATTCCCAGAGCAGAAACCCTGCAACACTGGGGTGACTCCAGCTAGTCCAGAGTCTAAAATGTTTTAAGGATATCTCTAGATAGAGATAGAGACCTGGCAACCCAGTGTCCGGCCACACCAACAGCTGTTCTGAGGTGACTTGCACCTTCTGTCCTGTGGCAGGGACTTTTATAATATCCTAGTCCCGCCCATGACCGCCCACTGCCCGGCCCCCATGGTTCTAGTTGATTGGTGATGTTCAGAGATGAGGTAATGTCCTTCCACCTATGGCTCGCTTGCTGCTTGGGGACAGCCGTTCGATGATGTCGCTTGGTTGGAAAGGCGGGAAGGATCCTCGTTAAAATTCTGGGTTTCTATGGAGCCTGGTTGCAGGGTGGCAGTTAGGAACTAAAAATAGCAAGTTGTCAGTTACGAAGGCTTTCTTGTTAGCAAGCCCCAGAGCTTATTTGAAAACTCATAAATGTTAAACATTTGTTAAAAACATTAATTTGGCTGCAAAACAAAACTTACAACATTAGAGGGTCTCAATAAGTAAGATAACAGCATCGAATGTACATAGAAATGAGTAAAACATGATACCTTTAACAATTTTGAGGATTAAGAGGGAAACAAGGGAACAAACTTGTGGATTTCTTAACAACTAGGATTTTAACAATGAACTATGCAAAACATCTTTAATTAAACTTTATAACTTGATGACTTGTTAATTGCAGATGGGAGATTTGAATATGCAAAAGGCCAATCATTAAATTTATATATAACAAGAAGAATGCTTGTACAGCCAATTTAGAGGATCAGATTTTTTCTTGATGTGTGACAGATCAATTAGAGGGGCCAGAACAGAAGGGTTGATTTGTCTGGTTCTTTGGGAAGGCTACCACTTACCAGGATGGTGTTAAGACATTGAAAGAGAACAAAAAGGTTAGATTTATTCTGTACAGAACACTAAGTTTTCTGAAAAAAAAACCCACAACAAAAGCAAATAGTGTACTTACGTTATAAATACATATTGTTCATAACCCCTGAATGTATAAAAAGAGAATATTTTATAAATACTGGGAAATTACATATTTACCTTACAATGCTTAAATTACCTTATAGTCTCCCTTACACCTTATTTTTAATTTTTCCTCTTCAACATAAAATATTGTCAGCTACAGAGGTGCTTATAAAACACACCACTACAACACTTTGTTATTCAGTGTTATATTGATACCTCCTGCTTTCTCTCCTTGGAATATTCAGATTTTTAAGACCATGTTCCTTGTTCTAAGGCAAATATTTTAGGCTCAAGAAATGGAAATGAAATAGTGATCCATTACACACTACAAGCTGCACATTCTGGCCTCAGATGCTATGAACTCTTAAATTTTCTAGGTGACTAAAGTAATTGCTAAAAGCCATGACCTCCATAACTGAAAATTCAGTAAAAATACTGAAATCCCACTTGCAAATTTTCCTGACTGTGATTGGAGCCGTCGAAACCACTCAAAGACAACGAAACAAAATCTGATAGAAGGAGAATATTTTGTATAAAGCTCTTTTGCCTGGGGATGTTATTATTTTGTAAAGCAATTTCAAATGAAATATCACTGTTTGCAATACCTAATTATTTATTAAGTAGTCCTGCAGAAGTGCCTCTTCAAAGGGCTTCAGAATTAACCTCTCTGGTTGATTTATCCCCCGTCAGCAGAAAGGACAAGAAGAAATACACAACCCAGTTTCCATTAAAAAGGAAAAATGGTCACATTCAACTAAAACTGTCTGACACAAACTATTTCATACATTCAATTTTCTATCATAATTTGGTCATACTCTAATACCGTCCCTGCCTGGATCCATAGATGCACAGGCAGGTTCAGTATTGGATTCAGTAGCAAAGAGATAGGAAGGGAATTTGCTTTGCCTTCATTCCGACAGGCGAGTTTATTACATCTTCACCCTCGAAGGGCAGGCAAGCAAATCCAAGGACCATGGCTCACTCAGGGATTTTCCCGGGGCCGGGGGGAAAGGCGGGATCAGGGAGCAGGGACCAATGGGAGAGCCCCGGGGGAGTGGCAAGGGGCCAAGGCCAGCAGCCAACTGGGAGATTCAAACTGGAATATATTAACTTAACAGAACCTTACAACCTGGGAGAAGCCCTCTGGTCACTTTAACCTCAGCCACCACAAAATTCCTCTAGGGACCACCTTGGGAGAAAACAAACTTTGGGGAATAGGTTTGATTTGAAAAACAAAGTGAACTTTAATATGACTGTTGTTGGAATGGGACAGACAGGATAAGGAAAGGAGTCAATCTCCTATATCTTGCTAAGTCACCCTTTCAAATTTTGAGGGAAAATGTGGGTATCTGATTACAAAAAGAAGATTAATGTAGAATGTGGTGCAGGGAAGACAGAAGCTCAAACCGCACATGAAAGTCTACAGTGTGGTTTGCTCTAAATTACATTGCATTTAAAATTTGGCAACATAGGTTTCTTAAAGGCCAATACTACATTTATTCAAAAAGTTTTTAATATTCTAAAGGTGCAATACAATTGTAAGGAAAGGTGGACCCAGGTATCTGATGATGTTTTCTATGACTCTGCTTTTACACTTGTTCATTCTGATTTCTGGAAGTTGTCTGAATACAGATCCCAACCCAGAAAAAAAAAAAACTTTAGCAGGGGAACAGAAATTCAAGAATGAGAGGTACAACAATTCAGGATTTTTTTCTGTTTGACAGCATACCTAACTTGTGAATGTATTTCAGCAGAGTTTGCTAAGACTTAAGTGGATTTTTAGAATACAAATTGTCTTCTTATAACAGCAATCACAAACTAATATGTGAGTAAATAAAGAGAGTTTGGAAGTATTTTTATCAACACCATTCTGATTTTCATTTTAATCATCATTGTCTTTGACAAATAAAGATATTTCTATTAAGAAAATTAAAGATTTGGATACGTGTCATCATCATCATCTTCATAATCATCTCCAAAGGTTTTAATTTGAAATTCCCTTTCTCTGTTATTTTAAAGATGAAATTTACTCCATGGAATGCAAACAGGAGTCTAGGAAGCATACCTTTCTTTTTTTGTATGTATATAATTTACCTTGTTAATATTTCAGTTTATAAAAGTATCTTTTTCAGCTATTCTCAGACATTTACCTAAAACCATTGCCGGAATTACTTTAGGAAGTGGGATTATTACTGGAGCTGTATGAAAGACCCACCTTATAGGCAATGAAATAAAATTCACTCTACGTTGTCTCCTGTCCCCATAACAACAAGATAAGTCTTATCATATAATTTAATTTCTGCTCAGGTTGAATTTTATACATTTTATTCAAGGCAAAAATGAAAAAGTTAAACCTACTTATTCTGAAAAAAATATGTAGTACAAATTATAAATTAAATTATCTCTTTCTGTAATAGCATAAATATTGATTGAACATAAAAAATACTTCCATTAAAAAGATCATCCGTATCTCAGATTCTTTGGCTTTTCCAAAAGTCTGTATTTTTCAACTAAAACATCAATAAAGTATAAGTAAAATAGCTTAAATACACCAATTCAGCATCTTCCTGATTTTATCCTTTCATCCAATATAAACTCTAATGTCAAAGTTAACTTAAAATGGAATTTCAAACAGTTTTAAGAAAGTTATACTCATCCATACAGATCTTCTTAATTTTAATTTTCTTATGTTTGGGAATCTGTTATGCAAAAATGTGTTTTTAAAACCAAAATAAAGAAGCATAGTCAGAGGGGAGGAAAAAGAGAAAACAGAGAAATAATTGGAAGCACGGAACCTACAACATATTTTATTCTCAAAACAAATAGAAACCACAGGCAGAAGGCTGTATTTGATTAAATTTTCGTAGAAAACAAGACATTTTATTATGCTGTGCATTGTATGAGTCGTTTCAATAATAAAATGCAATTTAGTTTTACTACCAATGGGCTGTACAGTCTCCTAAAGAATGGACATGATGAAAATAATACATATTGTTTATCATGGTGAGTTTTCAAGCCGTGAAAGAAATTTCAGGCAGTGGTCATCATTGCTCAGGCACAAAAAACACAGCTGGAAATTAAAAGAGCCACAGAAGAGATGAGAAAAAGAGTTTCTGGTGTTCATTGTGCACATTTAAGGAAAGTACTGCAATAGCTGCTTTGTTTGTGTGCTGGGAAGTATTTGGAAGATAGTTTTGGATTTAGGCTGCCTCACTTTTCAAA
Source organism: Parotia lawesii (assembly GCA_003713295.1). Lineage (NCBI taxonomy): Eukaryota > Metazoa > Chordata > Aves > Passeriformes > Paradisaeidae > Parotia > Parotia lawesii. The sequence continues at coordinate 2,442,265 of RAHM01000115.1, read as the reverse complement.
TGAAGTTGTCCACGTTGTCAAAACTACTATGTTGGTCACCTTACAATTCTGAACTATTTACCTAAGACTGAAGAAAATGGATAATGAAAAAGAAAACCTAAGAAAGCCCCCGAACAAACAAAGCATCTGAGTTTGAGAGGAAAACAGATGCTGCTTTCGTTTAAATGACATTTTGACCGAAACAATCAGTACCTTGGGAAGGGAGGAAGGTCTTTAATATGTAACAGTGTGGGCATTTTCAGTAGCTGGATAAACTGCACCACATCTGCTGAACAGATGCAGCAATGGGATAATTCTGAAATTCAGCAATAGTTAATCTTAAGGTGCCTTATCCAATTTACTTCATGTTCCCTTGGGAATGCGAATGCTGTTTATTGGCATGATGTGTAATTAAGGAACGGTATGAAGTTTTATTTTTCTGTCATTCTTAATTCTCTTTCCCTGCACCTAGAACATAAACCTTCCTGAGTTCCATCTTTGCCAAAGATACAGGTGGCACTGGAAAAAATGTGGAATGACACGGGGTCAAACACAAAGTGAGTGTTGAACAGCAAATCCCAGCAGTGCTCTTTACTCCTCCTGTTGTTAAGGAAGCTGGCAGACTCTACTTCTGGGTGGAACTGGGTACAAACTTCTGGTTTCTGCATCCACGCAGCCAAGATGAGTTTGGAATAAGTCTTTTTACATTCCTAGGCAGCATATCTGCCCAAATTGTTTTAGAGAAACTATCTTCAGACAACTCAAAAAAAAAAAAAAAAAAATCAAAAAATCAACGAGAATTTCAGAGAAGATTATGTGAGAGTGAGTCCTGTGAGGAGCAGCTGCGGGAGGTGGGAAAGGGGCTCAGGCTGGAGAAAAGGAGGCTCAGGGGGGACCTTGTGGCTCTGCACAACTCCCTGACAGGAGGGGGCAGCCGGGGGGGGGTCGGGCTCTGCTCCCAGGGAACAGGGACAGGAGGAGAGGGAACGGCCTCAGGCTGGGCCAGGGGAGGCTCAGGTTGGACATCAGCAGGAATTTCCCCATGGAAAGGGTGCTCAGGCCTTGGCAGGGGCTGCCCAGGGAGGTTTGGAGTTCCCATCCCTGGAGGTGTCCAAGGAAGGGCTGGAGGTGGCACTCAGAGCTCTGGGCTGGGGACAAGGCAGGGATCAGTCACAGGTTGGTTTTGGAGGGCTTTTCCAATCTAAATGGCTCTGGGACTCTAATATTAAGAAGATATTGATGGTCAGCGACTCTGGAGAAAAGAAGGAAAGGTGATGAAGAAGGTGGAAATAATATTATTTCCTAACAGCTTTCCAGTTCCTTCCAGTTGAACCTGGTCTTTTGCGCCTGCATTAAGGCTTATCCCACTGTGATAATATTTATTTTTGCTAGTACTGATTAAGAACATCATATTAAAAGAAATGCAGTCAGTTGACTTAGAACTGCACAGAGGAAACGACAGCAGCTGTCCAGGATCCTCGTGCTAAGCAGCCAACACCACTCGCAAAACAATTTTACTCACAGATACATTGCTGTTACGTGTGGTTGCTTTATAAAGCATTGTGATAAGTTCTTTGACAGTTGAGAGCAACTTGCTTTGCCTCCTCTGTGGACTCTGATCTAAAATGTCATTCTGCACCCAAAAGATTAATTGAAAAGTATTTGTGGTTTAAACTCTTTTCAGATGAAAAGTTTTCGTAACAGACCATGCACAACATGATTTTAAATAATTCACGTTTTTATTTTGTTATTTAATGCCTGCTGTAAGCAAGAATTTAATACATCCAGACATGAGAGATATGTGTAAAATTTACTTTTTAAAAATTCTTTCCTTTTGTGTGTGTCTTTGTGTGTTTGTGTGTTGGAGTGGCAGAAGGAGCCAGAAAGATTTACAGACTTTATTTTCTGATAAGACTCAGAAAGGAAAAGGTCAGAATTTTCAGCCACCTGAAATCTAAAAAGTAATAAAATGTACATATAACTCTCTCTTAAAAGTAATACAATTCAATATTATTTTCCTTAGTATCTCTTACTATTACCTTATTTTTTTAAAATTCCTTTTTCTCCCACCACCACTACATTCAATAGTTTTAGCCCCACTATGTTCAATAGTTTCAATTTAAACATACTCTTGGATCTGGAAGGTAAACAGAATTTCTTATCTACTTGTTGCTCTGTTTTCATCCCTTTTGTTTCCGTTAAGTAAAGTCAGTTTGGAAACATCAGACCTTAACTTTGCCTTGAGAAAATTCTGAGGAAAAGAAGAGGAAGGTGAATTTTTTCACAATGTGACAATGGCAAAGGGCAGATAGAAAAAAAAATCCCCTGAAACAGGAAAAAACACAGCCCAACTCAACAGAAACAACTTAAAAAAAAAACCCCACCCCCCCCCCCCAAAAAAACCCCCCCCAGATAAAATTAAATTATTTCTATATAATAAGGGAAAAAAATTCAATTAATATGTAAGTTCTACCAAAAATTTATACTAATTATAGCAGAATTCTATAGTATTTCATCCAGTTGAACTCTTTCTATCAGCAATACAGGAAGATGAAAGAGTGAGATCAAGTTCCAGTTTTCCATGAAAGCTTTCTCCAAAAAACTACAGCACTGCTATTAAAGCAGGAAATAAATACCAAGACAAATTAGCATGCAAGTCTGCCTACAGCTGTACAACTTAACTTCTTGGTGGAAAATTTAAATCAGATTTAGACAGGCAATCTGTGTTTATTTGTTCAAATAAACCCAGAATTATTCAGAAAGCAATGCAGAAAATGAAAACACAATGAAACAGAAAAACTGAAAGGATCGAACACAACATACAGGGGAAAAAAACCCCAACAAACAATGAAAATCAAAACCAAAGTAAGCAAAACTGAGAAAAGATGATTTGGAAATTAATAAGGAAATAACAAATAATAAGTATTTTTGACATTTACAGAATTTTAAGAGCCATTTACTCAGACACACTCTTATTTATTTACAATTCATATAGGGAACATCTACACTGCAAATTACTTATGGTTGATTTTACTACATTAGGCAATCTATTCCACAACATTTGTTGCAGTGGAAGCATATGGGTGTTACTACAAGGCTGATCAGGTGCATTTCACCTCACAACTGTTCCAGCACTGTTTAAAAATAAACTCAAATCATGGAATTTCCAGAGGTGGAAGGGGCTCACAAGGATCATCAAGTCCAAGTCCTGTCCCTGCACAGGACAAAACATAAAAGAAGACTAATTTTTTTCTTTTGGAAGTCACACTCGCTTCTCACCTGCCTTTTTTTTAAATGCAAAAATACATTATTATGAAAGTTATTTTTGCTCCCCATTGTGCTAAGTTTGTCTGCTGACCAGTACTGTATATGTATATATTTTATTATATAGATAATCTATATATTATATGCATCCCATAAAGTTGATCCAGTGGTTTTTCAGTAAATTGCAGACCTGGCCGTGAATTAACCAGTAAGTAATATGAAATAGTATTCTGCTTCTCAGCCTGGATTAAATGCCAGCTGCTTTGATCAAACATGTTAAAAAAAAAAAAAAAAATCTATTACTTCCTAATGAACATAATGTTCTACAATCAACTTGATTGGTATTATGCAGGGAATTACAATTTTACTCATTGTTGTTGGGAATGATATATTCTACTGCAGCGTCAACCAGGCCACAGAGATAAGAGGCTTTAAGAGTTTAATTAGAAGGGTTTTTAGTCTTAAAGATATGCAAAGAAGATTAATACTAGTGGGCTTGAAAGCTACATGGGATCTCTGATGACAACTCCTGCTTTGAGGCAAATACTTGTTTTCTAATTAAAACCCACAGTACTAAAAATGCTTTGAAGAGATCTGTGCAGACGTTCTTATTCTCCAGTTGCAGTGACAATCAAAATATTGACACTAATCTGGATCTCTGCTCTCAGAGGTACTGAGGGAAACAACTGAGATTTGTAGCTTTTGCCCACGGTAGTTTCCCCCAGAGCTGGAGCTGTCTGTCAGTTGCAGCCATCACCATCATCCTTCCGTGGTCATTACGCACAGGCGCCACCACGGAAAGAAAAACACATGCGTCAGATGATTCTGATAAAAATTCTTGATAAAAACTCCGCTGTTTCCTTTACGTGTATTCAAGGTGATAGATTGGAGTGATCTGAATCTATGATGGGAGCCATTGTGAAACTGTAAAAATATGATGTTAGTAATTAATGAAAAAATTTTGTCACTTATGAGCTTTGGAAAAAAAAAAAAACCACTGAAAGGACACAAAGATTTTGTGAACTACAACATAGAAGTCTTAGGACAAATGCGGTGTGGTTTATAATATAAGAAGGTTAGAATCCCAGAATGGTTTGGGTTTGGAGGGACCTTAAAGCCCATCCAGTGCCACCCCTGCCATGGCAGGGACACCTCCCACTGTCCCAGGCTGCTCCAAGCCCCAATGTCCAGCCTGGCCTTGGGCACTGCCAGGGATCCAGGGGCAGCCACAGCTGCTCTGGGCACCCTGGGCCAGGGCCTGCCCACCCTCCCAGGGAACAATTCCTTCCCAATATCCCATCCATCCCTGCCCTCTGGCACTGGGAAGCCATTCCCTGTGTCCTGTACCTCCAGCCCTTGGCAATTGTCTCTCTCCATCTTTCCTGCAGCTCCTTCAGGCCCTGCAAGGCCACAGTGAGGTCACCCCAGAGCTTCTCCTCTCCAGGCTGAACAACCCCAGCTCTCGCAGCCTTTCCTCCCAGCAGAGCTGCTCCATCCCTCTGAGCATCTTTGTGGTCCTCCTTTGGATCCTAATCATGGTTCACAGCTGGAACAACAATTACACAAAAGAGTTAAAAGTACTGAAGAGTGAATACAAGCTTTCTGAGACGGAACTAGTGAGATAAATCCAAGAAACATAAGGGGTAGAGAACAAGAGTGACCCGGTGTAACGCCTCTGAAGATTAGTTTTCTAGATGTATTTTGTACTTCTGTGTGAGAGAACAGAGCAGTACAGCTTCACATTCTAATTTTGGAGCGTTCTCATATGGAGAGAGGCTGTGGCAGGTACACCTTGTTCATGCTAGACATTAAATAGAAGCCTTTAACAGATGTCTGCCTGGCACTGTGAGTGCTGCAAGTGCTGGAATAGCCTTGGCAGATAAACAGTCATAATTAGATGTCAAACAGGAGTCCCATTTGAGTAAACAAAACTTTTTTATGCCACTGAGTGCTCCAAATATTGTACGGTAGTATGTACGTAGTGTGTGCCAAAAATGCCTGCTCTGAAAGGAAACAGGATGATAAAAGATTTTCATTATGAAAAAAAGGTATATTTTGCCTGTAAAAACTGTTAACTTTTTTCTGGGAAGTCTAGACAGCCATGGAAGAAGCAACAGCTCACAAGGAACATATGTGTTTTTTAACTAGGGCAGCTGATATCAGCATGGTTAAAAAATAACACTTCCAAACAAGACCTGTTTCTGAGAAAAAAAAGCATCAAAACTAAAGAACTTAATCCTAGCCAAAGACAGAAGAATTAAATTTTCTTTTAAAATCAATGTGTGCATGATATTCATGTGAAGGCTAATGTGTTTGAAGGCACAGAATTCAGTTAAAAGGAAGAGGAGAAACCAGCATAAACCCCTCAAAATGACTTAAAAATGAGCTTAAAGTAATAGCAGAGCAGGATGAGAGAAGCATTTTATCTAGAGCTGGTGCCACAGGGATCCCCACCCGTGGGATTACACTGAGCCCAAATGAAAAAATAATCTGCCTGGCAGAAATGGACCATTTATGCCTATTATCTCTGATGAGAGCACCAGATACATGTAAACATTCATCTATTCATTCTGCTGCCTTTTAATCCAAATTTCTGATTTTACCCTGCAGTGAAGGAGAAGTTTCACACAGCAAGGGCACGAGGCTTATTTAAAATCTGCCAAATAGTCATAGCGTCTGAAATACTGTTTATCCAAAGCACAACAATTTAGCATCGAGTGGAGGAGAAATTTCAATTTGCACAAGACTGGGCCTGGGTCTTACAATGTTTTCAGTGCAGGAGTGGCACCTTAGAGGAGCTGGAGCACAAGGCTGGTCCACAAGCAGTGTCTGAGTGACCGTAATTGATGCTGCGCTCCTGCTAATCCTTCACCTCCAAGTATGTGTCACTGTCTAGTTCCCTTACAAACCAGAAGCACATAATTATTCTTACTAGTTAAAGCACTGGACTGTTAACACAAATTAATAAAGTTATGGAGGAGTTTCTTAGTGCACAATGGTCATTTTGTGTACGATATGATGGGAAAGCTGCGGTGAAAATGAAAGCAGTGCCTTCACTACACTTCAGAATAACAGGCAGGGTCCCCTGGAGCAGCGGCACAGGAACGTGTCCAGCTGGGCTCGGGATGGCTCCAGAGAGGGACACTCCAGGCCCTCCCTGGGCAGCTGCTCCAGGGCTCTGCCCCTCCATGGACAGAAGTTCTTCCTCCTGCTGGGGTGCAACTTGTGGTGCTTTATTTTATGGCCCCTGCTCCCCATCCTGTCCCTGGCACCACGGAACAGAGCCCGGCACCATCCTCTGGCAGCCCTCAGAGGTGTCTGTATGGATTGATGGGATCCCCTCTCAGCCTTCCCTTCTCCAGACTGGCCACGCCCAGCTCCCGCAGTCTCTGCTCATCACAGAGATGCCCCAGAGCCCAAATCCTCTCTGTGGCCTCCCCTGGACCCTCTGCAGCAGCTCCTGGTCTCTCCTGTCCTGAGGAGCCCAGGACTGGCCCCAGCAGTGCAGAGGTGCCTCAGCTGGGCAGGGCAGAGGGGCAGGATCCCCTCCCTGACCTGCTGCCCACACTCTCCCCGATGCCCCCAGGATACCAGGATATAAAGAGAGACAGAGATTAGATATAAATATACATATAGAGTGAGATAGAGATGTAGATAGATAGAGATAGAGACAGAGATAGATGTAGATAGATTTTGGTTTATCTTGGCTTGCACAGTAGCAGGCTGCTAAATCTCAGGCCCTTCTTAACTCTGGCATCATTTTGAAGCCTAATTATTGTTAATGTACTTGTGATTATACCATGTGTAAAGCAGATTCCAAGTCTCTTCGTAATTAACAATGAACGTGGTGTTTTCATTTGCCCGGGACAAAGGTTATGAAATCAACAAGGAGGATGCAGATCCCAGAGAGCATCACCAGGCCTGTCGGCTTCCCCAGCACTGGCAAAGCCCCTTGTGCTCTTGGCCAAGTGATTCAGGTATGAATGGTTGTTGTTGTTCATAGCACCACCCTATTAATTCAAAAGGCACGAGAGTTGTCACACCAGCACATTTTCTTTTACTGTGATGTCATCTCCATGCAGCAAACTGCATCAGTTTACTCTGTCATGAATGGTAATTGTCTTGTTAAGTCCAAGCTGCTATGAAATGGAAGTTTCTGCATCTAAAACCCTGTCATACACGTAAATCTTCAGACCATACCCACCACTGCTTGGTTCTGTCCCTCTTTCCCATCTTTCATTACCATATCCAGATGCCTTTTGGATGTTTCCAGGGATTGAAGATTCACAGCCTTTCTGTTACAGCTTTCGGTCACTCTCACAGTGCAAAAGTGTTTTATTTAATTGTTTGTTAATTGAACTACTCTTTGTGTTTTAACATAACCATTTTTTATTTCTGTGTAAGTTCATGCAGTGTTTGACCATTGAGCAGTGAATATTTGGTGTCCTTACTGCCATTCAGATATAGTAATAAAAAAGGATGAAACAGAAGAGGAAAGACAGAGAGGAAACAGGGGAAGGAGAGGAAAGAAGGAGGAGAGGAAAACACTGTTTGAACAGACTGTTATTCACTGCAGTTATTTAAGACCCAGAAGAAAAAGAGGATTTTCTACTAGATGAGCTTGTTTCAAATACCTGAGAACTGGGGAAGACCACGAAAGGCAAGTCTGAGTAACTCCAAACAAACACAGATTTGTTTCTCTCTGTAGCAACGTGTAGCTGCAGAAGATTTATTCCCAGTCTCTATTCCCCCAGGATGCTGGGCTCTGATCCTCCCTGCTTCCCCCTGATTTGCCAAACTTGTCACATTCGGCTGACTCCCCACCGAGTTACAATTTAACCCAGTGTCCTAAGGCAGCCCTGCACAGAATAAAGAGAAATTCTTGGCAGTGTTCTGTTTCTGGTTAGTTTAGTACAGAAATAAAGGAAAAGTAGAAATGTGGCAGCGGGAAGGAGAAAGTTAGAGAGGCATTAAAATAAAATAAAAAAATCAAGACAGTTTGCTTCAAGTGTGTGGCAAAGATGAGAGAAATCCATCACAGATTAGGTTAGTCTTGGAATTAACATTATTTCGTAAAAGATAAACATTTAATTACCAGTGGAATAAGCAATACCTGAGGTTATAGAAAATTCGTAAATTATGTTAAAATATCTACCTCATTATCTTTGAAATGAGGAGATGGAGTGAATTTCAGAGGCCAAGTTTTGTGTGTGTGGTACAATTCTGTTCATTTTGCATTATCTTTTTTCAATTATTTTTTATCCTAAACCCACAAATTTTAGTGTCAACATTAAAAGTTACAACAATGAAAATTAAAAAACTAAATTAATAGAGCAATACTCAAAAATTAGGTGGGTCTTATTAAGTGATCGTATGATTAAGTGAAACAATGTTTGTTTAAATGTAAATAAAAGAAGTATTTATATTTGAATTTCTATACTTTAGAAACATTTATATTGCCCTTTGGTGACAGAAACGTTATAAACATTGTAGAAGCAACTTTCAGCCTGACAAGATCTGCAGGCAAAACTCTTATTTCCGTTGCTGGATTCTTTTGTGAAATTCTGAAACCCATTCAAAGTGACAAAAACATCTGATATTCCAGTTTACATATTTTATAACAGAGGTGTATGTTATACTTAACCACTGTATCTTGACAAATAGATTATTAGCTGGAGTGACTTAGAATGGTTATTTAGGTTTTAAATTTTGAAAATTGCTATTTCTACATATTCTGAAATGCCATGCCAGACATTGAAATGCCTTTTATTTATTTTTCCTTTTTTTCTTCAGTTGGTTTAAAAATAGAGAAGATTAAAGAAATTAATACCATGGTCCTTAATTAATCAACAATTTATTTATTAACTAGATATTTAAATTAGAATGTAATCAATTGTAGTTAAGTTCTAAGAGCAGGAAGTGACAAGAATTAATCTGAATCAAAATGAAAGAAGGCTCTTTGATATTTTCATATGGTTTGTAAAAAGTCATTTGGGCAAATTAATTTCTTGGGCTGGAGGAAGATTTTTCTGAAGTTTTTTCTACGCTCAAAGAAGAGGGCAGTTTTGTTAAGGGAAATGATAGAAATTAGCAAAACCATGAATGGTTTCAGATGTGTTTGAAGGGAGAGAGAGAGATCAGGCAGAGGGATCATGAAAAATGTAATTAAACTCTCAGGTGCAATATGTGTCTTGTTGAAAAGGCACAAATTTAAATGAGGATATAAAATCTTCCCTCTGATTCAGTCAATTTCAGAAGGAGAAGGAAAAAAAAATAAAAGAGGAAGAAAAAAAAAGATTAGGAGGGGTGGAGATTCATTTCCTAAAACTGTCAGGGTTCTTGTGCCAGTGGTTCTCTTGATGTTAAGAGGATCACTTGTGTTATGCACTACCATGAATCCAACGGGATTATAAGGAATTAACTCGTAAAAAAGAGAGTGCCACATTGTACTAAATTAGTGATTTCTCAAATCCAAGAGAAAAAGTGTTTTAGGGAAAGGAATCTAGAGTCCCAATATACAATTAGCATTAATTAAAATTCTGCAGTGCTTACATGGCTGGTACAAGTATATGAGACCAATCTAAACATTTCCATTGCATTACTTTCCAGGGAAAAAGATATTCCTTAAATGTGATTTTTCCAAATTTCTGTCATGCCTAAAAGATCCCTGCAGTTTAAAATGTTCCAGTTTGTGGCAACCTGATTATTCTCCAGCAGAAGGCCATGGGTTTTACATGTCCTGCTTCAAAAAAGGCATTAGCTATGTAGTCTAATTATGAGGAAATATATTGAACCATAACTGGTCTTTTCTATGACTTTTTGATATTTTCCTGACTGTAAAAGAAATATTCATCTAGGTGCAAAATGAGACATATTTTCTGTATGGAGGATCCCAATAACTACCCTAATTTTCTAGAGTTTCCAGAGGGAGTACATTTTGTATGATCAGAAGTCTGGTTTTTTTTGTCCACCAAGATCACATGCAAATGAATAGTAATTAAAATGTTCACATTTACTATGAAACAGGCAATGTTTAGTGCAAATATTAAATTTTAAAAACTGCAACGAAGCAAATAAACAAGATAGACAACATTGTCCGCATTGTAAAAGATAAAGTAATGCAGTATGTCACAATGCCAAAAAAAATGTTGAGAAAGTTGTAGATTTTAGGAGGAGTGTTGCTAATGAAACCTGACTGCTACAGAAAAAGTGAAGTTCAAAAATAATCCTTTGTATACACTAGATGCTCACAAGCATAAATTATGCATTTGTTTATATATAATTCAAATTTCAGTTAGACTGTAAAATTCATCTCTGTAAACGAGGTCTATATTTCATATAGCACAGCACCAGAGTGCTACCTTCCAGAAATACAGTCTCACAAACAGCAGCAAGTGCACAGTCAAAAGACCAAGAAAAATCTATTACTATTAGATTCAATATAATTAAGCTTGGCACAGCTGCTTAACAGTATGCATGCCATAAAATAAAGGAGTGGGAAAAACAGCAGTGTGGTACTTTGGTGCAAAACCACCAAACACATGCTGTAAGAGCACGTTTTAGGAGAACTTTGGTGGTATTTTCAGCTCTTCAGGCTCCACTGCAAAACGTTTTGGGTTCCCAGTGTAAGAAAGCAGATAAAGTGGTGTGCATTCAGCAAAATGCTTGGGCAATTGAGCACTTGCCATGTGAGAGGTGAGGCTGAAGGAAGCAGATTTTATCTTGAAGAGGAGGCAAAAAAGATGTGAGAGGACCAAACATCATCTTCCTAATGCCTATGAAAACATTCCTGAGAAAACAGAGGCTTTCTACTGACACAATTTCTGATTGGAAATACAGAAAAGAGGGAAAAACAACAATATAAGGACAATCAGTGTTGTTGTTTCATGACTCTGTTAGTCAAAGCCTGGGGGAAATATGTGGGAATTTTGTGTTGACCCTGCTTTGATGAGGTTTTGGGATAAACAACCTCCTGAGGTCCGTTCCATCCACGATCCATAATACTGAGAAAAGTGGTGAGGAAGATGAGGAGGAGTTAAAGCTATTAAGAACTGCATGAGTGCCAGAGTTCAAGCGTTGGCACAATTTTATCAAAAATCCTGAGTATGAAACACTGAGAGTTGTGTGTAGTTGAGCTGAGTAAGGAGAGGCACTCTATTTTTATCTAGTGACTGATGATGATATTAGTTAGAGCTCGTTTTGCACGTTTAAAGCCACGGTCACAAATCAAAAGTTCAGATAAAGACCAGGAGAACTTTACAGAAATATCAAGAAAAGTCAATCCTAAATTTGCTGTTTCTAAATGGCTGGAATAAAACCAGTTTACTTGGGAAGAATTAAACTTAGCTCATATGCTCCCTACCAATAAGGCTTGAAATCCATTCAAGTTTACCTTTTTGGATAACTTCACTGGATTGAGAATGGTCTTTTGTTTAGCTGGAATGCAAAATCCGATAATGATTTTTTTTTTTTAATTATTTTTTTCACTGAATCTAGGCCAAGATATGAGAACTCTCTTTTGGGGCCCCAAAATTCTATTTCCTTGGAGACACAAGTCTTAGAAATGCTGTATAATCTAGAAGAAGCAAGAGTTTTTGTTTTGCAATACAAGCATGTCTCTAAGTTAAATCTCAATTCATTTGCTGATCTGGACTATAAACACCAGTATTTTATTTTGATTTTTTATTTGAGGCGTAGATGGACTGGATTAACTCTCAGACTGCGTTTGCAATACTGAGATCCCTCTTCACTTATTAGAAAACCCTAAATAAATTAGTCTTTCTCTTAATTAAGTGGTTAAACATCTGTGCAGGTGAACTCTAGTGCAGTTATCTCAAAATGAGATCCTGCACTTCTCTTTGTGTGTTGTACAATATTTTTCTGATAGCTTTGAGTCCTGCTTTACAAATCCAAGAACCTTGTACACAGCATTATATACAATATGCTCTGCAATTAGGCAGCATATGGCATCAAAGAAAAATTATATATTTTCCTTCAACTAACAGCAAGTCAAAAATAAAAAATTAAAGAACAAACTGGTAGAGCATGGTTGTTTTCTAGCAGTTTAAGAATTTAGGGAAAATGAGTAAGAGATATCAATAAACCCAGGGTACTGTAACATCTTGTCGCTTCCAAATTTGAGATTGTGTATTTTTGCCTAGAACTGATTGTTTCAATTAAGCAGTGTTCCCATTCTTGCATAATTATCTCCATATAAGTTGTCATTTTACTTTCAAACAGCAGACTGGAGACTACTTAGTTCCTAACTAGAAAGAACAGTTGTGTTTTTAAGTAAACAAAGATATCGAGGACTGAAAACATTCTTATGCTGCCTGCCAAAAACATTATAAATGCACTGGGATTTTTAGCAGCTATTCTATTACAATCACTGATTAAGTGTGCTATCAAATATCACAGACTTACGTATTTTAGGCAAATTCTCAGGGTTTCTGATGCTGACAACTGTAAGAGAGATAAATGAAGAAAGATTATACATTGTAATTACACCATTTCACTGTGTTAATGACATACTAAAGGACTCTCTTGCATTTTCTGAATATGTAATTCCCACTAAAACTGAATTAACTGCCCTTACAGTGGTCTTCACAGATATTTAGGATTTATATGTCAATCAATGAAATGAACACAGTACATCACTCTTTTTCTTTCCGTATCAGAAATTGCAGGCCACACAAGACGCTTTCTACATAATTCTTTTCATTTTCCTACTGCCATATGGCCAAGGAATCCACAAAGTTATTTTGCAAACTACTATCCTCCCCTTGAAGATGGAAAAAAACTCCCAAAATATAAGAGGAGAAAGCGGGTATACAGTGAAGCACAAAATCAGAAATGAATAATGTACTTTCTGTGCTCAGCGCTTCCAGTGCAGGGACAAATTCAACCTCACCTCCAAGAAAGGCAAATTTCTAAGGTTAGGCAGAGAAAAAGTCAACATTGTACCCAAATACTGATACACATATAGTGACTCATAGCTTTCCAGAACCGACAAGACTTTGTTTTGGGGTCAGGCTTCAGAGTGACATTTATTGTCTCAGGGTGAGGGCACCAGAGATATGGATATTGCAACACGTCTGTCTTGACAGTATTTTATTAGTCTCAAAATAAAGCCAACAAAAAATGCCTGATTTTGTCATAGAAGTATGGCTCCCTCTATTTAAGATTACATGTTTTCTTGCAAAATAGCCACATTTTAAAAGGATGGAGGGCAAAGCAAGAGAACCAAGTGAAACGTGATTCATCTACCACAGTTATGAGAAATTACCAGTTTTTTAACAACCTACATAAGTTGTTAAAAGGCGTTTGAGACATAATAGGAAAACAAAACACTGACACCTAAAATTATGATACAACGTTCCTTTCAGCTATTTAAAAATGCTTTGCTAAGTCAGTCTGGCCTCAAAATGTTCAGGAATGCGGAAGTATATTTACCACCAGTTGATAAATAAGGGAATGTAAGTAGGCTTTGAAGTTGCCAAAGGAGAAATTTTGTTAAAATTAGGATCGACACCCTTCATTTTTGAGGCGGCCCCTGGTGTTGGCTTCAGGCTAATTGGCTGGGTGTTAATCACCGCTGCAAAGCCGTGACTTGCAGTGTTCTTGAGAGAAAGAATCAACAGATCCATGGCAATCTCTCCTTCTCCACGGCAATTAGCACGTTTCCCTCTGCACCCAGGGGCCGTGTCGGGACTGGAATATGAAATAACACATTTATTTCTGCGAAGAGTTCCGGTGCAGAATTACTGAGATGGCATCCAGCAGGAAGCGAGCAGTCATCTGGCCATTGCCGTGTCAAATTGCTCACAGAACAGGAGCAAATGTCTTCAAACAAATGGCTACACCAGAGAGGAGGCTCCTGCCTTTTTAGCTCTCCTGGTAAATCTACACCTGACACTGCAGACAGCTGGCAGGGCTTCACTGCACACCTCCTGAGCCTCTCGGGAGGGAAGGACAACGTTGCTGGCAGATTGCTCCTGGCAGAACCACGTTGAGTAGGAAGATCAAGCGGCTTTAAAGCCAAAATGCAATTTTCTGGCTGATCCTTCACGCTGGAATAGCGTTTTGGCTGCACCCTGAGTCCTTTACTGAGGCAGTAAACATCTCCCCAGGGAAAAAGCATGCATCAAACAGAGTTAATAATCATGTTTTTACTGTCTTGGGGACCATTTCATGGGTGGGGAGAGCTTAGTTTAGTAAAACCCTGGTCCCAGTAAAGCTCTTAAGTTTGTGCTTAACCCCAACCACACGAACATTTATTTAAAAATCTCAGAACAACTTGTACTTAAAATTAACATACTTAAGATGTTCAGTCAGTCGTATTTCAAGAAGAGAAAAATAGGTGTTATCATTATATTAGTCTAAATGAAACAAATTTCCAAGTTTGAATTGTTACGCGGTGAATGCCACGACAAACTGAAGTGCTGGATGCAGTCAGAAAACACAGATTTTCCAATTTCTTCACTGAGATTGCTGTTTAGGAAATGAAATCTGCAATCCTACAAGCACTTGCACAGGCTGAATCTGGGCATCCATGCACGTTTGCATGTAGGTTATAGCAGATACGTATGCAAGTCGGGAATTTGGGCGTCTCTAACTTTGATTTTCATGAAAGAATATTGTGGTTTGTATTCTGTGTAAAGAGCTCAGGTTCGTACAAAGAGGTACAGATCTGCTTGTATGGATTTTTGACATGAAAAATTAGATTTAAATGCCTTTTTAGCCAGCGGACTGACACTCCTTTAGCATCATAAGTTGGGGTAGGACATTCACAGCCATATTTTCAGAATTCTTTAAAAGTATTGTGCCGACTGTGGATCATCTTTCATGCCAAGCTTCAGAGTATTGGTAGGGATAATCAATGTGCTTTTTGTACATTTATGTTTCCACTGCATTTGCCTTTTTTAATATTCAGCAGGGTCCCTGTGCCCATGACTAAACAAAGTTAGAAACTTAGAGTTGTAATTTTATGGTCCTACACTGTTGCTGAAACAATGTGTTCTAATCTAGGAAGCATATCCATTTTCATAAGAGATAATATATATCTCCAAGGGTTTTTCTAATTACATTAAGCCCATTTAAACCTCTGATTACTGCAGTGAAAATGTGTATTCTTTAATGGATCAGACAGAGCAGCTTCCAGAAGAAGATGAAGGTACTTAATTTAGTTTGCAATTTCATTAATGCAGACTTCAAAATAATTTAGAGACATAATCAACAGTGGCAATTCCTCTATGGCTTTATTAGATATGTCTTTGTGGTTTTTTTCTTGTTTTGTTTTTGTTTGTTTGTTTTAATTATCATTATTTATTGCTTGTTCAAAGGTAAAAAACCCACATTATTTTGAAACATCATATTGCATTCTTCTGGTATGCAATATTTGTAATGTAGCACGTATTTGGAATCTGGAATCTGTTCTATTTGCTAAACTAGTGGCAAGTTACAGATAAAAATATGAATTCTGCCATACATCTCTGCCTTACATCGCTTTAGGAAAATAATTGCTCACAAGCCTCCTTCTTCTCATGTAGGTGTTCTGCCTAATTACTTGAGATCTGTTAATATTTATCCTGGGCTCCTCTTAGATCTTTTGCAACCCTGAAAACATCCAGCAGATATAAAGACCCTGGGAGAGCTCCTGCCGGTGCTGAATCCTACACTGAAGAGAACTTTATACCTAAACTGAGAGGTAGCTGGGATTTATTCCTCTAGAAAAGGCAATAACCCTGTAGTTAGTGAAGATTTCACGTTCATAAATTCTTCACAACAGCATTCCTGCCCATAAAACCCCATAAAAGGAGGAGGAAAACACTCAGATTTATGTTCTGATTCAACACAAAAGTTTGAGAATTGAGTTCATTGTCAGGACTGCAGAAGTTCTGAGGAGAGGGGAACAACCACAAGTCTTGAAAAGCAGTTGGGTACACTCTCACCCCCAAACTCATCACAGATCATACATAAAAGCATGTTTAACCTCAGAAATATGCAGGTAAATGAAGTGTGAACAGCAGTGAAGTCAGGGCAGGAAAACAATCATTTTTCCAAAGTAAAGAAGAAGGAACGCTCTGCTCCCTTACAGTCTGGACAGGCAATGGGATCCCAAGTACAGTGTTTTGAGATTCAATATTTTACTATCAGTTATCAATTTGGTTCTTATTTCAGAGAACAATTTGGGTTGGAAGGGACCTTAAGGCTCATCTCATCTCACCCCCTGCCATGGGCAGGGACACCTCCCACTGTCCCAGGCTGCTCCAAGCCCCAATGTCCAGCCTGGCCTTGGGCACTGCCAGGGATCCAGGGGCAGCCACAGCTGCTCTGGGCACCCTGTGCCAGGGCCTGCCCACCCTCCCAGGGAACAATTCCTTCCCAATATCCCATCCATCCCTGCCCTCTGGCAGTGAGAAGCCATTCCCTGTGTCCTGTCCCTCCAGCCCTTGGCAATTGTCTCTCTCCATCTTTCCTGCAGCTCCTTCAGGCCCTGCAAGGCCACAGTGAGGTCACCCCAGAGCTTCTCCTCTCCAGGCTGAACAACCCCAGCTCTCCCAGCCTTTCCTCCCAGCAGAGCTGCTCCATCCCTCTGCTCATCCTGGTGCCTCCCCTGGCCTGGCTCCAGCAGCTCCAGGCCCTCCCTGTGCTGGGCCAGGGCTGGGGCAGCTCTGCAGGTGGGGTCTCACAATGCAGCTGCCCTTGGACCTACACATGGCACATACAAAGACAAAGTTTTTTTTTTTTTTTTTTGGTTCAAGGGATTTGAAAGCCAAGATCTATTCTTACACAGACATGTAAGACACAGAGAAAATCAGTTTTGATCTAATATGTAAAAAATTACATTATAACTGCGGTAACCTGCCTTGTTTTTCTAGCAACGTATTAAAGTAGAAATCAGAAACAGTGTTCTGCTTTGAATAATCATATTTATGTGGAGTTGAGAAGCACAGGCACAGACTTGACATCGCTCAGAGATGTTGACTTCAGCAGAGCAGCTGTTACCTCGGTAGCTGGTGGTGATGAAGACTCATGATTTTTACCCTGCTGTGCTGACTTCGTTTTGAGAACATAAGAGTTTGAACGCGTCGGAAATCCTTGTAGAAAGACACCAGCACAGAAAAGTTTCTGCTGAGGAAAGGCTGTGGCAGCTCAGTTGGTTTAGCCTCAAGAAGAAAAGGTTAAGGATGATTTAAATTCCATTTTCATTGCCATAAAGGCAGTAACCTGATGCAGAAGACAAAATAAGGTTCAGGGCAGCACAGAGGAAAGATGAGAGGCACACAGGTTGCATGAAGCAAGATTTCCACTGGATCTGTGCATTAAGGAAAAGCCTGTTCAAGGTCAGGATGATTAAGTACTGGAACTGCTCCCAGAGAGCGGGCCAAATCTCTGTCCTAGAATTATTTCCTTTTTTTTCACTCCTTGACCAGTCAGGGCCCTGAGGATACTAATCCAAGTCTGAAGTAATCCCTGCTTTGAATAACACAACCTCATTGTGTTCTTTCTAGTCTACACAATTTCGTGATCAATCCTGACAAATCCCCTGAACTCTGCATTTAGAGAACTCAGACCCTCCAAAACCCATGGCTTTTTACTCCCAGCCCTTTTTGTACAGGTTTGTTAAACACAAAAGTGAAAGCAAGCCTGTTAGAAAATTATCTTTGATCTATGGAACATCAGGATCCATTCCTTCCTGTAGGTTAAGCTGTAAAACAGAAACCTGTCTTAGTATGTCCAATGTTTGGTGTCTTCCCCACAACACCAGAGATGAAAGGGGAGTATAAAAATTCTTCATTTTTGTCCAGCAAGGCTTTAGTGAAAATCTGAGCTTATTAATTGGTAACGATATATCGTATAATTAAAAATAAAATGCAATAAATGTATAATATAGAACGTGTTTTATAATATAATGTAATTCATGTAATATAAAATATATTTTACCTGATAATACACACCAGAAGACATGACCCTTTGTAAAACACATCACACTGCAATGGATGTTTCTTTTAAGGCAAAGTTGGAGAGGCAATGAGAGTTACACCAAATACTGTGTTCTCAGCTGGATTTTCTTTTTCTTGCATTTAAAATAGACTTAAGGAAAAAAAAAGGTATTTATTATTAACCCATGTCACTTTAGTCTACATACACTTACTTAATGTGTGTTTGTATACACACACATGCACTGCCAAAGGGGGACAGTATGAACAACTGTCAGTAATTTTGATGCAGAATCAGAGAAAGTTACTCCAGTCCCATCAACAGAGAGTGTCAGTCCTTGAGGTTTCCCTCGAAGGTCAGACTGTGAAGCCAATGAATTGTATAATTTGTACAGTGATGTAAAAAAAAAATCTGTTTCATGCACTCTGTTGTCAGTCTTATATGAAATACATCCATCCATGTGGGTGACACATATTGCCTCTGGCAAAGTAGAAAAAAACAGAATAAAGCCAACAGATATTTTGTTTTTTAGTTGAGATGAATCTAGGAGAGAAAGAAAAAATAATGCTAATTTTGAAACATTATTTATTCAATTCTAGCAGTCATGATAAAAGACCCAATTCTTTAGTATTTCATGTTTAAGGTCTGTATAATTAGAGTATCTTCAAATTTTCATGCTTAGTCTGGATTCTACAGAGAAATTTTGATGTCTCAAAGTCAGTCTGAAGCTATCATGGTTTCTCAAGGCATTCACTAATATATGCTAAACTGGTGTAAAAATCTGAGTATGAGATTAATCTAATTAGTTAAACTCTATGTAAAAAAACAAGCTTACAGGAGGGAAATATGTTCTCAAAGACAGGTCCTTTGGGCAAGTCAAAACCAAATAATAATTTAAAAAATTAAGCTGTCCGTTTCAGAAAAGTTGGTCCACAGCACTTTTTAATACCATGAATGATTAAATAATTGGGAGTGTAAGATAAGGAGTTTTGTAAAAGACAAATTTGCTCTGTGTAGTCCATCTCGCTACAACTTCAAAGTCAGAAATTTGTCATTTCTAATTATAGCCTTCTTTTCAACTTCTTGAATCCTTCCAGTTTCCTTTAGGCTATTTGGATATTTTTAGGACACAGCTGTGTGTTGAGTAATATAAGCCTATTGTATAAAGTTCCCATTTTCTATTTTAACTTCTAATAAGTTTTTCTTTTAAAAATAGATACATGAACAATAGAAATTGTAGATTAACCTGAAGAAAAACTTCCTCTTTTATAAGAAATAGTCCTATTTCTTTAGGACTCTCTCAGTGGCAGCAGAATTTTTACTGATTACATTATTACTGTAATCAGATTCCAATCAAGACTATGTTTCTGAAAATTATTTTAATATTTCTAACAGCAACTGCATCTCTTCTGCGATTAAAGAATCTAAATATGGACAGAGGAAATATACACAAATCTGAAAAAACCTTGTCTATGCATAGTCACATAAATCTTTATATAATATATAAATATTGCTTGACAAAAGGGAAGGAAGGAAGGAAGGAAGGAAGGAAGGAAGGAAGGAAGGAAGGAAGGAAGGAAGGAAGGAAGGAAGGAAGGAAGGAAGGAAGGAAGGNAGGAAGGAAGGAAGGAAGGAAGGAAGGAAGGAAGGAAGGAAGGAAGGAAGGAAGGAAGGTCAAAATGTTTAAAAATGAAGAAGCAAGACTCTTAATTTATGAAGCTATTCTTTTTTTCTTTGTGAATGTTGAATTCTGCAATGTATCATCTTTTTAACCCTACATGAACAATGAAATCAAAACCTTACTTTTAGCCTTTTATCTCTTCCTACAGAAAAGAACTCTGCTTGTTCAAGTGTTGTGATTTTGGAAATGGACTCATGATTCAACAGCCTGAGTAACATTTTGTCAAAATAGTCCTGATGCCAAAATCGTTTTCAACATTTTACTCATAAACTCAGTCAGTTAGACAGGGCTGAGACAATCAAGATTTTTGATGTGTCTTTCAGTATTAAAAAACTTTTGCTTACTTACAGACATTTATCCAAAACCATCAAATTTCAGCAGGTGTCTGAAAAAGACTTGTTGCCTTTTTGCATGAGTTTAAGGTAGAGTTTAACGTGCAACATTGATCCTGTGGACTGTGCAAATATTTTAATTTTTTTTTGTTTCTCTTAGCTCTGATTAAACTAAACAAACATTTTACTACAAATGGATATACTCTTCTGTTGTGATCATTAAGAGCTCACCCATCTTGAAAAGAACTTGTATTGTTTAATTGCATTAATAATGGAATTGAAGTTTTAAATCAGTGTGCATGTAGCAAGTGTGCTTTGGAAAAAAAAGAAAAAAATAGAAGAATCACAGTTTGGGGAAGGACTGATTTCCCAGAGGCCAGGCAGACAATGCTGTTCTCAAGATAACAGAAAGCAGACTCTGCTTCCTAAGAGTATCCCTAAGCAGCTTAGATCAATTCTCTTTTTTACAGAGCATGCTCTATCTCCTGTTCTTATTCACACAAAACATTTTATTTGTGTCACTGGCTCCATCGAGTTGGGTTACTGGAGAGAGAGATATCTATTTAAAGCTACATAACTTGGAAGCAGCCTTTCAATAAAAGGGTTGCCTATGTTTCCCAAACTAATGATCAATTTGGTTTAATAGCTACTTAATTATCAGATGTTTCTTTTTTAAATAGAAGTCTAATAACTCACTGAATTAGACCATAATTAAGTAAGAAATTATTTTCCGATGGTAATGTGTTTTCTTTTCTTCTGATTTGCCTTATTTCTGTTTTTCCCCACCTCTTCTGTGGCTTGATCTGGTATGTATTCTCTTATTATTCATGTGACTTTGAACATGGTTAACTACTAGTCTTCTGTAAAAATAAATAAATAAATTCAGAGGCTGGTAATTTAAACTTCCTTCTGCTTAATTGGGTAGCTAATGGGAGGAATTCAAATTTGCAGTACTGCAAGCACAGCTTTTGCACTGCTCTGCCAGTTCAAATACATTTTGCTGGGCACTGGAATGTTGATATGGCCAAATTAATTGGAAAATGGGAGAAGTAAATTAAAAAATAATTTATTTCTCTGTGGAAGGGCAGACAAATAAAAATGTGCCTCTCTAGCTCCCTATGGCCCAGTAAGCCTTGGGCTATTAGCAGTTGGCATAAAGTCGCCTTCATGCTCCCAGCTATCCAAAACCATGGGATTGCTTCCTACTAAGAATTGATAGATTCAGAAGCTGGGTGAGGAAAATTCCCTGTTCTTTATGGCATTGTTGTTTTTTTTTTCCTGGTGCACATTTCTCACTGGTACATAGTTCCTAAATATTAAACACTTAGTTAAAATATTAAACACTAGCAGTGGTGCCATCTGTCCAAAGAGAACTAACACTCTCTGCTTCATTACAGATGGGGCAGGTGTTCTAAACACAGAGGGAATCAGCTAACCCAGCTTTTGTAAAATCACAAGAAGTCCTAAGGAACACGAGTCCCCAGCTAAGGAAGAAAATTATGGAGTCTGAGATAAAGTCCAGCGTAATAGGTGATTTTGTTGAGGCAGCTTAGCAAAATCAAAGTCTTGTAAAGGCCAGTCCTAACTGAAAAGAAGATTTTTTTCCTTTTTATTTCAAAGCAGAATTCAGGTGGTGAATTTTCTCACTCATTTATGGTTTGCTGAGGATTATACCAAGTGATTTCACGTCTCTAATTTTCCTCCTATTTTTTTTTTATTTTAATTTTTACTGTTTAGAACAAAGTTAGTTGGAAAAGCCTGGCAGACATTTCTTCCTGTGATGGTAGAACATGCTGGAATCTGCTGGGAATGCCCAGTTTTGAGGGTTCAAGAGAGATGAAGAGTGAACAGTCCTGTTACTTTGATGACACTGTAAATGCAGTCAAGTAGCTTAATTAAGTCTTAAACAAGTATTATGAAAAGACCCTCAGTGAAGTAAAACCTAATCTGAAACTCTATCTGTCAAATAACTATGAATGTTTCTTGCCTGAAGACAATCATCTGGGTGCTAGGTATTCAGAAAAAAATGTTGTAGTGCTGCTCACAAGAAGCCAGGTAGCTGGGTATTTTTTTTCTCCTCTCTTTTGGTTTGGTTTTTTTTTTCAGGAAAATTGTATGCATTTTAATGCTTCTTGCTGGTAACATGCAGAGATTAGGTGTCAATCAGACACAGTTAAAATCACGGAGCTTATGGCACAGGAATAACTTTTCTTACCACCTGAGGAAAAAGAAAGATGCAGGAACAGTTTAGGCGCCTGGAATATTTCATTATCTACCTCATTAGACTCTGTGGGACATGGGGAAAGAGATCAGAAGGGTGTCAATTTTTTCTAACTGAATAGAAAAATGTGGTCCAACGTGGTCTCTGGAAGCCATCTCAGCACTTGAAAATGCGCATTTGGTGAACATGGAAGGGAAGATTTTCACAGAGTCACAGAATCCCAGAATGGTTTGGGTTGGAAGGGACCTCAAAGCCCATCCAGTGCCACCCCTGCCTTGAACAGGGACACCTTCCACTTTCCCAGAGTGCTCCAAGCCCCAGTGTCCAGCCTGGCCTTGGACACTGCCAGGGATCCAGGGGCAGCCACAGCTTCTCTGGGCACCCTGTGCCAGGGCCTGCCCACCCTCACAGCCAACGATTTTCCTCATTTCGCATCTAACCCTGGGCTCTGTCACTTTGTATACTTATTTTAGTTGTTGAATAGAGATCACAACAGGGATCAAAATCTATTACTGTTGTCTCATTGTGGAAAATGTTCATTAATGGTTTTCCAAGAACTTGTACACCATGTGCAGTGCAACTGTGGGAGGTGCATAAATATTTTCAGATCGGAATGGTGGTTGGTACAGGGCTCTCCTCACAGGTAAGATCACAGCACACACAAGTAAATACAGCTTTAGAAACTCAAACCATGTTTAGTTTCACGTGTACTCACAGACTCACTTCCCCTTTGACTTTTCCCTTCCTCTTCCTCTTCCTCATGGACCAAAAGTAGCTGAGAATAAACGAAAGGGGCTTCTGAAAATGTTATTGTTCAGCATTTCAGTAAATCACATTTCTAGGCATGTGATGGTGCCTAAATACAAATGTAGCTTGCTAAGCAAAGATGAACAAAAAAAAAAGTATAAAATCTCCTAATGGTTTTTAATATGTTTTGTTCTTTTTTCTGGAATTTCATCATATATCACCATCTATTGGGTGCCATAATTAGCTGTGTTACTGATTGGGAAGTAGAATTATTGGTTATGTCCCCTGTCTGTCTGATATACAGAGTAAGAATCAGCAATGAAGGGCCTGTGTTACAGAAAAACACCTCAAAAATAAGATGGAGAAATGTTTACTCGCGGGTTCAGATAAAATAAGTGGGATTAAAAAGGCAAGCAAAGAATGCTGAAGAATGACATTGCTAAAGAATGTCTAAAGCAGTTGTTTTAGGTCTTCACTTATGGATTTTTTGGACAAGATGCACACTCTTTTACCAGGATATTCAGCCTTCCCTTCCCTTCCCTTCCCTTCCCTTCCCTTCCCTTCCCTTCCCTTCCCTTCCCTTCC